>JARK01001529.1:88396-105889 GCA_000688135.1 Ancylostoma ceylanicum
GGGGGGGGGGGGGGGGGACATCCGATGTACCAAGTCACTGCTTCATCGTCCCAAACTCCTCTGGCACCACTTCACTAGTCCTGGCCCCGGATGCATCCCTGATATTACCCATGGTAAACATGGACGTTTACCCAAATCTGCCCTAATGCTGGCATCCATCAGCATTTTTACCCATAGGTGACATTGTCTATACCCAGCTGGTACTCACATCCCTGGGTATGATTACCAACTTTACAAATGTGCATCCGAGAAGCGTTGTATATACAATCACATGGTTCACACTGGGTAACATCAATAATGAATTTAGGTGCTATATGCACGATTGAGATTACCTAGGGAAAACTTTTGACACGTGTGTGCAAGGATGAGTACGTTAGGGGTGTCAGGGTGTTTACCCTGGGTAATCTCAATTATGCCTGAGCCCTCTGGAGGTAGTGATTGCCTGGTCGGCCGGGGGCGGGCATCGAACCATTGACCATGCGAGCGACAGCGAGCGTCTTGGCATTGCGCTACGCCTGCCCACCAAACGTTAATTAAACTACATACCCATCTCCTAGCTTGCAAAATTGCACCTTTACTATTATTATTATTGTTACTATTATATATATTGTTACTATTATATAGCACAACCCCAGAAACAAGTTGTCAGCCCACCTTTGCCCCAAAACAACTTGCAGACCACCTTTCAACAGACAAATCGTTGTCGACATGTTTGACGTCATCATGCCAACCAAAAACAAGTTGTCAGCAATCTTTTTCGTCAACAACTTGCCAGCAAGAAAGGGTGAGAACAAGTTGTCGACAAGCTTTGGGACCTAAACAAGCTGTCCACAAGTACTGGGTTGAACCAGTTTCAGATGTGACCGAAAACTTGCTGGTCGAGAGCTTGTTGGCAGGTTGCTTTAAGCGCTTCTAAATAGGAGCTTCAAGTACTCCGACACCGCTCGCACACGTCGTAGCACATGTGCGGCGACGCTCTGATTGTCTACGCATCCGCGTATTTCTGTAAATATGGTATGAATGAATAAATAACTCCCAAAAATTTGCGAGGATGCAAATTCTTCTCGCCAAGTTTGGCTACGTTTTTTATACTTTCATCCGTTTCTCATCCTCTCCACATCA
The DNA here is from genome assembly GCA_000688135.1 of Ancylostoma ceylanicum. Lineage (NCBI taxonomy): Eukaryota > Metazoa > Nematoda > Chromadorea > Rhabditida > Ancylostomatidae > Ancylostoma > Ancylostoma ceylanicum. The sequence goes on from JARK01001529.1 coordinate 89,519, forward strand.
CTTTTCGATCGATCTCCTTCAGTATTTACTTAACAAGGTTCGGTGAGAAGTCTACTCCTCACAAGACTAGATCTTTAATAATTTTTCCTGAGATATAATTAATATAACAAAATTAGACTTCCAGTGTCGAGAACTCATTAAATTTTGCTTCGTTTAAATGAAACCAGTTCCAAACAAAACATTTCATATAAGAACCAAGGTCACATTTTACATAAATAGTTAAATTTTAATCGCTGGACAGCAAGAACTCTGAAATAACGAGCAGTTGCGAACTTGTCCGAAAATCAAGGCTAACTAATCACACTATAGATCTTGTAAAATCGATCTCTACCTATAAAAAATATGACCTTAGTCTTGGTCTGAAAATCTTCCAAAACTGGTTTCATCGATACTTAGGCAGAACTTGACGCGTTTCTGTTAGATTGGAAATTTCACTGTCAAAATTTAATTCCATGACAGAGTTGTTGAAGATCTAATCGGATAAAGTTGACGTTCACGTGTGGAACAGGAATGAAGTATAATAGAAGTAAACATGACCGACCAAAGCGAGGATCTTTCGAGACCATCTTCTTTCAGTTCACATTCATGTTATTAGTTATTTATTTGTTAAAAGGTTTATTTGGGTTTTTATACCTGGGCGATGAATGAATTTTCCTCGCGAAAGTAAGAAGACTAGTAAGGACCGGGTAAAGGATAATTAATTCTAGATGTGTGCGATTGACGCGCATCAGACGCGAAAAAACTTCACATTCCCTGGGGCCGCAAGGATCACTGGGATTGCCCTGGGTAAACATTTTCACACCATACAAATTAACCCTCTCTTAATATGGGCTTCAACACAATTACCCTAGATAATCTCAATCATGCACCTAGGCCCTGGGGATGGGTCTAGAGCGTTATACCTGGGATGGTCGGTGTGGCCGAGCTCTGCGAGTGCTCAATAAACCCAACGGGCCAATCACAAAGCCCGTACGCGCCGCCCACTTCAGGTATAACGCCCTAATCACCCTCGGGATTTGTTCCAGTTCCAAATTCCTTCTGCACCATACGAAAACCGATCACCGTAGGGAATTCTAATAAACCGATCGTCTCCCCTAGAGCCAGAAATAATTTCAGATTAAATTTTTTTTTCAACAGAGCAGGTTCGGGATATGATAAGGTAACTAAAAGGCTAGGGATACCACTAACCATTTGCTAATTCAGAAGTATGATCAATCGCAACCTGTTTACTTGAGATAATTCGCAAAGTTTCATCACCATCTCCCTTTATATTTGTAGTTTTCGCAATTGTAACATGAATATTCTGGTGCTGAGGCTCCGTGTTCATGTCCGGTTCTACTTTCCATATGAGTATATTCGGGTAATAACTGAGTAAAAAAATTACCCTTAATCCCCTGCAGTTCTCATTCACTAATCACATAAAAACTTTCGCTTTCATATGTACAAATTCGGAATTGTGCATCGTTCGCTAAAAAAGAGGGCGCGGCAATCCAAAAATTCGGCAGTTTGGCTACAGTTGAAGCTAATCCATTAAGAATTGCAAGAATCATAAGAAATTAAAATGAGTAATGTAATGCAGAGCTATTACCTATTTTGAAGAGGTAATTCTAAAATTTCCCGACCCCCCCTCTCGGTGGAGGCGGGCTTCTCACATGTCATCTCTTCGTCTCTTTATCTATCTATTGCATGGATATTTATGGAATTATCTAATGTAGTGCACTGGAAAAGCAAGCACAATGAGGAAGCTTGGCTTCAAACGACGGAATGTGAGTGGGCGAGAGAGATGGAGAAAGGAGCAGATACACACAGAGATGGAGAGACCTGTACTAGTGTGCTTAGCCTCGAGCCAAGAGCTAATTCATCAATTGTCCTGACCTTGGATACATCATTGCGATTACCCAAGGTAGATGAGTTGACGAGTGTGTTAACAATGGGTAAATTTGTGCGACGTTAACACGTTTACCAGGGTAATCCCATTGGGGTCTGCTCTCATGCTCTTAAATCGGAGTTAAGGATTGGTTCAAATACGTCACAAAATCCGTCATTTGTTGGTGTAAAATAAGCATCTAAGGACTCTGCACTTCCGTAATCCCTACTCCTGATCAGATATCAATAGAGCAGAACCCCCTCAGATCACATGACAGCTTTTAAACTTGTATTACTTGCAGGTTTTAGAGAGTTTTAAAGCGAACAGCTGATCGAAGCATACGCCCTGTCGCTGTCATCCATTCTTATCGCTCCAAGTGACCCACATCGTTCGTCATGTAGTCTAGGATGAAATCCTTTGGTTATATCGTTTTTTGCAACACATCTCTATGAATTATGTATATGATCATCACGATCATACTTTCCTACATCCATGTGGTTATTCAGAGTTTTAAATGCTTTCCTCTTCCTGGAACTAGTCTATAGGTTGATTTCTGCTTGATAGCCTGTATTCGTGAAATGAAGGACGAATTTGTGAAAAGGAAACTCTCTTAAGAATCCACTGAGGCGATGTATCATTGGCATTACCCGGAGTTGACGTGTTGACGCCCCTGGGTAAATTTGTGAAGTGTTACCCGTTTATTTTAGTAAATCCTGATGATTCATGCAGCCTCAGGGATCGTGTTGCAATCCCTATTGTAGTTTGGTAACTCATCGAAATCTCCAGGAGATTTCCTCGTCGACAGCTTCCTTCGAAGAAAAAAGAATGTAATGGAACTGAAGGAAAATATTCCTAAATTCTCTACCATCATTTGCACACCTTCGGAGTTTTTAGGTAAAATTCTGAAGTTATATCAAATTTTCAGATCTTTACTGACTTCACTTTTCATTTAGTGTCGTTGGCTGTTTTTATCGTTTAGTCTTCGTTGACGTCTGACGTTTCGGCCCTCGCTCGTCTTGAGGGGATTGCATGTGAATAGCCTGACACCTAGCCCTCCAAGCACCTCCCAACCCGGCCAGCTTTTCGATATATTCCGAAGTGCCGCACCTAGCAAAATCACAAAGACAATTAGTGGTGGGTGCGTCGGTCGCGTATCAGGTGGATGCGCGTATTCACGGTGGATTTTCTCTTAAATCCACTCAAAGTTATTGGGCCTATCCTTTACTAGGCGGACGCCCTTCCGTCAGACGCACGCATCTAGTATGAATACCCTCTAATTCTTAATACGACCTTGCCGTTAATTCCACTAAACGTGCTCAGTGCATTCAACTACCGGGAAAACGAATGAGTCAGCACTGCCATGAGTAGGCGTGAGGAATGAATGGTGGTGTATTACTTCCATACAAGCAGTACACATACCTTGTACATAGCTCATATATACAGTGGAACGAGTAGCAAGAGGTCGTCTTTCGTTGAAAGACACTCATTTTTCTTGTCCTTTGAGAGACTCCTGACTAAGATCCACAAGGCTTTATCGTAAATATCACATCGACATCCTTTCCACATTGTAATTCATTCATATGCAACTGGTTTAAACGGGTTATTATGATTATTTTTACGATTGTTATGATTACCAATTATCTAATTCTTTATATACATGAGGTTGGTCTAAAAGTCTTGTCCAAGAGTCCAAAAAAATCTGGATTTTACATTTTTTTTCAAAAAACTAATAATATTTTTGGTCATGGATGCAACCTGGTCTGGCAAAGTAGAACACCGCATTCTATCGCCAAAGAGTTGAGATTCTGGATTAAAGAATAAGTGTTGGTGCAAGACTTTCGGAACAACCTGATACTACGCTTTGTTCATATTTCGTTCATATTTGTACTTACCTATTTATCCTACTTGGTTAACTCCTGAGTTGTTCGTATTACCATTGGCGCAGACTGGGTGCAATAGATAGTCAAAGGAAGTAGAGGTTCTCATTCCTTCCAGACTCCTCATCACATCTAGAAATACCGTGTGCTGGCCATGTGCGGCCTGTGGCTACTATCAGGGCTGCTCATGACAACACTTGAGCGGAACGGTACAACAAATCCTTAGATTATGTATGTATGTTCTTAAGCCTTTCCTTGACAATAAGTAATATTTTACGTTCAGAATCTGACATAGAGGGATGTAGAACCTTATACCCCGAAAGGGTGATGCGCACTGGGCATCTCATTGGACATTTCGTCCAGTTGAACAATTTTGAAGGCCGGGTGCACTGTCCTTCCTAGGTATAACGCTCTATGTACTATACTCGACATAAAGTTTTCTCCTGCAATCATCTATTCTGAAGTCATGAAACCTTTATGGTGCACAGCTTAGAGCTCCTTCTATGTCCGTTCTCTCCGATATTGTTTTCCCCTGTTTTTCTCCCTGATATTTCTTCCCCTGTTCTTTATTTTCTCATTTTTGTCATCTGAGACATACCATTCGCAATTCCTAAGTCTCCATGGCCGCGCCTCAATCTCCCACCCCATTCCACTCTTCAATACCCATCTTTGGATTCGCTTCATGAAGCCTGATAGAGTCCACATATTGCTTCAGTGGACTACTTAGCGATTGCAATCTAATTTGGCTCTCTTCCAATCGCCTCCCCCTCCGCAGGCCACGCCCATTTCGCCATTGCGCTCGGTTCGTCCGCCGGCCACGCCCCATTCCGTCGTCGTTACTCCGTCGTCGCTGCAGCAGTAGCAGCGGAGACGATTATCTATTATACAACATTCACTGCCGTCATCGACTTGCACTTTTCGGCGAGGGGGTGGTCTTGCATGCCCTGAGGGCATGGAATTCAGCCGGGATCCCTCCTTGTCGAGGTTTTGTGTGGCGCTTCTGCTTGAATGACTCGTCTTCTGGGACGGAGATGAGGACGGGGTAACCTATTGATCTTCTTTATTAGGTCTAAAGTGAGCGACAAGTGGGGCGATGCGATTTTGTGATAGATGTCCCTATGATTGTTTTGTTCCCTGGGGGAATGGGGGGGGGCTCCACATTTCGCAGGTGGTGCTAGCGGGTCCGGTTTCAATGTTGCGAGTCAGTTCGGCATTTGCAAATGGCAACTTTCCATTTAGGCCAGCCTCCGGCTAAAAACAGCCATTTCTAGGGTAGCTTTAGCTGTTTGCCGGCTTTTTCTGGAGTAATTTCTATCTGGGCAAGCTCCGCCGAACTTCTCGCGAATTTCATTAACACTCGTCGTCGCTGCGTTTCCATGGGATTCTCTCTCGTTTGCCATGGAGAAGGTGGGGGCGGAATTTGTTCACAATAGTCTCTACAGCCAGGCTGTTCTCATTGTTTCGCCGTGAATGCCACGTTTTAAGGGACTTGGCAGTCTTTTTTTCAATTCAGAAGGCTTTTCCTAGAAAATACCTCGTCCTCTATTGTTCTATCCATGTCCCAGTCAATATTTTCCCGTTTCCACCATAGCAATATCCCATTATTTATTTTACTCTTCATTAATGCGTTTGTTTGTTTTACTTTTCGTTTGTTTATTTATTCACCTCCGCAGTGGTTGTTTATTCATTAGGCCTACCTTCGTTTGTTTACCTTCCTATACTATCCAAAATTAAGCTTATGCCATACTCCTCAGAGGACTAGTTTTCCGGGAATCCAGAAAACTCCAAAAGGGGAATTATGTGCTCCCACTCAACTTCTATGGCAATAATTGAAGTTTCCTGGCAATTTATCATTTTTCTTTTGGAAACAGCGAACTGGGAAATTAGCCTAAGCTTTGTGGAAATTGCTGGCTAATCAGTAGTTGGCGATGGGTCAGTTTTTGTCCTTGGAGCGCGGGTTGCAAAGTTTTATTACTATTTTGCCTAGCAATTTCTCCTGAACGTTTCAGGCTTTGTAGTTGCTGTTTCTTTCCAAGGGCTCAGCTCAAAAAAGTCTAAAAGTTCGAGGAGGTGGAAATGTCATTTTCCTTATTTTCCCGGCTGTAGACTTTATTCCTGGAATGGGCGGGCCGGACAGGCTCCGCGATTGGCTACTGGTGTGGGCTGACCACCAGAGCTTGGTCGCACCGCCATTTTCTGGTATAAGGCTCCGTACCTAGTTTCCCCTCTCAGCAGGTGCAACTCGTCGGTGTTCGGCCTCGTTTTTGACCTAGATCTCTGTGGAATTTTCCTGATTTTTCCATTTCCACTATGTTTCCTGGATATTGTTTCTTGAAGGGACAGATTTTACTTGTTAGTGAAAGACATCACACAGTTGCCAGGTATCACCCAAGGAGATTGAGAGCTATTAGAGGGATCCTGAAGAGCTACGATACCTACATACTCAGTTTTCACATACCTGTTGGGGGCTCGAACTAGACCGGGACTGTGGTCTCCTTGGCTCCCCTGGGCTAAGATTGATGAACGCATAACCAAGCGTAACCAGGTTAGCAAATCAACTTTTGCGTCCTGTGTCTCTTAAGGTTATGTAGTCTGTAGGATAACCTGTCACGCTAACGATCGACGGTTTTTGTGGTTAGCATTTCAACCCTGGTCTGGGACCCTTTCATCAGTAGTTCCCAAGGAGGCTTTAAAACTACCTGAACTACTACTAATCTACTAGCGTAATTACTGCAGCTAAGTCCAAACGATGTATTAGTTATATTCATTGAAATTTTGATATTCGATTTTGAGTAGATCGAAAATTCGAATGAACTAGCAAGTGAAAGCAATTTTGCCCTAGAGGATAGATGAGGAGGGCCGTAGAGCTTTCTTTTTCTGGAAAATTCGAATCAACGAGCTAATACCCAACTTAATAGTCAAACTGACTGGATTATCTGGTACTTATTCATTCCTGATTATGCTAATTATCCCCGGATCTCCCACGGAAGTTTGCCGAGCCATCGCAGCTATCCTCGCTATGTCGACTTGTTTAACAACATATGTTATACATTAGTGTCAGATTTCATACACGAAACTCGGCGTACAAGCGTGTTTTCTGGACGTTACCCGCTCTTAGCAATGCCAAAAGAACTCTTCCAGGAATGCAGCGTCTCCACTGCTGGCTCGATCAGCTGACGCTTCGCCGCTCGCGCAACCGCGAAGCCGGCGGTGGTGGCTCGCGTCGAAACGGCGGCGTCAGTCAAAGTGTTGCGCCGAGCTGTCGTCTGAACATGGAGACCAAGTCCAAACACGAATTGAGAGCAGTTAACGGTGAGTTAACGATTAACGACTCTGCCTTTCGTATTCCAGAGTATTCCGATGTTAATTAGCTAAATTCTAACTTGTTTTCAGCACCGATGATCAGCTCAGCCCGCGCCGCAGCCGCGGCCGCAGCCGCTGCTCCGCCGCCGGCAATGGCGCGGAAACTCGAGACGGGGTCATTTGCCAGGCGACGGGTAGGATTTCCTTTCTTATCCCCCAACTTCGATGACTGCGATTTGATCACATGGACCTGCGCTCGCGTTTATGACCCGCATTCCCCATTGAAAAGCGGCAATTAAGAATTTGAACGGCGATAAACTCGCGGCTCTGCGACGTTAAGTGCTCAAAGGCACATTCGAAACGAAATAAAATCCCGACATATGGCATGGTTTATGAAAACATATGTCGGCATGTTAGCTCACCGAAAAAACGCCTTGAATGGCTGTAAACACGACGAAAACCGGCGCTTTAAACGTTTTCGAAAACAGGCGCTGAAAACATGAGAACTGAGATGTTTTATGGATTTTGGGGAAGAAACAAGTAGGTTACTGGACAGGTGTCCAAAAACCTTAGCCTCGCTTTTCTTGAAGATATGCTAGGAAACAGCATTCCTCTGTCCAAGATGGGTATAATAGCTGTGGTTTGACCATGCTTTTTACCAAGTAAGTTTATGTAAGTCAATAAGAATTATCCTTTTCTCATGTACGTTTCCAGCAGGTCCTAAACCACCCCCATCCATCCAGAATGAACGAGTTATTTATTTATTCATTCGCTGCACCACGACGGTGAAGCAATTAATTGCTGTGAGCTAAACCTATCGAGATATCATAGTAAATCATGAAAACAATAAAAGTAATACTAAAATACAGCCATGCGTTCCTATAGAACAGATCCATAGAAAGCTCACTGCCAGAAAAAGTTGTCTTGAATTATTCGAGTAATGTTCGAGATGCCTTACATTTTTTTTTCAATTACCACGTCTTACTGAGATCAGCATTTCGGCCAAAGTACCAATTTTTGCCAGGAGAACTTGTCCACTGTAGCATGGAGGATAGATCACAATTCTTGCAGGAGTAATCTACCAATCGCATCACTAATGATTACACCTGTTGTTGCAATACAAATTGGAGCTTAACTTCGTGAATATCAAAATTTCTGAAGCAATTTTCAATATCCCGCATCATTTTCTGGAAAATTCTTGGCTAATTCTCTGATAACCACTCGCGATTCTTTTCTCCCTCAAATTACTCATTCTGCCACATTCCTTACACATTTTCTCCTGGACCTTGATGCGTCATTGACATTACTCAGTGTAAACGCCATGCTAGTGATGGGTAAATTCGAGCGGTGTCAACTTGTTCACCCTGGGTAGGCTCAGTGATGCATTCTTCCCAGGAATTGAAATAAAAACCACCGTCCTGGAATCATCATATTGTGACTATTAAAAATTGACTGAGAGTTTCGTGCGTTTCTTCTCTTCAGCGGTAGTCCCTGTTATTCCAGAGAAATGGAACTGGATCAGGATTTGTCCAATATGGTCACTTTTGGCCATTGAGTCCTGGTCTGTCGAAGAATATTCATTAGAACCTATTACCTGACCTAACACACTGGTTCACTGAGTTTTTCTGATGCGGTGGCGAGCCTTGTCCAGATTTCGATCAGCTGTAATGACCAGGGGAAACGTTTACACTGCATATTCAAAAACAGTAAATTATAAAGTTAAATTTATAAACGTTCAAAATGCCAGAATCCAGACTAAGGCGAATTAATTCCGCGAAAACAAAAACATGGGCCTGGACGTGTGATTGAGGTTACCTAGGGTAAATGTGCTGGCTGGCGTTCAAAGTTAGCGATGGGTAACACGTCAACTCTGGGTAATCTGAATGATGCATGCGGCCCATGTATGGCTCCTTTCCACTTTCTCGTTTCTGATAGTCTCTCTCCTTTTTTGGTGAACTTTACATATGGAGCTTATGTCACTTCTACCCCTTTGGCTTTCTGGATTCAATTTTTAATCTCCTTCCATTCAAAAAATATAAAAATTTCTACCAAATAGAAGTAAATGTCCGCAAATTCGCAACTTGGGGTCCAGCCTTGTCTGTATATGCCAAACCGGGCACCATTCCTCCCCACTTACTAAATCTGATGACGTTCTTTTCTTCCCTAACTTCTCTACAACTCTCATTCCTAGTGAAACATGTTACTATAGCGTAGGTATTCCTCAGTTTATCCCCTACGCCATAATGGGAATGTCGCGTCGTAGTTCATTAGCCAAGCCGCCACACCTCTGCCCTCTCCGCGGCCACAAATGGACTGCGGTCGACTAATTCCACGCGTCAGGCGTACGGGTGTGTGGTCAGTGGCAGCCAGGCCTTAGGAATGCCCTTCGATTTGTCATGCAAATTGCATGCGTGGGAGGCTACACACAGGCCTTGCACCTTGCACTATGCATAAGCCTCTGGACACCTCGGATGTCTCTTATGGATCGTCAAAACACTGGGAATTAGCCTGCATTGTGCGATGATGCGGTTGTTTTCGCAATTGTTTGTGTTTTTTGTTCGCGGTGATCAGCTGATCCAACAAATTCGAGCACATAATGGATGTCGAGGAGGGGGGGGGGGGGTTGTACGATCTCCACGTCACCTGGAAATCCTTGCTAAATCCGTCACCATGCGCATGGCGTGGGAGTGTTTTCGACTTCTGCGCCGTTTCCGAAACGGTTTATGCCATAAATTCCAAACACGGCCGTGCAATCACGATGTATGATACACATCGGCGTGCACAAATATGCACAAATATTTACGAGAATGCTGGAAACGTGGCGAAATGGCAGAATTTCCATGGAAATGTGTTAGATATGGTTTGCAATTATTCGTAGTATCCTTGCAGAATTTCTGTGGCGTACATCGTGAGGGATCCTTGATTTTTACCTGGAAAACTCGTCCATTTTAAAAATGTGGGTGGATTCTTCAAAGTTATTTTATCCTTGGTGAGGCAAAAATAAGAGCTTGGATGCACCACTAGGTGAATCGGTAAACTCTTACCCATGGGTAGCAACTGGATGTGAGCAACGCTGCATATGGATAAATATGTTGATGGATGCTAGGTAGAGGGTAAATTTGGGTACGTGAACAGGTTTACCATGGGTGATCTTGATGCTCCTAATGCGTTAGGGAACTGTCCTCATTTGTTCACAAGAAGTAGAGAGAATGGGAGGGGTGGGGGGGGGGGAAGAAGGGTAGTGGCGATATTGTTTACATGGTAAGGGCTATTGGCAGTGTTTATCCTCATGAATATTAGTCAACCTGTTTTACATAGCAGTACGAATTTATGGAATTTTGGGACCATACGGGTTATTTTATACGAGGGCGGGTTGAAAAGTTTCCGGAATGACAATAAAAACGAAAGAAATCACATGCACTCAATAGTTCATATTTTTGCCTATTCCCATGGGAGTTCAACGCATTTGGTCCGATCTCTTCCATGCCATCCGTTCTTTCCCTACAATCCCCTTCTGTGAAGCAGACAAAATAACCGTCTACAGCTAAAATTCGCTTGTCGCATAACCATAATCTTTCCTTAGACAGAAGAAATTTGATTTCCATGGACGAGCAGGAGTACGACGAAGTCAATAAAGAAAGATAAGTTGACAGGGAAAAGTTTCGAACTCGATACTCACAGGTTTCCGCCGAGGCATTAGTATTTTTAAAACGGTCATACTGTCATGCAGATGCAAAGGTGTTTTACTTGAGCAGACAAGGGCACTTCGCTAGAATTCCCACTTCAAATTCTTTCAAAAATCTTGGTCGATATGACAAAGTAACACCTTCTCCGATATCTAGCGAAATTTCCTCGGCGGAGCGAAAACAGGTACCACCACCACTGCACGGCAATGAATGGACCTTTCCTTCTTCGGACCCTATTTCGTGGTCTCATTCGAAGTTTCGAACATTGTCATATATCCAGAGCGTAGTACTAAATCTAGGCTTCATTTTCAGCTATGGCTTCCTTTTCCAGTCCAAGGTAACTGGCCAAAACAGGAGGCTAAGTTTCTCGTTGGAATATGTTCTTTTTAGGATTGCGGAAATGCGGCACCGCCTTTTCAAAAAGTTTTCTAGACTTATTATCTCTTGTGAAATAAAGACTTATTATACATAAGGGATGCCCAGAAGCTTCTCGATTTCGTACAGTTTTGATTGCCACCCGCAAAGACGACGTCAGGCATTTTATATATAATTTTTGGAACAGTGGCCTTTCTTCAACGCTCTGCGCTTGGTTCACTTTCTGTTGGCGTGTAGCTACGCTCTATTTTCCAAACCTAAAAACTAAGTTTGGGAAATGAAAAGGATGGTGTGGTGTCACCGGCATGCTAATGCGATTTGATTTCCTTTCCGTTTTCCCGTCCAAATAAAACGATATTGTGACCGCCTGAACTCCGTCTCTATCGATAGCTGAGTGCATTCCAAGTTGCTTGGATTAAACTGCTTGCCAGAAAAGGACTCTTTGTCAGATCGACTTGACATTCTTAGTGTTTTCATATGAGGGACTTATCAATACAATGCCATAAAAATGTTTGGAAAACAGCAACTATATTGTGGTCATTCCGGAAACTTTTCAACCCACCCTCGTATTACCGTATTGCCCATTAATCCAGATATATTATTACCCATGACCTCTTTTTTCGGAAATGGTGAGCAAACATACCGGGACCCGTAGAAACGTACTGTCAATTTCAACAATCTGGCATATTGGACGTGTTCCAAAGTCCGAGCTGAGGTCACATGCATAATTGAGTTTACCCAGGGTAAACCCGTCAACAACGCAAAATTTTACTCATTGGTAACTCAACCGCCAACAAGTAGACCCTGGGTAATCTCAGTGATGCACTTAGACCTTGGAAGGGGTAGGTTCCTTCACGTTGCCTCACTTCCAGCAGTGTATGGCACGTTATACGTGGAAAGGGCTGTACGGTCGAGCTCTATGATTGGTCAGTTCGTCGAAACAACCAATCACAGACCTCGGCCGCGCCGCACTCTGCAGGTATAGCGCTCTACAAGCCTTCCAACAGGGTAAAGATGACGTCATCGCGTCGACTTAGCTGCTGTTTCTTCATCCGCACTCATTACACTGAATCAGTACGACTCTTGAAGTAGATGACATTTCCTCTACCTGGCAGATGTGTTTCCTATTGCAGAGAAGTGCCAGACACCAAAGAAACTGTACACTTTCTGGAAAAATCCTTCCCACACTGGAACAACGCGGTTTCCATGACACACCGCAGTAATTTCTAGCCTTTCCTGGCATGTTTTTTGCGTGAAACATCACGTTCCGTCGCGTAAGTGTGCCAGCACAGAGGAACTAATTACTTGTGGCTGGATCTCTCGATACAGCCATAATTCATGCAAATAAAAGTCGGCGCAGCGCTAATTAGCCGTCATTATTCGTTCACGTTTCTTATGCCGTCGATCCATGGGAGAAACGTTCGCTAACAAACCACCACACGACACAACACTGAAGTTTCACAGCCATTCAAGGGATTCGATTGTTGTTTTTTGAAGGTTTTCGCATGGTGGCGGTTGAAGACTCAAATTTTCCCAGAATCTTCGCGATTAGTCTAATGTAGCGGTAAACTTATGGAATTTCTCGGCGTTTCCGCAAAATTGCAAAAAAAAACGTCAGTTCATATGAAGAAACTCTCAGCTGACTGATAGTTCGAGTTTGACATGTCTAAACAAGTAGTAACTCATTCACTACAAGTATGAACTTGACATGTTCAAACGAGTAACTGATTCACTACACGAAGATTCGTGTTCTTCCGTGAATCTCCTAGTTAAAACACGTGTTCACACGTTTTGTCCCTTTGCGATTATGAGCCTCCTTCTGTAGGGTATAACCTATAGGGTAAACCCTAAAAAACGAGTCCTCGCCCCATTCAAGAAGCAGTTAGCTCCTGGGCCTGGATGCATGATTGAGATTACCCAGGGTAAACATGTGCACGGCCGTGTTAAAGACGGGCAAATTTGAGTGGTATTAGCTCGTTTACCCTGGGTAATCTCAGTCATGCATTCGACCCCTGGTTAATGTTATGTGTAACCTCCATGTACTCTGTCCAGGTGCTCTAGTCCACTGGGTTAACCTTGAAAAAGTCGCTGGCTTCCGCTCAAATGGCAATTAACTCCGCTTAATGCCCTGTTAGGCTGAGAGGCGCTCAAAAAGAGTGTTCTTTGGCGATGGGGTAAGTGGGTCTGAGGGTCTGAGAAATTTGTGACAACTCACCAGTCAGGGTTGGTAAACGTTCAAATTTTTGGGTAACTAGCATTTTCGCTTGGACTTTGTCACTGGTGGCAATAGGCTGCTGATTAAGAATCATTTCTAGGAAAATGTGGTCTTTGGTTTATCCTGAAGTTCTGAGCGGTCCAGATCCAAAACCCGCGCCACAACAAGGTCTGAATGCACCAATGAGAAGCTAGGGTAACTGTGTCGAGGCCCGTCTTAACCATGAATGAACCTGAGCGGGTTGACATGTTTACCCTGGGTAATCTCAATGACGATTGCGGCATTAGTTTTGGTGCGTTGCACGTGAAAGGCGTGGTAGGAGTGAATTCTGCTATTGGCCAATTTATGCAACTGGCCAATCACGGTTTTATATGGTTCATAGCGTAGAAAATGTGGTTTTTTGCGGTTGCAAAGGTAATATGGGTAACTCTCACTCGAAATGTAAGCAGTTGTGTCCGTGAACCGCAAGTATGGCTTATTTCTGTGGATGTGGTCCCTACGCTAGCTTTTTTGTTGGTTGTTATCCGCAAAACCACGTGAATAAGCTGGAAATTTCACTTTACCCTGAGTTAGACAAACTGCAAGTTCCCTGGTAATTACCTGAAAATTTTGTAAGGTTCAACTCTGCTCCGTGAATTTCAAACCATATCTCTATTCCTTCCATAAAAACTCCAGAAAACCTCCAGTGTTCCAGGGAATCCGCACGAATCCATGGCTATACGGAGAGAACTCGTTGCGGAACTCGTCGCCATTCCGTGCGGAACCACCACCATTGGCTCAGTCGCTCGACCGTAGATGCGTACCGCCAACGACGTTACTTGGCGTGAAAAGCCTGGAGGAGAGCACTTGCAGTTCTGGATATGGCAGTCAAGATTGCAGGTGAGCGCTACCGTTCAGTGCTGGTGCTGGTATCGTGGGCGCGTAACGTGCACGTGCACACGACTAGGCTGGCAGAAATTATTCATAGAGCCATTGTTGACCTCGTCGAAGCCTCATGCCCGCGTGCTATTCATGTGAGAAACGCGATTTGTGTTGGGAAAAGTGATTTGTGCCGCGAATACGTGTGTATTTACGGATATTACACCTCTTTTGACGCTTGGTAACGGAGGTTATTTGAGACGACAAAGAATGACTTTGTCCAGTAATTGCCTGGGATTGGTGAGTGGTATTTGGCATTTTCTGGATTTTCTCTGGCTGGCTGGCTAGCTAGCTGTATGTACGACTACTGTGGCCTGGCGCTGGATTAGAGTTATCCCTTGACAAACGACATTTGGTCCGGGAGCTGAAGGCAATTAGCCGTGGATGGTAATGCAATAGGGAAGAGGCAACGGCTTGCAACACCACACCCTAATGGACCCAAATTAAATAGAGGACGAGGGCTTCGCGGCTCGCTCACTGAGACATTCCGAGAGCAGAACTGCGGCCCAGGAAACTCAGGGATTGACCTGAGGGATTGGCCTGGTTTTCCTGGATAAAATCTCAAAATAATAGACTTCTGAACAGTTTTTAGCCACATTTCCTCCAGGTAAACTCCCAACCTCCTCTAACCCCTTTGATCCCTGATTTCAGAGGAAAATCTGTTCCTCCACACTAAAAACCAGCAGCAAACCAGTATGTTCCTGTTCCTCATCAGGATTTGAATGGCATCTGCCAGAGAAGCTGAGGAACGGCTGCTTAAAAAAACCAGCAATCGGATACGCTATTCATGAACTGGTGTGAGCCTGAAATCCATGAAAATCCGCCTGAAACTCGGAAAGCCTAAGGCTTCCACTTTTTCTTCTATCCATGGAAACATAATCCGCTCTTTATGGGAAATGCTTTAATTTCTCCCTTGGGAAATCCGCCACTAGTGCAATCAAACCGGCTTCCGGGAATTTTTGCTACAGAGTGTAAATTTCCAGGATTAGTGGGGAGAGAGGGGGTAACTGGGCAGTCCAATGGAAAAAATAGAATACAAATGGGATGCGTGACAAGAGGTACGCTGCTGAGCTATGATTGGTGGAATCATGCGCGCGTCGCGGCCCCAGCCTTCACAGGTACGAGTAGCGCCGGGAAGAAATAGACCCGTTTTCTGAGCAGGGGTTGCACCGATGAACGCTATCGGAGCCGACAAACTGTGCGGGAAGTGGCCACCGATGTCATTCAACGCGTCGAATTTGGAGAACCAGTCCGAAGTCAAGAAGTGTGCGCGTGCAGCGCGGTCGCGTCGCGGCGTACGTCTTGACCGCCTCCAGTCAATGTTGTCTGCTCCCTGCTATATCAATGGCTTGAGAAAGCTTGTAATATAACCTTACTCAAAACTTTCGTCCAGAGCTACGTTGAATATTTGAATATTCGAAAGAGCAACACATGAGAAAGGGCAACACAACTCTGGGAGCATACGTCCGATAGCCTGAGACGTGTCTCAGGCCACCATCACTTTTGATTGGGCCCGGATGGGGAACCTTCACCTATGGCGAAAAGGATAAGATGGGTCCGGGACGCAGTCCCGGACCAAAAAAAGGGAATGAAACTATGCATTGTAATTCAGGCAAAGCAGATTTACATGAAATGCGCAGTTGTGGCTTAAATTCTTCACACAATACAGTCTAAGAAAAGCTGATGTTCATACATGGCCGGTTGATTCCTTTGAAGAAATTGTTTCCATGAAATTGATGGGAATTTGGGGCACAATTACGGTTTGACCGACAATATCGTTCTTCATTTGGGAAATTAAGCTTTGCGCAGTTGTCAGACTTCTTGCCGATGTTATTGAGGACTGGATGACAGCAAAATCACAAAGGTGCGACTGAAAATGGCTGAGAAATTCCTGAAAACGTGAAAAGAGGGTTATCTTGCTTATTTGAAGAAACTGGATGTTGCGCAGTTGTCAGCTGAATTGAGAAGGGAATTCTGAGCAGAATCATATATAATACTTGATACTTTCGTTCACTCCTGACGGAAAAACCAGGGTGAGCCAAATAGCCCGTCTGGCTCACCCTCGCGTCTGGCGCCCTCCCATATTGCGTGCTCTCTCGCTAACCCCCCTGAGCTACGCGGGGCATTTGG
>JARK01001529.1:106058-120376 GCA_000688135.1 Ancylostoma ceylanicum
AAAAAGCGTTTTCATACATGACCCGTTTTCTGGGTGAATTTCAGATAAAGGCACCTGCTTCAATGGGCTTTTCATGCGCAATGATGTCGCCAATTCAATAGACAACTGCGCAACTCACGATTTCTCAAGATTGTTGAGAAATTTTAAAGGACGCAAATCCCCCGTCTAGATTTTAAAAATTGATTTCTCCCTGGATACTCGATGAAATTTGTCGCTCTTGGTGTCATCTTGTAGGGAATTTCGTGAGGAAAACCGCTGACAACTGCGCAACATACAGTTCTGTGAAACAAACGAAATATTTAGCAAAAATCGATCTGGGGCGTTTTCTACGTTAGGCTGAGCGCTGGTCCCGGCACGAAAGCAGGAAGCCGGCGCAAATCTCGCCTTCGGCGTTCCATCTTCGAACAAACGATCTTTTCTTCATTTTCTGAGCAATATTAGAATAGTTTCGCTTGAATCCATGTTTGAAACAGCTTTCACTGTTTTGTATACGTCATCGTTCACTTTGATGAACCCTTCCTCAGCATTATCGAAGCTATGGTTGCGGAACAACCTTCACTTTTCGGCCCAGACAACCTTCACTTTTTCGACCCCTGTCTCAGCCCTATCGTAAGTATGTCTGGGAGAAAGGCAAGGTGGGCCAAAGTGCCTTCCTCTCCTGAATGTCCATGATTTTTGGGCCAGTTCCTGAATTATCATTGACATTGTTTGAATTGACCGGTTTTAGATTCAAGATTAATACATCCAGAAAGGGCTTCCTCGCACGTACTTCCTCCTTTTGCCCTTGGAGAGGAAGCAAAAAGCCATGACATATGCTTTCTGCAGCGAAGGATGCTGCTAATCCAATTTCATCTGGACATTTTTTGCCGTTATCTCCGCTTCGCTTAACACTTGAAGCTTTTTCCATCCACAAAGGACGAAGCAATCGTGCCTCATCACTCAAATCGTACCCCTATCGCCATTGTTTTTCCCGATGATAAACGTCTTCCGGCAACTTGGCTGGGGAGCCACAAGTCAGGCTATTTTTCTCCTACTTTCTGGATATCCACTATCCAGGGGGCATATGCACTAAGTGACCGTGCTAAAGCTAGACTATGCAAGTTTTCCCCAGCCCTAGGGGGTAACCCATCAAAATTTCGTCTCAAAGTGCATGAATCTCACAAGTGCTTCTAGTCTCAGCTCATCTGTCTTCTTCATTGCCTCGTCATATCTCCGGAGATGTACACCAACGATATGCGATGTCCGTATATCTGCTCATATGTGTCAATCCAGCGCGTGCGTAGAGCGTGCGCGCGTATTCACGAATTGCATTATCGTGCCAATGCGCACAATGTGCAGTCTCTCGAGTACCAATTAAAGGTCCGCGTAGCCGCGGGCTGATTGCGCAAGTGTCTGTCGGAATGCCGCACAAATGAAACACTCGAACGTGTCGGTCGTTGCTCTGATTGCCGAAGATCCCTGGACACTACTAATGGCGTTATTTGACGACTTAGTGGACAATAGTTATGGGGATAAGGCTGGGATTAGTGCTGCTATTTTAGGGGGTTGGATCAGGCAGAGACAACCATGTAGGTGACGCTCTTCTCTTCCGGATGCAGAACCAAACAAAACCAGGCTAGCAAACCACCTTTCACCTCCTGCGTTTCCTAACATTATGTAGTGTACAGGATAACCAATTATGTCAGCCATCGATGGTTTGCTTTGTTAACCGCTTAGGAATCCCAGCCCAGGAAGAATTCCCACGTCCCATACGCCCGTGACAAATCAGGATCCTTGGTAGGGTTAGATTAATCCCTTCTCTTTACCATCCATAGATTATCCGACGATTGGAAAATACATGAAAAGAGATGATGTTAAAACTGAACCTGGATGCATCATTGAGATTACCCAGGGTAAATGTGTTGACGCCCGCGTTAACAATGGGTAGATGTGGAGATTTGTCGTACATTTACTCCACGGATCCCAATGATGAACGTACCCCTCGAGGATTCAAAAGTGATCATAGGAAAACAGGAAATTTTCACCAAACCAAGAGTGGACGAGTTTCCATGATAGGAGTGCGTCTATCTTACATCCTCCACGATCTATTTGTTTGCTAAGAGTCGGACTACTTTTGCCCGGAAAACTCGTCCAAGTTCCGTAGAATAACTTTGTGGTAGACCAGCCATGGTAACATAGAGTATCAAACCATTGGCATTCTTCTTCTCGAGGAGAGTTCACCCGCTCGGTACGAGTTGTTTAAGCAAAATTGGCCTATTTTCGCTGTAAACGGACAACTACCACCCGCACGCGTAGCGTCAGGCCGTTTTGCCTTTTTGAAGCCGGGGAAAACAGCCAAATGTGGGTCAAACGATGCCATAACTCAATCTAGCACCTTGTTAGTCATGTGAGGTCAAAGCTGACCTGTTCTTTCTGGGAAAAGGCCGAGATCAGCGGCTTTCTGTACACTGTCTTACAAGGGCCTGTCGCGCGCATGTTGTGTCTTATAATCCTGCTATAGTTTTTCTTGGTCCGAAATATCCACAGCTCAGGCCCAAACGCTTGAATCAAGGAGGTTCTCACAACAGAGCTCTTGAAGCACTAAATGCTTGGATTCTCGCAAATAACATTTCCTGGAAATGTGACTATTTCCTCGGAATTCAACCCATCTGAACCGCCTTCACATGTTTCGTTGACCTTTCCCAAACAGACTTTATTATTCAACGGTGGATAGTTCACAGACATTCGTCCTTAACGCTTGAGCCTAGCGATCTGGAAAAAGTTTTGAACTTATCCTGGGACATTGCGTTAAATGCGCACTTCAACTCATCCGTTTGGCGAACATTTGCCAATTTCGCAGAAAATTGGATAGGCGTAGGCGTAGTGGCGGGGAATTCTGGATATTCATCCACTCGAAGATGGATTATGCAAAAGGCGACATCGCTATTCTCTGGGGGATTCAAACTTCTTAGGAGAGCAGGAAACATTTGTTGCCATCCAGAGGTTTTTGGCATGGGTTTGTAGAACTTTCCGGAGGCAAAAAAATTGTAGAAGCAGGTCCGCGAGGATAGCAGCAGAGAACCGGGAAAACCAACTGGGAACCTGTGGCCCTTTAGAAGAGCTGCTGCTATCCTTCCGACTTTCTGCTGCGGTCCCCTGCCGTTGGATCCCCCATTCCGTACTAGGGAACCCGGCACAGCACCAACCACCACCTTTTTGTCCCTAAATTCTATAATTATTGGAAGAATTGAAGTATTATTCATTACAGCCCGGACTCATCGGTACATTTGCCATCGTGGCAGACTGCCAGCAGTCCATTTGCCGATGAACCGATTGATGATGGATGTTTCCTCGAAGAAACGTCATCATTCTCCACATACGACAATGTCTGTAACGAAGACGAACACATCTACCATGAACTGGAGGTCAGTTGTCTTGCTTCCTAGCAGTCCAGAAAATATCCCGGATGATGTTGGATCCATAGCGGGGCATCCATGCCGGGCATCGTGAATATTTCAAGAGTTTCCATTGAAAACGAGCTTGTTTGCGACCGCACAGCAAGCCGCGCTAATCTCATTTTTCCGTAGGATTCCTAAATTAGTCGGGATAATTAAATAAGAGCTCGGTTTCTTAGTGACCACAGCGTTACTTTCTTGAGGATTAGATGGAAAAAAAGAAAAAAGAAAGGGAAAGATAGTCATTCTAAAATTCCCGCCAGGACGGTCGCAGAGAGGTGTAGCTTTACTGAAGGTCACATTATGATATTTATGGTGTAATGAACGAATGAATGAATGAATGAATGAATGAATGAATGAATGAATGAATGAATGAATGAATGAATGAATGAAGACGAATGAATGAATGAATGAATGAATGAATGAATGAATGAATGAATGAATGAATGAATGAATGAATGAATGAATGTGAATGAATGAATGCGTGAATGAATGAATGAATGAATGAATGAATGAATGAATGAATGAATGAATGAATGAATGAATGAATGAATGAATGAATGAATGAATGAATGAATGAATGAATGAATGAATGAATGAATGAATGAATGAATGTGAATGAATGAATGCGTGAATGAATGAATGAATGAATGAATGAATGAATGAATGAATGAATGAATGAATGAATGAATGAATGAATGAATGAATTGTAGATGATCACTTGCATATTCTCAGCCCCTGTTGGAAAACTTTATATTCTGTTTCATCTTTTTCAGTTTTTCTCTGTGCTGTGCAACTTCGGGATTGAATAAATAAGTGAAAAATGAGTAAATAAACAAATAAATAAATAAATAAGTGAATAAATGAGGGGGGAAATAAAAAGACTGAAAAAAAAACAAAGAAAATGATGTAGTTATGGGTGAAAAGACGAAAGAGGGAAGAGACGGGTGAATGATTGACCGAATGAATGAATGAATGAATGGCTGAATGAATGAATGAATGAATGAATGAATGAATGAGTGTGTGAATGAATGACTGACTGAATGAATGAATGAATGAATGAATGAATGAATGAATGAATGAATGAATGAATGAATGAATGAATGAATGAATGTAATGACTATTTTCTCTGACTTAGTCGCGTCCTGTAGAACTTTGCTTTACCAATAAGGTACAACCTTCCGAGTTTTTACATTGTTGCTCCCCCTCAAGTGTAAATAAATAAATAAATAAATAAATAAGTAAATAAATAAATAAATAAATAAATAAATAAATAAATAAATAAATAAATAATTAAAATTGTTGTTTCAGCTCTGCTGCCGTGCTCCCGAACGAAGCTACAGTTCCGAGCAGTTGTCCAGTCTTGAGGATTCACGCTCCAGTTCACCACTTTACGCTCGCCCAGACTCTCCCATCTATGCTCAGCCGTGGACGCACTACCAATTCGCGCCCGCGCACAGGATCCCTAACGTGATATTCGCAGAACGTAACCCGAACGCTAAACCGCTTACCGTACGGAATCAGTCGTTCCGCAGGATGCTGCCGGAGATTCGCCACAGCGACTACGCGACTCCTTACGCGGTGTCCGCTTCTATGACATATTTGGAGCGTACAAATTCGCTTGTCTATCCTGGGTCGTATTTCTCCAGGGTCACTAGCACCCATTTGTATGAGGAGCCCACGAAAGAGAGTGATCCAGTGGACGAGGCTGAGGAGGAGTTTCTCACGGAGTTGGACGCACAGATTGCTGAGCTGCAGGTGGGAACATCAGAATTTAAAGAATTTTTCTTTCAAACTGAAGAAAAAAAGAAATGATGACATCATGGCCTTTCTTGGTAGTTGGGTAATTAAACCACCTAATCTGCAAGTCAAATTGAGTTCCGCTTCGGCTCATTCGCCTGAACTTTACCTGTTATTTTTAACCTGCTTCTAAAGCTGATAGTTATGACACTGGGAATCTTTTTTTCTTATGGTAATGTATCCGGAACTTTGGTTCTGGAAATAGTACCCCGTAAAGTTCGCAGTTACCTCGCTATTTTACCAAAAAAAGTCATAAAAATGGTAACCATAAAAGAGTTTTATCTTTATTCTCCACTGTTACTTACGTCGTACTCCTCCTGAAATACAACGTTTTACTACTTATACAGTCAAGAATCCCACGCGAGCCTTGCCATTTCCGCCGTTATGTTGTTATGGCTATGACTAATGAGTGGCTGCCGCCGGGAAGCCGATATGCGCTAATAAATTTATCGCGTTCTGTTACTCGTAAAGCGGAGGATTTGTGGAATTCGTGGATGGGATCCCGGAAATGATGCGAATCTGCGTTACTAGGATAGGAGCGATAGGATGTCAATAGTAATAGGAAGTCCATAGGGTAATTTAGGGAATCTGAAGTATTCTAAGGGATGTACATCTTGAATAAGTATTTGTAACTTTACAAACATGCATCCAGAACTCCAGAAGCGCTCTTTTGCCATAAGGGTTACAATTTCACCGGTTCTAATGACTCGTACCTTCACTTTCACGGTGAACTAATCTCAATGATGCATCCTGGCCCTGGAAATAGGCAGAATTCACTGGTGATTTAACTGAAATCCAATGATTTTACCCGAATTTTGGCTACACCCTTGACCGTCCTATGAGTAAAAGGTTTCAGGTTTTTGTTAGGCCTGGGTCTCCCAAGTATATGCCAGGACCCGACTGCATCATTGCCAGGATGAGTAAAATCATACCCATGGTATGGTATATGTTTACCTAGAATAAGCCAGGGCTTCCACAGTCTCTGGATGCACCACTGCACAGTGTGTAATTTCGCGAATCTAGCTGCTCAAAATGTATTTTTCGAGTTACCGCAGCAAGTCGTGATTACTGCATCAAAGTACTCGCCGATAGTCTGCGCACACGATATAGGTGGTTTTTTGGCGACCGATCTTCTGGAAGGGCATGATTAGATAACGGAAAGATGATATATAAATCCAACACCGCCCACGTAAAACAGATGGGTACTTCATAAGTTGTCTCTGTCGCCTGTGTGGTCGTCTGAATATTCCATTCGGGAATCTTTCAACAGATCTTGGAACAAGCTTTCATATTTCCTGGTGACCATATTTGTCAGCCATATGGAACAAATCCAAACTTGGACGAGAAATGAGCGACTAACCACTTGACCCACTCGCGTTTTCGGTTAGATCTAAGAAAAGTTCCGCGAGATTCCGCTAAAAAAATATGTGTAGAGGCTAACAATAATCTTCCTGCATATGAGCATATGTGTTGTTTTTGCGACCGCCTGCGACCCTCTACAGAAAACACTCAAATGTATGCCAAAACCACTACTATATAGGACGGATTTTTTTGATATGTTTCTAGGAAATGGGGTTGCAACTCCGCAAGGAGTTCCGTTTCCAGAATGTCATTGCAGGTAGTGGTACGAAAGGGTGTTCTGAGTCACCCATTTTATCTGAGCAACAGTCAAGGTTCGTTAGACTTGCACAAATAGCGTATATGATGAGAGCAAGTGAGAAAAGGCGGAACGGCACTTTTAAGTTTGCATTTTGGTCAAAAAAGTATTGGAATCGGGAAACTAGAGACGACCCAGGGGAAAAGTAACATAAATAGAAAATTTGGTGAAGAAAATCCCAGTTAAAAATGGGATAACACCGTCTTCAAAGACATCCTGTGTCGACCTACCGTGCAGGCTACCACTTTTATCAAGTCCAACATTAACAAATCCTCCCGGATTTCTTGAGGTTATAAGATTTCTACGTAAATTAGCATTCCATGACTGAATAGGCTAATTATATGAGCAAAAGTCCTTGAATTACGGTTTTCTTGATTGCGAAACTTCAAAAAATGTCTAGCAGTTGACTATGTGAATTCTCGTCACACCCATTAATTGGAAATTTTTACAAATTTGAAATTGGAACGCATATACATGTTTCAGGGGCTTGTTTGTTTGCAAACAACCTCAAAAGTCTCAATTTGTATGGCTCAGGTGCTGTGCGAAAAACTTGTCCTCAGTACATGATCTTGCATTCGCGGGCTCTATTTCAGAAGTGATCGAATGTGCCCTAAAACCCTGGCTTCTGCGGGTCATGTGTAGTGCTTAGAGGCAGCAGGGTAAAGAGAATATATGTACTAAAAAGTGAGGCAATTTATCCAGCGGCTCACCAGAAAATAATTTTGAGCGGCTAGATGCTCGAAATTGCCCACTGTGCACTGGTAGGATAGGTGATCTCAAGTTCATGGGTGTGATTACCCATTTGCAGCAACTGGGTATGAACAAGGGAAGTATGGGTAAACATGGGTGTCAGGTAAGGAGTAAATTCGGGTACCAGTACCTTTACCAGGGGCCTTTCAACGTTTACTCCGGATATAATTTAGGGTAAATTGAGAGACTGAGGAAACACTCGTTACCAAGAAATTGACCGCAGGTCAGAAAATTCTCAGTGGGTCGCGACAGCTGCTCCTAACTTGGTATGTTACGATCATACACATGTGAAATTGACATAATTCGCGCTGCTTTTTATAGTTACAAGAAAGTGGGAAGTCTAGGTGAATATTCACCCTATTGCCAACGCAGGAATAACAAATAAAATAAAATAAAATAAAATCAAGGGTAGGAACAATAGGAATCCACTCAATAATCATCAAATGTGTAATCTTTCTAGAATTAATTTATGCACTAGTTAATTAGAAAAAATTGAATTCAAGTCATAATCGATTTTTCGCTGTCTACCTGATAGTACACTCTGTTTGCACGAACCTAGACAACTAACACAAGTTGTGTCTCTCCTCCTTGCCCCTCCATCAGGCAGACATGTAACCACGAATCGTCCAGTGATTCCTTCTCGCAACACGCCTTGGGACCCTATAGCAAACTTTTTTCTGACTTCCTGGTGACAAATAACCAGAGTATAGCTGTTCGGTCGTACCAACGGAGCAACCTTTTGTCGGAAATATGATGGAACGGGCTTTTGGGCCCGATTCAGCGTTGGTCATCTCACCCGCGGGACTCATCCACAAAATCTGCAGCGTTTGCGGCAAATCCTTCATGCGTGACACGATGGTGGACAGCCAGCCATGTGGCGTCATGCGCGCATTTTCGCTAATAAGGCCTGATGTCTGGGGGAGAATTAGCCTCAGTGGATTGGTCATGTCCTCAGAAATGAGCCTGTTCATCATCCAGTTATAAGGTGTTTTTACTTCTGGGAAGTTTTGCAAGGGAACTACTTAGTAAGCAAGTAGATAAACATGTTTACTGGTATAAATAAATATGTACAAGTCCCTCAGATTTCCCCCATGGTATTTGCCAAGCTTCCGAACCTTCCAGATAGGAATACTCCATTTCTCCATAGTAATGAACATGTTCCTGGCAGCGTGGGAATTGTGACAGCTGTCCGGACTCTCACAATTGAAGTGACTGCTGCAGCGAGCAAATACGGATTGGAGTGAACGCCTTAGGGATGACTGATGATTTAAATTTCGAAAGAAATCAAAGTTCTAAGTGCAATTTGGAAAGTTGTTCCAAAGGTACACGAGGCCCACGCAGAAATCACAAATTTTCGGCGTTTTTCTGGAAAAATACGAGAGAAAATCAAATAACTACCTTGGGTGTAAGATATGCGCATGCCACTCTCTCCATTCATTCATTCATTCATTCATTCATTCATTCATTCATTCATTCATTCATTCATTCATTCATTCATTCATCCCATTCATTCATTCATTCATTCATTCATTCATTCATTCATTCATTCATTCATTCATTCATTCATTCAACCCATTCATTCATTCATTCATTCATTCATTCATTCATTCATTCATTCATTCATTCATTCATTCATTCATTCATTCTTCATTCATTCATTCATTCATTCATTCATTCATTCATTCATTTTCATTCATTCATTCACATTCATTCATTCAACCATTCATTCGTTCATTCATTCATTCATTCATTCATTCATTCATTCATTCATTCATCCATTCATTCATTCACCATATTCATTCATTCATTCATTCATTCATTCATTCTTTCATTCATTCATTAACCATTCATTCGTTCATTCATTCATTCATTCATTCATTCATTCATTCATTCATTCATCCATTCATTCATTCACCATATTCATTCATTCATTCATTCATTCGTTCATTCATTCATTCATTCATTCATCCATTCATTCATTCATTCACTTCATTCATTCATTCATTCATTCATTCATTCATTCATTCATTCATTCATTCATTCATTCATTCATTCATTCATCCATTCATTCATTCATTCATTCATTCATTCATTCATTCATTCATTCATTCATTCATTCAATTCATCAATCATTATCCATTCATTCATTCATTCATTCATTCATTCATTCATTCATTCATTCATTCATTCATTCAATTCATCAATCATTGTTCATTCATTCTTTCTTTCCTTCTTTCTTTCTTTCTCTCTCTTTCTTTCTTCCTTTCTAGAACAACATAGACTGTTCTTTTGCATATTTTCTTAGCCGCAGTCAAATTTCTCCGGATGATTCTGAAAATGTTGGTTGAATCTGGATGAATTTTTGGAAAATTTTTATAAATTTCACTTTTCTGAGGGTATTTCCTTTTCTCCCGTTTAAAAACTTTGGGAGGAAAAAGCTGGATAACCTATACGGGAACATTCTCCTCCCAAAAATTGGGACTGGGTTGGTCGCAACTATGATATTAAAGGTGAACTCAATTCCAAACGGCCAGGTGAATACAGCCTAAGCTACGACGCGGTGTGGCACTCTGACTGTCTGGCGCACTCCTCGATCGATAATCCTTTGACGACGCTCTCTGATACGCTCTGCTCAGTCGCGCGTCGCGGCAACCGTTCGTTCTCACCTGGCCGTTTGGAATTGGGTGTAATTAGCCACTGTTTTTGAAACTTGTCAACGAATCGGTAATGGACGCCAAAAACGCAACAGAAAGGAATCAAAAACAAGCTGAATTGGAATTTCACTATTAAAAAAACATGAAAAAATCCGAAAAAAAAAACATTTATTAAAAATTTCCCGATTAAGAAAGGCTTTTTCACTTACACCATGAAAGTCCGTAACTGCACCATTTCAGTTGCGTTCCGACGAACTTCGCTCAATCGTCGAAAAAGCTCGTCTACGACGAAACATCAACTGGCTACGTCCTCCAATGGAGTGTACATTCGAGCTGTCGATCTAGTTTAGCTGTCACATCGACTTGTAACTTGCTTTAATAATTTTAATTACCGGTCATGTCTAGTTAGTGCATTCGTCTAAGTCACAGTACGATATTCGGCTACAATTTGGTATACCATATTTAGTCATTTATTTATATATTTTCTCACGAATTTTTCGTTTTTCTTGACGCGGAACCTAATGGCTCCCAATTGTCTGCTTCCGCTTATTTTATGTATTCTATGTTTACTTGAAGGCACAGTTCAATTTTTACAAAAGCGAGCATGTTGTGAGTCAATGGGTAGGTCCCGCCCACTTTTGTGAGACTTGTTCTCTAGGCCGTTTTCACAGCTGTCGATGTCCTGAGAGCGCGGCAATCCGTGCGAAATGGATATGCATCGATCGATTATTGATTATCCTTTCTCGCAGTCCCTCTGCGAGCAGGAAATCCACGGCCATCCAGGGTAGCGTGAACTGTGTCTGTAAGTGTTTTTCCCACGCCAGACGGAGTCTTCTGAGGGACAAGGTTGACAAGGTCCCTGAGCCAGAATTAGGCCACATTAGCCTATCCCTTCCCTATCACCCGATATTTACTATATTATCACAGTGTTGTACAACCAGATACAGTAACCAGAATTGCTATAGAATTGTTCCTTGCCACCCGTGTGACATCATCTACGTCCGTGTGATCTCCGTTTTATTCGAAGAGCTTTTTTTTCGTTATCCATGATATTATCCATATATATGTATACTATATATGTACTGCTTAAGCATCACACAGGGTTGTTGTTCAATTGCAATAACAATAATAAACGATTGCATGACACCATTGACGTTAAGTGTTTTGCTTGGCAATCTGCCACGAATGCCCCACCACCACGTCAACATATCTTCGCTCATTAGCCGTAAGTGAGATTACGCACCAACGAATGGGGTCAAATCTTAATGAGGCAATAGATGGTGACGGGGGTGGGTGGTGCCAGCGGCAGCACCTAGGGGGTGGACAGGGCTCATAGAGGATCGACATCCGGGGTAACCCAAAGTTTCATGGGAAAAAAGTGGCCATTTTTTATTTGAACAAGTAAAAAACTGAAATTGCCCAATTTGCGCCCCCTCCTATAGACCTCACAGGGCGAAATTGAGTTGGGAGGACACCTAACACAAATCGATAAATTGATCTGTCCTACACGTTCAGACTTGCTAGCTGACATGTCCAGGACTTGTTTGCTCTCCTAAGGTACTGTAGTTACCCAAACTGCAAACAATTCAAAACCTGTAGGACAGGTCACATTATCCACCAATGCTAATTGGCTCCCCCCCCCAACTCCATTTTACCCGGCTTCATATAAAAATTACAGTGGACCCGTAGGACTTTTTGCATTAGTCAATAAGTATTGGGATTCATCAACGTTCCTAGGAGGTCCTAAGCACCCCATACATTTGAAATGAACGAGTTTCCCGAGCAGAAAGCAGTGTATCTGGCCTTTTCAGCCACTCATTGCCATCGATGACTGAGGCAATTCACCATGGGTAGCTCATCCGATCTGAAGAGCGGGGAGGCAGCAAACCATTCAGGGTCCGTATCCTTTATCCAGTCGGATAAACACGCTCTAGCGGATATGTTATAGTGGTTTCGAGAATCTGCTATCCAATAAAAACATATCACATGAGAAATGAGCACGTAGCAACGAATGGGAATGGATATATACCCGCTATGTTTTCCCTCTCATGGTCAAACATATTGGATACGGCTCCAGGATCGTTGATGAATTTGGGCAAAGGGGTGGTGGAGAGGCAGGACAGCTCTGGGCTAAGAGACTGTTTGGATTGGGATTTATGAACATGACGGGAAAGAAGCTTACCCACCCGGTGGACGAGTTTAAGTTTAAGGTAAGAATCCGCGACCTTCGTCCCAGCATGAAAAAAGAACGATTGTTTGGGCTGGCAACAACAGCAACGTCTTCTAGGAAACTCAACCGTTCTGGACTAGTGAGAGAATAATGATCTTCCCGGAACACTCGTGGATCCCATTAAGAAACGGCGACTCTATTCCCTCCTATGTGTGCTGACAAAAGACACATTTCATTTCGGTATTATGCTGAGTAATCCATCAGAAAAGTTCCGATGTTTTCCCACTACTAGCTCCCTCAGCATGACCATGACTAAAAACACGCCTAGAGCTATCTATCAGCCGTTTCTTGTACAGTTTTTAGTGAATGACCTCAACATCTGCATACAAGTCACGCAGAGCGCCTCCTTGATTGATTACAGTTCTTCTTCCAGATGATCAGATTCTTGTCACATTTTCATGATGCTACAGAACTTGTTTAGAGAAACCTGTATCGAAAGATGAACGCTGATGATCAAAAACCTTATTGAACACCATACGAATTGGTCGAATTGGTCCAAGGGGACTTTCCAAGATGCATCTGCTTCAGGATGACATGAGAGTCGCAGGCAATTTGCTGCAAGCCAGATGCATTCAGTGGGAGTAGCTTTTTCTCTGCAAAAGAAAGAGAGCCAAATAACTTGGACGGTGCACTGATGTGAGGCAAATTGGCGGAGACTCGGGGAAGTGCAGGGGGAGTAGATGCACTTTGAGGAGGAATGCTTCATGATTTACATAGCTCAGGGAAAATGGAAAAAAATTGAAAAAGGAAGAAGCAAGGAAAGTACATAGAGATGAAAAAGGAGTAAGGAAGAGTATGATTAGGAAAAGGCTATGAACTGGCTTAGACGTAACACCTACTTCTTTATATGGATGAATTTCCGTAGATACTCAGCGAGGCCTGCACGTATCATTGCATTACCCAGGGTAAGCATGTTGACGCCCGCATTAAAGATGGGAAAGTTTGTATGATGTTTACGCGTTAACCTTGGGTAATCTCGATGTTGCATGCAATCTCTTATCTAGCCGGATTTGGATTCAAATGTGCTAGAATTG
This sequence comes from Ancylostoma ceylanicum, assembly GCA_000688135.1. Classification (NCBI taxonomy): domain Eukaryota; kingdom Metazoa; phylum Nematoda; class Chromadorea; order Rhabditida; family Ancylostomatidae; genus Ancylostoma; species Ancylostoma ceylanicum. Next base: position 119,618 of record JARK01001529.1, read on the forward strand.
TGAGTGCAGACGGTGTCTACAGTGCTATAGAGAGAGATAATCAAACAGTCAATGTATAATGGTAACCCTTGGCTTTCTAATCTCTTATCGTTTACGTTTAGACTTCTCCGAGTCGTAGTTTTCTTCCACAGAACTAGCTTTGGGTGAGAAATTTACCCAGTGCTGCACTTCCGGAAACTTGTCCCAAAGGCAAGCGCGCTCCCAAAGGCAAGCGCGCTATCGTATTTTGTCATCAACCCACCGAAATTGGCTCTAGCAGCTCCTGCAAAACAAGGATTCCTGTACTTTGTTGTAAAATGTCCCCCCCCCGCGAACGAATCAGTGTTCTACGTATCCATGGTCATTACAAGTACGAAATTCTGCAGTTTTATTTCCATTGTATAGAAAAAATTTGTTATACAAATTCAGGCGTCGGCATCAGTGGTCCCCGTGCTCGTCCGAGCTCTGTCCACACGAGTTCTCCGGTGAATCGAGTCGCTCTGACATCACAATTCCTGTAGGCGTCTTCGCGTCAATCCTCAACGCGTCGGGATCCAGTTCTTCCATTTCACGTAGCGTTTTCAGATGTGGTTGCACACATTCCCAGACCTGAAGGTAATTTAGTCATGAAATGCGGGTGAAATTTGACCTCTGCTCCGTTTGGGTCTAGTCGGCTGGCCGAGTTCAATTCGTGCACGGCTTTTGCTATACGAGTTCGGATTTCTCTATGAATACGTGATGAGGTTTACCTAGTGAGGGGGGGGGGGGGGGGGAAAGCTT
>JARK01001529.1:120546-140727 GCA_000688135.1 Ancylostoma ceylanicum
GGGGGGGGGGGGGGGTGGGAAAGCTTTCAGAATTGCGATTTGTTTTGAGGAGAAAAACAACTGGTCTCTATGAATGGAAAAACATCTCAGTGGTTTGGATTTGCGGTCAGAAATCTTTGGTGATTACTCCTGAATTTATTAAATTTCATATACTGTGCGCCGCATAAGGCGATCAACTAAATACTAGAGATTTTCAAAAAAAAAGTACGAAAAAGTGCAGACTGATCTACAAAACCAGCTTTCCTCAGTGAATTGCAGTGCATTGAGGCGTAGTGATAAGAAAGAAAAGTTATTCTGTTACATTCCACATGCATACTTACAGTGAGCGTCGATGACGATGACCCATCCACGGCCTCGACAAAAACGCAGCGCAACCGCGTCGCGCACGCCGGAATTGAATGTCGTCAGCCGCCTGAGTGCTATTTTTAGGCGCTCTTCTTCTCAATTTTGTGATCTTTTTAGTTTTTTCATGTTTCACAAGGAGAAGTAGCATTATGGCAGCAAACCATAACGACTCCGGCGCGTGCGACGCTGTTGCGCGGCGTGCTTCTCAAGGCCATGGATGGGTCACCGCCATCGACGCTCACTGTATGTAGTCGTTGTTTACCTTATTAGATTTCTTTATTTAAGATTTCTTTTTTTTTCATTTTTTGTTTTTTTGCTCAAGCTGTATTTTTTAGAAGTCTCTGAAAATAACCAAACTCCCTCTTCCTACTGCGATATGGACGGCTATGTTACTCCTAGCAAAAATCCATGAAACATCCAGAAAACCTCACCTTATTCTCTCTCAGCAACTGAACGACAGCCTCGATATCCGTGTGTAGAGAGCGATCCTCAGTAAGAGGCCTTCAAGTATTATTTTTACAAAATTCGCTAAATTTTTTCCTGTCAAAATTTTCCTTGTATGTATTAACTCACGCGCTGACACTCCTGACCAACTGGTACACCTTGTTCAGTGGAGCCGTTGACACCAGTGGTTTCAGGAATTCAATGCCTTGACAAGCGGCCAACAGTTCCATTGCGAGCACTGAAAGTGGGTTAATCTCCAAAAATATAGGTAAAGTGCAAGGTTACTGCAGTTTACCTGCTTCGACGTGCTCGACGACGGTGAGAGCCTTTCGAGCAGCGAAGCCGCCCATACTGACGTGATCCTCCTGATTGCAGCTGGTGGGGATACTGTCCACAGATGAGGGATGGCAGAGCACTTTGTTTTCCGAGACTAGAAAGTGAAGTGTAAAAAGAAATTGTAAGAAAAGTACGAAAAGTGGACATGTGTTGGTCGCAAATCCGTATAAAATAAGTTAAGCAAATAAAAATGATCCTTTCAAACCACATTGGTTTTGGGAAAAGAAATTTTTACGACAATATTTCAACGTACAGCTTATCGTATAGCAAAAATTACTGACTAAACAAATTCATCTGGCTTCCTCTTCCCATGAGAGGGAGGGGGCGGCGCCATTCCCGAAAACGGCTCTTTTTTTGTTTTTTGAATTTAATTTTAATTTTCTAATAATTAATTTCAATCTAATTTAATTTTTTTAATTTTTCAATTCATGCTTAGTTTTCGAAGCTACTTTTAAAGTGGGTGAAAATCTTGTGTTAGCCTACTGTTTAACATAGACATGATTGTTCAGTATTGTTGTTTTTAAATATTACCAGTTAAGTATTCAGTAGTTAAACTGATAATATTATTATTTTTATTTTCTGTCTAGGCCCTCAAAGCGGCAGATACCCTATTTTTTCTCCCCCGCCTATTTTCTGCACCCGCCACTGCCAAATACCTACCCCTTCCTCTGCTCTTAGGGTATTCCATTTTTTATCAGGTCTGCTATTCGTCTGGCCATGACAGAAAGGTTCAAGAATCGCAGCCATACGGTAATTATACGATTTTTTACGACAGCGTGACCGTCTACGAATAGTCACACCTTGTCGTAAGTGGTTGCGCAGGTCATAAACTAAGCGTTTGATCTGGCGTTTTCGCTTGGTTCGAATATTTCAACTAGAATTTTGGCTGATTCATTGCAATAACCTTAGGTGTAAGTCATGTAGAGAAATTTCCATTCAATAAAAAAGATATATTATTGCTGTAGGGAGGAAATCGAAGTGAAAGATGAAAACGGAATGAAAATGAAGAGAAGTGACGCTGTGCAAACAAAAAAAAAAGCAAGAAAAGGAATATTTCGGTCTTACACCTCACCTGTTGCTTGTACATATGTATATAGTATGTATGTACATCGTGAATTCATCTAACCTACTGAGTATTCCCATTTATTTATCCAATTCCAAGTTTTGATTTTTTAAATTGAGTAAACTCTTTTCTTGATACTAATGAAAATAGGGGCTGGTCCCTCCTCCCCTACATTTTGCTTTAGTTCTCCGTTCGCAAAAACGTTCCATCGGGATTGGTTCGGAATTCGAAGGCCCGTATTCATGAATGTATCCGCAAAGATTGTGACCCACCCACTTTTCTGAGGTGGACAAGTTTTCCAGGTGGAAATGAGTATAATATGCTAGAGAAACTTGTCTCAGTCAGCGATAGCAAGGCGGTGATAAAGATATCTAGTATCATATTTTGGTCGGGAAAATTTGTCCTCTCTAGATGAGCGGGAAGCTCAGACCCTTACCGGGAACGAACATGAATACGAGCTCAGAAGTTGTAGGGTAACTATTACCTTGAGGTGAAGAATGGGCATTATAGCCTACGCCCACTCCCTAAATGAATAAATAAATTAAATAAATTGAAAAAAAACAATTAAATAAATTGAAAATGGATAAAGTTAGGCTTAGGCTTTACGTTAAAAATCATCTTTTCTTCTATATAATATCCTCCTTCTTCAAGTGGCCGCTTTTTGACACAAAAATATACAGTTTTACTATATTTGTGATGTCCGAGTTTGTGTTAATGATGATGTCTGGCTATGTCCCCGTCAACGAATGTTAATCCTATCAGCCATCGTTAACACTTCCGTTCAACAATCATCCCCCACGGATGAATAATCAGGGATTTGCCTCTTCCTCCTTGGAGCCTCAAACCAAAACACCTCACCTAGACTAGCAGCGCAGAGTTGAACAGTCATAAATCCAGAGTTCAGCCCTCCATTCGGTGTCAAGAACGTTGGAAGACCACTGAGATGATTGTTCACTAGTCGTTCCAATCGGCGTTCGCTCATCTGCGCCAATTCATGGACAGCTATAGCTAGATAATCCAGAGCCTTAAAAAATATTGTTCTGATTGAAGAAAGCAGGGTCTGGGAGCGTTTTCCCACCTTGGCTGGATATTCGCCATGGAAATTTCCTCCCGATATTATCTCTTCCCTCTCGCTGAAAACTAGAGGATTGTCGGTGGCTGAGTTCATCTCTGTAGTGATGATTTCGCGTACGAATTCGATGGTGTCGTGCACGATTCCGTGGACCTGAACTACTATTTTCGAATAAAGGACGTTTGTGCCTATGACTGCTGTTAAATGGAGAAGTTTGGTCTTATTCGTGTTTTCGGGAGTGACGTGGTCAATTGTGTCAAGAACTGGTTGTTGCTACTGTGCAATACATGTGTACACCATTCTGATCAGAAAGGACATCACGTGGAAGAGACGAACGAAAATTACCTAGGTGAACAGTGATTTCGATTTAAGACCATAGGGCAGGATCATCAGTGGAAGCGTATAAGTGAGTGAACAAATAGAGCAAAAAAATTATCAAAGTTTAGGTTTCAAATAGATATGGGTAAATATTCTGAAGATACCACTCAATGACTGCCTTGCTCCATCGTCCGCAGTTCCCTCTCATTACGTGTCCGGCGCATTGGTGCTTTGAGTGGTTCGCGTATTCGAGGGCATCCGACTTTGGATAGAGAGCGGATGTCAGAATTATACAGCCCTCCGCATCGTTACCTATGCAGCGTGAAGGCGACTGTATCTCTTTCAATCGACGCCCGCGTGGTCTTCAGCTGTGCCTCCATCGCTTTCGTCAGCGTCCACGTCTCGCTTCCGTAACACTGAGCCAGGATGACGGTGCTGTTGAATACATTGTCCAGCTCTCGGTTTCTGGTTCTCGATTTCAGACATATCGAGCTTAATGGTGTTGTAGGCGGCCCACGCAGCTCTCTTCCTCCTGATAATTTCAGGCTTCAAGTCGTTGGCCATGTTAATCGGTCGTCTTAACTAGACGTATTCGTCGGTGTCCTCGAGCGTCTTCCCACCTAGCCGGACTGCTGACGGGTCTGCGAATCCATTTCTCATCACCTTAGTCTTCTTCGCGTTGAGTTGCATTCCCTCTTTTTTGCCTACCTCGTCAAGTTAGTGGACCATCCGTTCTGTTTCTTGCGGCGTATGAGTACAATATCATCAGCGAATCTCAGATGATTTAGCATTCATCCGTTGACGTTTACTCCGATATCGTCCCAGTCGCACTTTCTGATCACCGATTCCAAGACGGCGAAGAATAGGTCTGATAGATACAATATTGCTCACGGGATGTCCAAAACCGACGGTTGCTCCGTGGGTCCACCATCGCTCACCGTCGCTTTGCCGTAACTTCCTTCCTTCCTAACCCAAATCAGAACGGTTTGGACTCCACCCATTTTGTACCGAGAAGATCCTTCCGAGGACCTATTGGATCTGCGCATCAGGGCTACCATTGTCTATGAGTGCCACCGCGTTAGGAGCCCCCTATGTCTGATGTTTCCGGGCTTACGGCGCTTTATTAAAGAGATGTTGAAGTAAGTGTTCCGTTTACTGGTTTCTTTCAGGTAATCGATATATCGATCGACAACATGAAATCGCTCATCTTTTCAAGGCATCCTTTTCTCTGCTCAGATTCGTAGGTTCCCACTGAGACTGATTTGCCATGTTGAGAGTATTTTTTTATATCTGGACACTTTCAAATTTGGCCGTCGACGTATACAGGAGTGCTCGAGCCCTGCACAACTACATAACTACATGTAAAGTAGCACCCTAACTTCTAGTCCACATTAATGGAAAGGGCAAATCCTGGATACCCTTGACAATTAGTTTCAGAACAAGCTTCTCCACCATTAGGAAGAATTCTACAGTAGGAAGAAGGGAAGAAAAAAATGGGTGATCAACGAGAGTGCCCACCTGTGGTACGCATCGCAACGTGTACGCGTCCTGGACTTTGTTGCAATTTCGATGTGACTCTAAATAGACGTACCCTTTTCCAGGACAACTCCAAACAATCGCTCCAATGGCTCACCTGCGATCTGTGACGGATTGGCATCCGAGTGCAGTAGTGATCGAAGTCGGAGTGCGGAAAGAATCTGCCCTTTATGGGGCCGAATCTTGTGGATATCTGGAAGAGTGGTAAGATAAAACCAACACCCTGCCTTCTAGGGTTATCACAAACCTGGATCATAAGCTCTGGTTGTTCCCTTCAGTACGTCTAACGATAACGCAGCAATCACGTCTGCTTGTCTAGCAATGTTGTGAGCTCGTTCCAGTGCTGAAGTGAGAAACAGATCAAATTCACAATTATCATTACGTGAGGATATGGTAGCCTACTGTATGCTCCCAGAGCGGTGACCATCTGTGTGCCATTAATCAACGCCAATCCCTCTTTTGGTCCCAGTTCCAGCGGTGTCAGGTTATTCTTCTTCAGCACGATGTCAGCGTTCTCCCAACTGTAATCAGCGCTTTGGTCGTGTAGTCGATAGCTATCTAGTCCATTGCTTACCCTGTGCTAGGGCTCCACATTTTGCCTTCTCCCAGTAGTCCAAGAGCGAGGTGGGCCAGCGGGGCGAGGTCTCCGCTGCAACCGACTGTGCCTTGTTGTGGGACGTAGGATACGCAGAAGGCTGCAGTTATAGAATTTATTTGATGATTTTTTCTGCTGGCTGGGTAAGCCATGGCTAAAATATACATGTGTAGTTCACGCCTCCTTGGGAAGAAAACTTACCATTAAAGGCTGCGATCATCTTTTTGATGTTTTCCAGAGAAATTCCACTGTAACCCTTGGCCAGCACGTTAATCCTAGAAGTTTTCAATGGTGTACAGCTTCCACAGAGTAACCTCCCTAACTAACCTAAGTGCCAGAAGCATCCTGGCCTTTGATGGGCTGAGCGGTTGTCCGTAGGCGGTGGCGTGTGAACGAATGAGGTTCTGCTGCAGCTGCCTGTAACAAGGAACTCAGCCCCCTTTTATGGTCCGTGAGGATTTTCTAGACTCACTTCAACTTATCATTTGCAATGCGAACATTGGAAAATATACCGAATCCGGTGGTTATTCCGTAGACAGCTGGAAAAGTGGGTTATCGATTCGAGTGTATAGACGGTATGCATAGTTGAGATTATCCAGGGTAAATTTACCCACGGTTAGCACGGGTATCGGCACGTTTGCCCTAGGTAATCTTAGGGAAGGCATCAGCAGAAGCTATAACCGCCATGGAACCTACCGCGATGCTCCGTTGCAATCCTTTCAAGGAGAGCACGACCTTTACGGACCCGTTCCTCGGCTTCGGATGACAGCTGCAAACGAGTGCCTTATTTTTCCTGCACAGTGGGCAACAAGTATGGAAATATATTTAAAAAAAAATGTGTTATCCGCCTACTTGTATGATACATTCGCCCCTCTCGCATCTAACCAGATCAGCCGGTGTTAGGCTAGCACCATCGAGGACGAGCAACTTTGTCGGCTTCTCCATAAATGGAATTTCTGGCGACGGGTCAAAGTCGAATTTGATCCTGTAACATACTAATTGGACGAGTTTTCTCGACCTCAAGATATGACGTCACTCACTTCCTTGGCTTATCCATTTTCTCCAGTGCAATTCTCGTGCTTTCCAACTCGATCTGCCGCCGCTTCTCCTTCTCCTCTTCGGTCTCGTCACGATGGATTACTGTAATTATGAAGCATGGAATACGGTAAGACGCTGACGTGGCACCACATACCGATGATCACGAAGTCTCCATCCTTCAGCACTTCTCCCACGACGTCGTCTGGATCTATGAGAGAGTTTCCAATGGTCCGACGCACCTCCTCATACTCCTTCCCACCTGGTGGCTTCACTAAAGCTGAACGCAACTTGCGCATCTTCGTCACTGCGCGTAAAGCGACCTGAAGAGCAGGGTCGTTTCAAGAGGATGAGCTTCAATTTCTATAGGTGTCAAATATGAACGAGCCAGACAAGGGTCTTTTTATCGAACGGGTACATATTCACCGTCTTGACTTTTACTTCCACTATAATCTCTGTTCGTCTTGCTCTCCAGACTGTCACCATTATAATTCTCATTGTTCTATAATAGTAGCTACATATCCATCTAGTTCGAGAAATTCACAATTTTGAAACTTTCCCAAAAACTGCATAGAAATTTCGGGTCACCAGTGCAGTCGCAGAACTGCAGAAATTCAGGAGTTTACAACTAATCCACAACATTGCAGATGACATCTATCTGTTACAATAATCTCAGGGCATTTTCCTAACATCAGATTTTATTTGCCCTGTGTTTCCAAGCTGTTCCTCAAGTTTGTGTTGTTTTTCTCTTCTTTCCTTTGTTCAAGTTTTTTTTTCTAATCTGTTGAGGTAATTTTATATGAATGACACACTAGAGCTTTCTAGAGCTTTCCCGAAATTTTCGTCTCGGTCATCTTTCCCATGCCAGTTCCGAATCATTGATGCTTGCACTATTGCAGAAGACCAAAATAAGATAGGGAAACTAAGAGTAGAGACGAATTCAGCACCGTTACACTGATTAATGTGTTTTCGTGCGCTAATTCTATCTCGTTATTTATCTCGCCAATTCCTTGAAATAGCCTGCCCATTTGCATTCAGACCTGGGGTAGGATTGATGGAGGTTCATGGACACCGAGCAAAACCAGGCTAGCGAACCAGATTTCACATCCTGCAGGCCTTGGACCTATTCGTTGTTCCGGCACTCGAGATATTAGAAAGGTTTGAGGGAAAGAAAACATCCTATCCGAGAAAAAGAAATACGATTCTTTAGCTTTCCTTTGAGATCGATGAGATTGATTATTTAACTTCCTGCTTATTGTGGAAATTTATTTCATCAGGATTGTCGCGTCTTTCTGTTGAGCATGACCTCTCCCTCCCCCACCCCCTCCCTGATTCTCAAAGTCAATTCTTCGGTAAATGGGTGCTGTAGTTCTGTTTTGACCTTACCTGCCGGATGCCTAGCAAGTGATCACACCACATGCCGTGATGAATTAGTCATAACTACTCTTTACAACACAAAAAGTTCACCATCTTGTGACGACTTGGAGTGCTACTGACGTCAGGAGGCCAAAATTAGGATATTACTACAATTGGACGGAGGCTATGAAATGAACCTGCACGGAAGGTACATTTTAGGTGCAAGTGTACCAACGGCACGGTCTTACAGCCGTTTTTTTAGGCCTCGAAGGACAACGATATAGGTAAAGTATGAGGAGTTTCTTCTTGAGATAGATAATTATCATGAAATTCTGCTCAAAATCCATGATAATTTTAAATTTTCTGTTCGAAATCCACAAAAGAACATGGTTCTCTGCATTTTTTTCTACGAAACACACTTTCGATGTGCATTTCATGGTGCATGAGATGATCTATGTAATTCAAACCATTGAATTTCTATTATTAGGAAATATTGGAATTTCTCAAAGAATCTCTCCAACAAGTACGATCAGAGAACGACTGATTGTTCTTTTCAAAGTAACGTCAGATACAGAAAAGGTGCACATTCTCACGTTTGCTTTGTTTGGTTTTTAGCATTTTGGCTTTGCGTTGAAAAAGGCAACGTGACTATGACAACCTATTATGCGGTTGAAATAATCCTGTAAACATTTTTCTTACAGTAGACATAAGAAGAAGTTAAAAACTGTAAGCCAGGACTGATGGGGTTATTCTGTGATAAAAATTGGTGAGAAGCATTTGCTGTGACATCGCACCAGGGTACAATAGAGTCAATAAGCTGGTAGTTCCCACTCGTTGACATTACGGTAAACCTACCATACCTAACTTGGTCCATGAGCCCAAAAGTCAGAGGAGGCGAACCGCGTTTTGGTTGTGCAAAGAATTTGGGAACATACTATGGGAGAAAAGAATATTTTCTCTCCAGGAAAATTGCCTTCCCAGAGTTCAAGATAGAATGTATCAGTTCTCACTAGAAATTTATGGCCAAATTCACCATAAAAGATAAGATAAAAAAAGGCTAAATTTTTTCATGTACATATCCCAGGGCCAGCATCCAATGTAGTTTATCCAGTCGGATAAACGCGTGAGTGAGTATGTCAGTGTGGATGGAGAATCTGTTATACACCAAAACACATCCGCAGAAATGCGAATCCACTCGTTTCACCGCAGGTCATCTTTTCCGGTTGATTTCCCTTTGATAACGATCACCAAATATTTGATGAGATGTGGATAAAATTCTTGTTTCATTTGTCCCGAACCCTGCAGCTGCCATGTCTCCTGGGCTAGGATTAATGAACGCATAATTAAGCAAAAACAGAGTGGCAAACCAATTCTTTTTTTCTACTGCCGTTCGCAGATGGATTTTATTTTATGTACACAGTGTCCCAGAGAACACCTGTCTAGCACTGGAAACCCTGGAGTAACGAACAATTAAAGTGCTAGTATTTGAGTGCGTGGATAATTTTCGATGCACCTTAGTAATAATTTCTTTACTGCACCCGCACCCGTTTAATTCCATCCATAATTTCATTTGCGTCTTTCTATGACTGATAATTGATAAGATAAGTCGAAAGTAGAGAGTTTTTACAGGGAATCTTATCGAGTTTTGTGCTTCTCTGAGCTGAAGCCGCAAAACAGCGAAATAGCTAATAATGAGGCCAACAATGTTCCTTTAAAGGTAGGCAAGAGATGATGGATTACTTTGGCGGAATATCGCGCACTTAGCACCTGGAAAGCGTCGCGTGCATGCAAATGAGGCTGAGGGATACCTATAGAGGCCTAACATAATCGCTATTCTTCCAGAAAAACGGACAGTTCAGCTATGAACCACATGGAATGTCCTATGATGAAGGTAGCAACGGCTACGCAAGCAACTTTTCTAGGTAGGAAGGGCCTAATGGACCGTGAACGAAGGGCCTCATGTCACATGGCTGAGTAATACTACATAGGAGTCCGTGAACGTTCTTGTATAATATTTTACTTCCAGTTCGTCCAAGAATGCGAGCCATGGAATGATAACCAGGTAAATTACCACGGTCAACGTGACTGGTTATCTTATAGACTACATAAGGCTAAGAGAGGCAGGAGGTGAAGGTTGCTTTGCTATTCTGGGTTGGCTTGGTTATGCGTCAACGAATCTTAGCCCCCAGAAGTCATGAAGGACAAGGTTCTGCCTTTCTGGACGAAGCAGATGCAGGTGCATGAGTTAATGTGAACGATTCATCACTTCTATGGCAGCATGTATTATTGAGGTTACCCAGGGTAAACGTTTGACGCCACGCAGACCCATTATTAACACGGCCCTCAACGCGTTTACCCTGGGTAATCCCAAAGACGCATCCAGACGTTAGACTGCGACACGCGTGCGACACAACACGCGAGAGCTTTCCGCTAATTTACTATGAGAACAGTGTGTCCAAGCGTTTACCCACGAAGACGGATAAGGCTACGGGGACAAGCAACCAACTTTTCTTTGAGTTTTACTTTCAGTTCCATCCAAAATTCAAGATCTACAAGAGGGGAACAAGAAAATTCAGGCAGATATAAACGTAAGATAAAAAAAATGTAGTAATCTAGCAAGTTCTCTAATTTTCCTGTTGTTTCGCAGATCGGATGTATAAACCGGTAATTTTCTCGTAAAACTATTTTTGTCGACTTACCGTGTTGACCGTTTCATCCTCGTTGCACGGGATCACGATGCACTCGATTCCGATTTGCACTTGAAGGCGCATCACCACTGTAAATGCCACACTGTAGTAACCAAAACACCATAAAATGCGCTACATTACGAAAATACACGGCTCAAAAAACATTTGTAATGCGCCAGAAAGTAAAAGCTCAGCGTGGGGTCTTGGAACGGTTTTATCTACGGTTTGACATCAAAATCTGTTCGAAAAACGTGTCATAAAACAAGTTTCGCCTGCGACAGACGACGCCACCGGGAAATCGCGGCGAGCATTGGCGGCGGTCGCAAGACGACATGTTAGTGGAAGCGGCACGTGTCATCTGAATAACTGTTCTCGTGACAGTTCACCCACGCCGTCGGCACATCGCTTTTATACGGTAGGCGCGACCGTGTTCGCGAAGGACCAACGCTCATAAAAAGCGTTTGTGGCGAGAACTTGAGCGACCGCGAGGGCCATCAAAACTCGACCACCGCGCAGTCTACATGGGCTGCCATAAACCGCGCACCACCTCTCATCAAATAGACGTAAGTGAGAGTATGCGCTGAAGTCACCTCGTGATGAAGTTCTCGTTCATCGCGGATAAGGGCAAGCGTGACGTAGCGTTGTGATCGATCTTCTTCTGCAATGTGGTCGGTATCATCCTTCTCTTAAAAACATATTAATATAATGGAAAATATATGAATCACAGTAGAAATGAACATAACGATCCGCGTCAACACATTGTACTTCTGAACCGAAGCTAATGTACGGTGTAACTCCGGATGGTGTGCTTTCTCAGAATTTTGTTCAATACAAACACCTACGATCTGTTACTGGAACTCTCCCAACGTGGTGCAGTGTTTTCTGCACTTCCGAATAACTTGAAAATTTATCGCCCTCATATTTCCAATGATGTTGTAGCTTCCCTGCAAGAAACTATTAAATGCAGCACCCACGGAAATTTCCCTACTACAGTTCTGATAGTTTTGGAACATACTAATTGGTTATCTCAACATTTCTTCGAAAATAGTAGCACAGAAAACTCAAGCGTTCTCGAGATATAAGTAGTCGAAGGTGGATCAGCGGGATCTGCGTGAAGTCGTTCGATCGAGTTGCGGCGGCGGCGGCGGACCGTTGCTACCAGCTGATTTGGTGGACAGCTATTTCTTTTCTTGTTTTTATTGGGCTATTTCTTAGTCCTTAGCCTTCTTTGTTGCTTTGTTTAGCACAACAAATTTTCCTCTTTACTCCACAATAAATCTACTTGTGTCGTCACCTGTGTGGTCGCTTTCCCTCCCTTGTCACATTTTTAATTTTTTCTTGGTTTTGGGATTAATTTAGAATTTATTGGTGTTCCTACAGTTTCTTGATTGGTCAAACAGTCTTTTATCAACTTCAGGAACATCTCAAAACAATGCCAAATACCCATTTCGCTGACAAAACAGCCGACAAAAAATGCGGCGGTATCGTCTTTTTTGAATCGGTCCACATCGAACTGGTCAAGCAACTCAGTCAAATGTCCTCGAACGCGATGAAGAAGAGGTTTCAGAAAACGGAAATGTTGAAGATTTCAACTGTTTCCAGCATTGTAACAGTGATCAGCACACGCGATTGTTCCGCATTGTTCAAATTTAGGTGTCGAAAATTTCCGTGGGTGCTGCCTTTCATTTCAAGCGTCAGTGTACACATGAGTGAGAATTACCGCTTTCTAGAAATAAAAGCTAAGGCACTTGGGTTCGCGTAACATTCGTTCTGAGTATAGCATCGCCATCGTGTTTGGATTGCCAATGTTGATGAAATGACAGCCTTAGGGTTTCCAGTTATGTCCTTGACAGGCTTTGTGAAGGAGTGATTAGTAAAGCAACGAAAGTAGTGCACAACATCTTTAGAGGTCTTACAACCAAAAACGGCTGTTCTGCTTAAAGCTTATAAAACCTATGTAAGGCCTAGTTCTGAATACAGGACCCCAGTCTTCAATAACCACTGGCGGCAGAGCAACCATACCTATGAAAAGGTTTAAAACACATTTACTGGTTAACTTATTACTCGTTCCGTTAGCTTTACTCATGATACTATTGCTTCTAGCCATGAAAGGAATATAAATTTTGCTCTGGAAACACTCTTGCTTCGTCGGACGGTTAATGACCTACTATTACTTTATGAAATCATTGATGGAAAATGTGATTTGTTGCCTGAGAATCTTTTCACACAGAGCGTCATGCACCCGGGAAGGAACCATAATATTTTAGCGCGGGAGAGCCAGACGTAATGGGAGGCGCTATTTTTCTGTGCATAGAACGGTTCCAAAATTTGAGGAATTCCGCAGAAATCATCTAATCCCCATTAGCTTCAACACTTTTGGAAAAAACTCTTTGATCAATGTCTCAGTCTGTAATGCCGCATGTGCTTCTATGTTGTCGTAGATGAAGTTTTCTGAATGCCTTTGTTGTTGGGGAGTTTTGTATCGTTTCACTGGTTGTTGCTTTTTTTTAAATTTTTTTGCTTGGTCCTTGTTATACCATTGCATAAGTTGAATTTTGTGTGATAAATAATATAAGCAGCTTACGAGCAGAAGCAAAGAAAATCAGTAGAATCAGGAATCGCCAAACCTCTATGCAACAAAACCCTGGTTGAGATCAGCAATCGAATGGTTACAAGTATATGGTTCCCAATTCTCCAGCTCTGGGCTGACATGCGCGAATTTCATGTGACACTCGATCACTGGAAAATAGCTTCGGACTTGGGTGACTGAACCGAATTTATGATCGGAAATCGACTCATCAACTGCCCTGCATGTCTAGAATCAGAAGTCGCGTTTGTGATCGCCTAGTAGCAAAGGCTTCGCGCTATCAGACAGCAGCTTTCTTCCACAGGTCTGGGAGAGAAATAGTCCAAGATTTGTGGCAAAACCAATATTTGGTGCACTGCTATTTTAGGTCACGGCGGTACGACATCTCTCAGGAGGACGGTCACTCTCTGTTAGCAATACTAAGCAGTGAGGTGCGGAAGTGAAGTTTCAGATCCCGTAAAACGTAAAACGGAAAACGAAGATGCAAAAATGGCCGGGAAACGGAGAGCGTAAAACGGAAAACGGAAAATTTTTGAGAGTATACGAGGTCCCCTCTGTTATGGGGCAATGGATGTCAGAAGTGTATTTATCGCTCATCAATGTTTTCTTCGTCCACATGTTTGTTACTTATTAGCCCATATACATGTTACTTGTTCGACCAATTCATTTTACCTGCTTTGGAAAATTTTTTCATATTAATGGGGCTTCAACTCCAGCTCAAGGTAGTCTGTTGTACTAGAATCTGATAGAGTTCTGATCAATCCTACTCTAGTGGGATGTCCTATTCAATTCATATTCTATTGGGTTGAGTTCCACCTCATATGTAGATATGTAGTGATTTCGAGAAAGTTTCCTCCAGTAGGGTACAAAACCCAAATTGTATGTGCTCTTCTGGCTCCTTGGCATCTTGTCATGTTATCTATGGTGGTGGAGTTGTCCACTGGCGTCAATACAGCTGAACCTCTTTTGTTTAAAGTCAAGTAAAAACCAAAACAGATTTTGCCTCGGAACATTGCTGAAGGATCGAGTTACAATGGCAGGAACTTTCATGACAGGTGCCCGACGACTTCGTTCCAATTAGGCTGGGAAGTTTTCGATTGGTGGCCGCTGTACCCTAATTTCCTTACTAGATTTGGATTTCCTGCTGTAAACCAATTTTTATAAAAGTTCCTCCTGCAACTGTCCCTGTTGGGATAGCCGTGGAAACTCAAATACCAGATTTTAAGCTTCTTATGAATACAAAATCCCTAAAAAACTGATGAACCCAGCAAGGTTGTCTTGTTTGTTTCCATTCACTTTTAATAAAAAACAACAATGTTGACATAAATTAGAAGTTTCAGGCTTTGTCAAAATAGAAATAATGGACCAACGTCCAGTGGGTGACTTCACCTCATTTGTTCTACTCAACTAGCTAACTGCCCACCTAGCTTTTTACAGTGTCTTCAATGCAAGAAATGCTGAAAATTGAAACACAGCTTCTCAGGCATCTTTTTGCGATATTCGGTGCAAAGTAAAGAGTGAAGTACTTTCCCAACATTCACATGAGAAACTTGCTTCCTCAAATCTTTGGTAACTACACCAGCAATGGAGAGCATTCATCATATCTAATAAAAATCGGTGAAGGGAAAGGTACCTATGCAAGCGTTCAATTGGAGAGAATTTGATTACTTGTATCCAATTTCGCCACTATTCGGAAGAATACTTGTCTTTCCCTCCTTCCATAATTTTCCGGGAATTTCCGTTTTCCGGGCCAAAAACCCGTAAAACGTAAAACGTATAAGGGTAGGCCAAAAGTGACCGTAAAACGGAAAGAGTGAAACGGAAAACGGAAAATTCCGCACACCCCTGGTACTAACTCTGCATTGAAATGGAACGGATGTGTTGTAGGCTCGATTCTTCAGATGTTCTGGTAGAACGCTGTAGGGACCGGATGCTGTACGATTCTTCACCGATTCGATGAAATGTTGGACTTCGGAAGGGAGAACCGACGGGATGACGAATCCATTCTCTATGAGATGACATGGAGGGAGGTGGATATAGCTGTCAAAGAGATCCGCGTAGAAGTCGTAGATGGCCTTCTCCATTAGCCTTCTAGATAAAGAGATTATTTCGTCTGCGCGTCGAAGGGCACTCATTTTTGCTCCCTATCCCTGTGAACGTATTACACTCGAGACAAGCAGAGTGCATGAAATAGTCACAAGATGGACATCGGACTTATTCACGTACGGAAGCATTATTGGACGTGCGCACCTAAATTTTGATGCTATGATCCATATCTAACAAAATTATGACAAACGGTCGAACTCATAGCCATTTCTTGTTGGGAATACATTAGCATGACGTCAAGATGAATGATGTAAGAGACATTTCGAGTGCCTCCTCCATCGCCTTGCACGATGTGGTACGGCGTTAAAATTGGCTCAGTCGAAAAGCAGTTCCGGTTTTCTTGGTTAGTGTTCTCACAGCACTTTTAATCTTTCCTTGTCCAAGTTTGGAGATCTTTTCTATCTTGTCTGATCATGGAAATAAAAATTTTGTAGATAATATTAAATAGCGTCATAGAATATAATTCAATAAGTCATTGCTCAGCAATCTAGGCTACGATGACTTGTGGTAGAAAATAATGTTATAACAAGTGCGTAACATTGATGTGTTCTGAGGTCCAGTACGGTCGGTATTCATTGCCAAGTCCTTTTCGCCTTCACGTTATAACTTTGTTAAATGAAAAGTAGGTCCGACACACCTACACACTTTTGGAGTCGTCTCAAGACCTACATGTATATAAGGTGGCGTTAGATGGAGTTAAAACCGCTGGTTTGGGTTTGCAAAATCAAGCGCCCAGGAGTAATAAAGGCACACGTGATCGAAGTGACTTGGGGATTTGTGTACATCCCCCAATGATGGGGTGTGCACAAGTCGCGCTTCACCTCATCGCAAATTTTCAGCGATCAGCGAGTTACGGAGTGACAAGAAATTATGGAATGGAGTTTTTGCTACAATTTCTTTAGCTACTTCACCCACTATTTCCGTTGTCTGTGGTTGCTTTCACAAGGAAACATCAACCTTCCAAGACCTATGCTCTCAAGTCCATATGTTTGAAGGACACAGAATTGCAGCGCAGAGAACATTCCCGTCTTGATCAGAAAAGATTGCATCGGAACCCACAAGGATTCGCCAACGGAATCTATTATTTTACTCTCATTAGGTCATGTCCTTTCAAGCGTGTTTAAGTCAGGTAGCGGACTGATGACTTTTGAAACGGTGAGCAATACCTTGGACAAACTCTAGAATATTAGAGAAGAGTGGTAAGGATAATGTTGACAATTTCCAGGATTGTTCCTTGTATACAAATATGTTTCGATTTTCCAATAACATCATTTCGCTGGAGAATTAGGAATATTTCCAAACTCACTCCATAATTTCCTGTCACCTGTGCTACGTATATAATTAAACGGACGAAAACTTTAATATGGTGTTTATTTTTGAGGTGTCTCGATTCTTTTTATCACACATGCAAAGCACATGAATGATTATGAAAAACACAAATACGAGTAGGCTTAATGAATAATAACTGTAAAACAATTGCTAAAAAAGTAAAAGACCAGCAAGATATCCAAGTGTAATGGTGGAGACTGTAATATTTATAAAGTTTGGAGTATACTAAGATTAGAATCAGGATAGCGTAAGTAGTTTAGCGTACTCAAGACCCGCTTACATGATTGTGATAATTAATATTAAGGGCAGCTGCATTTCGTTGTCATCCTCACATATCACAATCTCTACAGCAGTGCTAGGTTAGGAGTAGGTCAGTGATAGTGTAGAACCTAATAGATGTGAAACCAAGGCGGACAATGAATCACTCATTAATATTAACCGTGTTGGGTGCTGCCTTCGTTACCGTTTTCGTCATAAGACTTTCCGATATCGAGAGAGTAAGTTTTTTTTCCTTGTACGTCAACGCAATTGCATATTCAAACCACTCATACATTCAGAAAAGAAGCATGTCTATTCCGCATGCTGAATTGTTCGGAGATTTGGACGTAAATGTGCAAGAAGCGTTTAGTTTGTGGCATAGTTGCATGATGAGAGCGACTGCCCCTCCGTTTCACTCTAGTAAGGTTGGATTATCCCTTAATATTCCAAGAGCTTTAAAGGAATTCAAAGTAGGAAAGAACTAAATGTGTTTTAAATTTGTTCAAATAGTATCATCGCTGAAATTCACGAAACTCACCAAAGCTCGAAGCAAACGACCGGCGCGGTCTATAATATTCCGGTCGTATTATACTGTGCTCGATAGGATATTACACGTGGGAAGTTCTGCCCAGCATGTGAAACTTCCTCTGACGAAGCGCTACGCATGGGAAACTCTGCCTTATCTGCTAGATTAGTGATCGAAGAAAACCATAAAGCCCAAGGATAAGTCAAACCCAATGCCGTGAGAGTTTTTTTTTTTCTTGTAATGAATATGATCCTGTTAGTATACCCTGGTGCTGGTATCTTGCAACAAGACATTTGCCCTGCAAAAACGAAAGAAGAATTCAAAAACTAGGAGTAAACTCCGAATGACTCAATCTGATCGTCGCAGAGTCAGGTGCTGTACTCTTCTCCACTGATTGATCCTCCAATGATTCCAGAAATTATGGAGATCTATACCTGAGCTTCACAAACCACTTCCTTCCACTGCACTTGTTCCAGCTCTGGTCTTCTCTTCCTGGTATTGTTGAAGAATGTTCTGCTACAACTCCTATGCGTTTCATCAATTATACTGCTATAAAGAACAGGGACGAGCACAAGTATTGTATCCTCAACGACACATATGTGAGTCCATTAAAAAAATAGCCTGATGCCTAACGTGTAAGAGAACGGTTCGTTGTTTCATGTGTTCAATGATGAAGTCGGAGAAAAGGACCGTCGGAAAAGGTACAAATTTCAACATAAAAAATAACGTGATGCATCACTTCCATCGTGTGGGTACATACATATGGTTGGATGGTCGTGATGAGTTGGTTCCTGGTAGTGTCTCGCAACTCGCTATTACTGCTAACAAACCAGGACTCAACACAAGACTTTGTTACACAGACTAGGTCGCCAGTACGACAGATTCGCAGGTGGAAGAGATGACGTCCCTTCTGGACGTCCATGGCGTCAACATACGTGCCAGCACTGGAATCACAACCAAAAGAAGAGTAACTAAGTTTGACCTCACTTCAGAGGTCCTTTTATAGCTTGGACATAGCACCTCAGCGTGAACAGTTCGAGAAAACACAAGCAACACTTTTTTAGTGTGATGACATGTCCATTCATAACGGATAGCTCAGCGACCAGTTATCCTCACAGATGCACCATGGCCCCAAGTAAAGTGTCTGGTGAGATCATCGCACATCAGCCTTGGGGCGATGATCGCATTTCGCGTGGGAGAGGGGTATGGCGATCAGCACCATGACGAATCGAACGGACCGTACATGAAATTTACCGAGAAATCAGTATTGCAACAAGCTGGAACGTGCACGACTTGCGACTTGTCAGAAGCATCTCCGGGCTTTTGACAACTCGTTTACTTTCTAGCTTGTTCTGTGCTGTGAAGCGAGAATCAACATGCCTGGCTCCGTCGCGTCAGATGCATTCTGTGCAATCCGCGCACCGGACCTCACGTAGCTTCTCACCATCACCACATTCCGAGTGAGATGCTCCTTGCACTTCACTCGGCGTCTCTCCACACCGTACACTATCTAGACACCAAGACCTGGCGATCATCGCACTCCGTGGCGAGGAGATCGGCGCCTCGCACATGCATGCTCTCAGCACGCACGCGCATGGTGACGATCTCCCATACCACAGTGTTGGGAGGTTGTCGCGCGTGCGATCATCGCCCCACATGTGGCGACGAGATGTGCAGGCACATGAGCTCATGGTATTTAGTACTGCGAGTGAATACGTGCATTAATCAAATAACGAAATTTGTCAGCACTATATCACCCCACTTGAATACACTGGAAGGAAAAGGGACTTGCAAATGCCATCTTAAAAAAAAACGGTTCAACCCTTCGCATGAGACAATAACGTTGCGCATCCACCAGTGTCCTGAAGGTTGTTGTTTGCGGAACTAGGTTGTCTTGAACTAA
Organism: Ancylostoma ceylanicum; assembly: GCA_000688135.1. Lineage (NCBI taxonomy): Eukaryota > Metazoa > Nematoda > Chromadorea > Rhabditida > Ancylostomatidae > Ancylostoma > Ancylostoma ceylanicum. The sequence continues at coordinate 140,043 of JARK01001529.1, forward strand.
CCTTGCGATATTTTCGCGTTACCCTAGGAGTGAAAAAGTGACCGTGTGTTGAAAGCTTAATTCATGCTATCCCCACTGCTCTTGTTGTTTTTGTATGTTCTCCTGAGAGCGGGGAAGGATAGAAGCATGTAAGAGTGCATAGCCGTGACCAACGAGCTGGCGCCCTATCGAGCCGTTTGTGGGTTTTGATCTACGGGGTCAGATGTGGGGGCACCTACTTGTTAGTAATAGCGGCTCAACTCTAACGCTAAATGGTCCGCTGTCATCGCGACTTAAGGCTACGAAAGTGAGCATCATATTGGTCTACTTCCTTACGCTTGTTTTTTGATTCTATCATCCTGTTAAATTGGTAACTAGTAGTAGGGTAAGGCGTTTGAGTGTGTGGATTGCATGTGACTTTGACTTTACAAGCTCTGACAAAGGCGACGACGCTGAAACATTAGCCAGAATAAAGTTAACTGACAATCTTGGTCAACTGCTCAAGCTACTCATACTAACGAAAAATAGAAGCATTGATCCAACTATTCTGAGACACCCTAAACAGACGTAATTCAGGATGGGCCGTCAACCGTAGTTACGCTGGGGGTTGGCTTAGATGTTCTTGCTGAGCTCAAACTCAAGGACATGTTACCGAAGGTACTCTCTGATTATACCATTTATTCACATTCAATTTAAAAGAAAAGGG
>JARK01001529.1:140871-159956 GCA_000688135.1 Ancylostoma ceylanicum
GGGGGGGGGGGGGGGGTCGATGCCGGTGATCTATCTACGGCCTCGAAAAGAACGCGGTTTTTAACGCGCCGCTCACAATCGAACCGTCGCTGCAGTGGCGCACCTGGGTTTCCCTGGTACTTGTCCATCGCATTTGATGTTAATAAGAAAACTAACTAACTGTCAAGAACACCCCATAGTTTGTTGTCCTGGGATTCCTGCTCGAGCGGCGCGGTCGCGTCGCGTGCTTTCTGAGGCCGCAGAGGTGTCACCGCCACCGACGCCCACTGTAGGAAAAATTGAAAAGATGTTTTCGGAGACCTAGAAGTGGTGAGATGACCTTATTTTTTGCAATCCACGAGAAATAGACAAATTTTCCATAGTCGGCAGTGAACCTTGAGAGGCGCTTGTTCTTTTCTTTCCTTGCTTCTCAGAAGAAGGATCAGTTTACGGGTTACCTTAGCTATCCTAGATTCAAAAAACCACAGAATTTGCTTTTTACTTATAAAAACAAGGATGAAATTGCTCTACAATAAGAGGAGCTAACGAGTGTTACGCCGCTTCCGCGTTTGGGCAAAAGAAAAATCAACCACCACAGAAACAAACATTAAAGATGACTCCTGCTTTCCATAGCAAGAGTTGTCACATTGTTCAAAGTGCTTTTTCCTCCAGGAATCGAAGTTTTATGGTGCGGATCCTATCTATGATGGTAACGACAAATTGTATGCAAGAGTTGGAAAGTTTTTTCCTGTTGCTATTGGAAACAAGACGACGTATGATGAAGCCAGTGTGTTGTCAAATGGTAACACATCCATTCTTTGGATAAGCTTTACATATCATGAGAGATTGAATCCTTGACCATTGGTGACTTCGGCATAATCGTCATAGTAGCTCAAACACGCAGAACAGGCAAATTTTCCCATTTTTGGTGTTGTTTTGGCACTTTCATGTGAGAAGAAAATAACGAAATTGTTAAGATGCGATGATAGAACTTATTTCCTTTATGATTACCTCCAGGAAGGTATCACATGGTTCCAGTCGTCCACCTTGATATTGTGTCTTTCTTAACAAAAATTGTGAAAACGCCTGTTATCGACTTGCTGCTCATGGATAACGAAGGTAGTTGGATAGATCCTAATGAATCAATGCTCTGCACTGCTGTGCACAACTCTACTAACATTCAGCAGAACAAAAATTTTGATGTTGCCGAGTCTGTTGGTTTCTTCGGCAGTTTCTAGCTGTACGAAATGCTCCAATTTCTGCAGCATACAATGAACTGCAAACGCTCGCAGGCAAGGGGCGAGACGCGGCGCGGGCACTCTGGTTGTCTGCTGCACCGAGGCAGCGATCCTGCTGGACAGAGACGCGGGGAAAACCGATACGTCATGATTTCTCGCTGCCGCAGGGGGTGCAGCAGACAACCAGAGTGCCCGCGCCGCGGTCCCGCCTTCTGTCTACGATCGTTTGCAATTCACTGTAACTTCAGCACATTTCAGCTTTTGTGAATTGTGATTTATTTGTACAGACTACAGCAACAAAAAAATCTTCCAGGTCCCGAATACGAGATCCTTCCAATGATGAGTCCAGGGCGAGAGTTGGATCAAAATGGAATTGTTATCTGCCAAATCTCTACTGAGGTATTTTCGTAGCTAAAACTCACATTGATCTATGTTTGATGACTGTTTTAAGATACATGGTGACCCCAGGAAGAATAATACATTGAGGAAAAGAAGGCTCTTCGTTTCTGTTATTACTGAGATTCTACATGACCAACGTTACGCAATTTTGAAGGACTTCGCTGGTTTCCACCATCGAACTTTTCTTGTTAATTTTGAGAATAGAATATGCGTTGAAAAATATGTTCAGCAATTCCTCAATAAAATTGATATCTGATATGTATGTAGAGTTTTTATATAGCGAGAAATAGTGGAGAATAAAGTAAAGAGTATGCCAACTTCTCTTCTCGGTGGGGTATCAATGAAACTGAGGCATTCCCCAATCTTAAGCCCCTGTCATTGAGGCTCGAGTTACTGAAATGAGCAGGGTTGGGAAGTCATTAGAATTGCTGTCCGGCCGCTATTCAGCCGCTATTGGATTGATATTCACTTTTTGTATCGGGGCCGAATAGCAATCCAATAGCGACCGAATAGCAACCGAACAGCAGTTCGAATGACACCCCAACCCTTCTAGCAGTTCGAGTCTCAGTGACATGGGGCTTCAGTCGGTTCAGTCAGGGAATGTCTGAGAACGTCAATGTCCCACTTCTTCTTCGCCTTAGCGTCTATCCCGCGCATTCACGGGGTCCGCTGTTTTGGTTCTTCTGCGCCATAGATCTCGATCCTGAGCGGCATCCTTGGTGACTCCAAGCTCTCTCATATCCTTGCATACGGTGTCCTTCCATCGTTTTTTCGGCGCGCCTCTGGGGCGCTTTCCGGTAACCTCCATCTCCAAGGCCTGTCGGGTAGGGTGTAGTGGTGATCTTCTCATAACGTGTCCAAACCACCGCAACCTCTGTGCACGCAGTTTTTGCTGTATGGGCGCCGTCTGCATCAGTGTTCTTATGTCTTCATTGCATACCTTATCCCGTCGCGTAAATCCACATGCCCATCTAAGCATGCGCATCTCCGTCGTGTTCAACATCCTTTCGTGCGCCTTTGTCATCGGCCAGCACTCACTGCCATACATCATCGCCGGCCTCACCACAGTGCGGTAGATCTTCCCTTTTAACACCCTCGAGCACCTTCGATCACAGAGAATTCCTGTTGCTTCCCTCCACTTCAGCCATGCGCAGGCAATCCGTCCTCTAACTGCTGCATCCACTGTTCGGTCAGCACTTAAGATGCTTCCCAAATACTGGAACTGTTCGGCTTGTGTGAAAGCAGTACCGTTTGCGTCTAGCACGATGTCGTCTCCACCTAAGCTGCTCATGATCTCGGTTTTCCTTAGATTGTCAATGTCCCACATTGTTTCTAAATAAATTGCAATTCGTGATTCGCAAATCGTATATACGCGCACTCCTAGGATCCACTAAACTTTTGTTTCACAAGTTTAGCTCCGATTTACGCATCCATTTCTGGAAAGGTTCTCAGAGAATATCTTATGGAATTTCTGGATAAAAATAAGATGATGCCAGAGTGCCAGCATGGTACGAATATTACCTAAATAGTGTTTTTTCTTACATCTCGATTATGTCGCAGTGTATCGTTTGGCAACAGTTCCGATACAATAGCAGTTTTTGACCTTATTTCTTTTGATTAATACTCGAAACCTGTGGTGTCGTGTCATATGGCTGTTGAACGAGGTTTATATCCGATTAAGGAAAACAGACAATGTAACATTACAGATATCATACATTGAAATTAGCAACAAGTTTAAAGCAATAGGATACTCCTAAGAGTTGATACACGTTAGAGTGCTTTACTCACACGCAAAGTCTGTTTCTGTAAAGCCAGATTCAGATACTCGCATAATCGTTGCTCCATCTCCAATAGAGCTGACGTAGTTTCTGGTGTCGTAGTCGTAAGCGTTAGCTAGGAGTAGATTGATCACAGATTGATCGTACCTGAATAAGCCAGGAGGTTCCACAGGAGGTAGAGGATTACTGACATGAGTATAGTCCTTATGCGCAATCGCAAGAATGTTTTCGAGCGCCCATAGCATGCGGCGCGTGCGCGGCGCGTCCCGCTTGTAGCAGCTGTTCGGCGTCCTCACTCAGCTGTTCGAGGACGCTGTTCGTCAGGTTTAGGGTCATGTAAGCATTTTTATGCGGTTTTCATTATTATTTGAATTATTATTTGTGATGAAGAGGCCTGTGGCTGACCGATATTTTATTTTTCATGTTCTTTGTGTGTTCTCCACTTGTTTTTGGCCCCACGGGCTCTGCGTGCTCGATAACCTTCTACCGACTGCGCATAAGGATCACGCCTGCATCAATCAGTATATATTTTTCAAATTATCTATTCCAACTTTGCCACTACCATACTACGAATATTCAGACTTGGAATAAAATTTTACATTACTAAAGAAATTTGTACTGCGCCGCTGCGTCCGCCACTGTCACCTACATTGGGCATCGATAGCGGTGACCCATCCACAGCCTCGAAAAGAACGCGGCGCGACCGCGCCGCTCACGACGGAATCATCGTTGCAGTGGCGAATCTGGGTTTTCTCGGTATTGTGCGTCACACTTGATGTTACCTAATAAGAGAACTAACTAACTGTCAGGAAAGCCCCATAGATTGTTGTCCCAGAGGGGATTCCTGCTCGAGCGGCGCGGTCGCGCCGCGTGCTCTTCAAGGCCGCCATCGACGCCCACTGTACATAATATAACGCTAATCCAATGCGGATCCGATGCACGAAGAGTGCAGATAACAGTACATAAAGGCGTCGACTTCTAACCGAAGTGGTCTTCTATGTATTACTGGTCGTTCCTTACATTGTCTCCAGAGAGTTTTTTTTTGCAGACTCGTGATACGAACTCTACCTGTGGCAGTTTGCGTAATGGTTAAAGCGATCTTCTTGAAAATTACAGAATAGTGATGCCCCAGCCGGTGCCATACACTCGTTTTCAAGAGCACACATTACATACCTGGAAAAGCAATGACACTCAAATTTAATTCTACTGGACATAGAATTACTCAACTCAAAGACATACCATTTCACTATTTCAACAGCATCTGTGGTTTTCACAATAAAAGCGAAGTTAGCGTCATGATTGGCGGATTGCTGTTTCTTGATAGCATCTTTATTAGTAGGAATATACTCGTATGTTCCTGAATAGTTCAGCATAAATTATGATGTCGGCCAAGTCGAAAACTGTGTCAACGAAGTCTAAAGCTAATGCGAATAATTATCCATTTCAAATTCAAGAACGTTGCATGCCATTTAGAAACCGTATCCAAGAAAGTTGAAAATATGGGTTAAATGGGATAAACCGGCAAAAGTGGGCGTGGCCGCAATTTCCTGCGATCCAAGAACATTTATCCGCCGAAATTTTTCCTCCCGACGGAAAAATATTAATCCACACGAAATCGTCTGGATATATGGGTCAAATAGGAGTATTGCTTCCTAGGAAGTGCTCTTTTCATCATAAAATGACGGTTTCTCTAACATGAAATGAGGTTTGCCTAAGAACTCAATGATTTCCAGCATAATTCATATTCACACTACTAATGATTGCCTCTTTCTGAGCATGTTCACCAAGAAGTTGTCTTCTCTGCAGCATTATATGGATAAATAGTGATGTTTGAGTTAAACACGAAATAGAAAAGAACATGTATCTGGGATACGAAACTTTTTGTTTGGCATACCGACAGCAATCTTACTAACAGATGTTGTGGTAATAGTCCTTGATGCAGCACATACGTATGATAGTACACCTATCTGCAGGAAATCTGGGACAATTTACAGGGAAATGGGTGTGTTAAAGTTTGTCATAACCTCCTTGGTGAATTTTTCAAGAATGCGATTCAAAAACTCAGTTGACACTACTTGTATGCGATGTTTTGAGACTTCTAATCGAAAGCATTGGTCTCAAACGTATTTTTTGATGCTAAAAAAGAAAACTTCCCCTGTGAAAGACCAATCTGGATATCTCTGGACAAAGAATAACAAGCCAATCCCTATCACTTGTAAAAATGTGGAAGACTCCCATTTCTTTTTGATTATAAGAAGTATGCGTGGAACGAGTTTGAAAATCATACCCTTTCCTCAAATTAAATCGTTTTTCAGGCAGTAGCATACAACTGTCTTTGATGAGGAATCATAGAAACTCTGCTCCAATTGCAAATCTGCGGACATTTTCGAATCTTTGTGTTGAAACGGAAAGCTCGTCCGCGGGTATGTTCCCGAACCGGATTAATCGTTCTTGGATCGCAGGATTGGAAATGTTGGCAATGCGCGGTTACATTTCCGTATGGATTTCATTTCCAACGGATATGTTCTTGGATACGGCCTCTGATCTGAATTAGTATTAAACAGGAAGAGTTTTAACCATTACTTACGTGGGTCGGTAACCGCAAATATGCTATGACCTGAGGCGAAGTGTAGCATGTATGCAGACTGAAAATTCACTTTTTCTTCCAAGGTAAAAAAAAATACCAGACAAAGTGCAGACGAGTACAAAACTGCTCAGAAATCTTTACCTTTCCGCAATCCTTAGAAGAACCTCGGCCGAGTTTGGGGCGGCTGAAAGAATCTACAGACCGTCAGAACGAATCGTACGAACCTTCGCAGTGCTCACCTGATTTACACGATGTTTTCACTGCCGAACCGACCATTGATCGGCACATTAGATACTGCTCGACACAGCGGTCGATAATGACAACCAGATTAGAGATGACAACGAGTCGAGAGGTTAAGAGATCCAGAGATTGTCATTATTCATCCTAGTGGTCCATAGGTTCACAGGTGTAGAGTAAGATTCTTTAGGAATCTCCAAGGCCGCGCAGGGAAAGCGAGCGGCCTGCAGAGCTTAAGGAAGTATCAGGGGGACATATTGATAGCTGGCAAGCACGGGTGGTAGTCAGAAGGAGTCAGAAGAAGGAGGTGGTAGAGAAAACAAAGGTGCCTGTCGATTACGCGGGAACTTGCGCCTTAGATAAGGATGCTCTTCTGACCTTACGCATCCAATCGCTCGTCTGTCGCAGCTGGCGGCAGTGCGTTCCGGATCAATACTATGGTGAGATGTGATTCTGGCGAAGGGGCTCACTGTGTGATCAAAAACTGGGCTTATAATTTCGTTTGTGGAGTTGGAAAGACGTTTGATCGGATAGGTTGCATTTTGACGCACCCACTGCAGGCTCTGAAGAAGGCGATCCCGCCGAAACGTTAGCCAGTAAAGCTGTTAACAACCTCGTGGTCTACTACAATACTAACTACACAGTCTTCCGTCCATGCCGAGGTTCATTGAAAGTCGGACATAATGTCATCTATGATCAACTACTCCTACCGATTCTCTTCCAGTCATTCTTATCTAGTTTTTTTTTTTGTTTTAATAAACCGGGTCTCGATTTCCGAACATGTTTCCAAATGATTTTTAGTTAGATCTTACCCAAGAAAATGAGAGTCAGCTTTTCTGCGACATGTGAATTCCTCGTAGACAACTTGACGGCGATCTTTCAACCATCGTACGGAGGTATCCATGTACCAGATAGCACCATATTCGTCCAAGACCATCTGAAAGAATGTTCTTTATGAACAAGATAACGCCATCGGCGAAAGACTAAAGATATCTAGCTCTGACAGCTGTGTGAAAGGAATGATGTGGAGCAGTAGGATTGTTCCAGAATGTAACGAAATGGGAGCGAAACATAGTTTTCCAAGATATTCTCAGTCACCCCTTTGATGCATCATTTTGAAATTACCTATGCTAAGCGCGTTGATGCCTTTGCTAAAGATAGGTGAATTCCTCAAACAACGACACGCTTACCTTGGGTAATCTCAACTACGCATATGGCTCCACCAATGAGACATGCCCTGTCTTATGTCGAGTTAAAGAGAAAAACCAACCGCTATTAGAATAGGCTTCCACCTGTACTGTGTTAGCACTCTAACATTCGAGGGATATTTGTCGAACGGAAATTCCCGTAATTCAACTAAGCATTTGTTCTGTAAAGTGAAAACGAATGAGCGGTAAAAAGAGATGAAAAGTACCAGTAACAACATCTTTTCTTTACACACATACATATCGCTTAAAGAAGGTTTGATCAAACAAATGTGAGCTGGATGAGAAATGCATGACTTACCTTCAAATCTTTGACTGACTGTTCACTGAGACCCAAATCGTACACTATGATTTTCTGACGAGGCCAGACCTTTCGCAGGTACACTATCTGAGGAAAAAATATCAGTCAGGTCAATGCCGCCTACTGTAACCCGCTAGGTAACACGTCTGAAGTGATTGGTCTTCATTTACAGTAGCCAGCTGTCTAACTACCTTGACAAGCAGAAGAGAAAGAAATGTAGCAGAGCTTGATACTAAGCGACTTGTTTTTTTTTCCTTGAATTACTGGAGTCACAAGAACGCAGTTCGTATCGAATGAATGAATGCGTCGAATGCGCTGCACGGTTGGTACATGGAAAAAATTGAGGCTTATCCTAATTCACCAATGTGAGTCCTTCGTCGAAATGGTTTTCCGACATTGCTGTCACGAACGCAGGCGTAGGCAAATCTTCACGGCTCAAATCAATGAGGTTTCCTCCTTTTAGAAGACCTGAAAAAGATCCTTCAGATTCACTGTTGACCTCAAACCATCCCTAAAAAGTGGACGGTGAACATCTTGGACCCATCTCATCGTTCAACTTAGACAGAGGCAGTGTCACAACGTTTTCCCCTAACAAGGGAATGGTACCAGATGAGCATGGCATTTCTAAATGTGATATGTCTCATTCTATGAAGTCGATGATGCCAATCCCGAAACTGTCCTCCGTTTCTGCTGAACGACTTTGCGAAAAAAGTTGTGAATGTTCGTTTGTACAGCGCTTAGATACAGCTTTCACATGCACGTGCTGGAACCTTACAAAATTAGCGTTGGAAATGGACATAGGATTGATGATTTGCATCACGAATGAACCCCGTACGGAAGATTTCACCGGAAATTGCATGACTAAAAGTACAGATTTATTCTTCGACAAACCGCATATTGTTTAAAAAAACGTTCATAGCTTCTTCCACATTCGAGTTCAGCAGATATGGAGAACGGATTAGGGATCGGCGTCACAGACTTCATATTATGAAACATGTCCCATCTGGAAATGTCACGGACATCTGGTATCCTCCCCTGGTAAGCGATATCAATAGATAGACCGGTGGTGCCCACGGTGTATATACCTCTCAACTCACACGATGAGAATAACGTTATTTTACGTTTTCTTGTCCGACCGATACGATCTACTGCATGATACACGGGAAATAACATCAAATTGGCTAGGCATATCGGTACAGCCGTGCTAGGTAATGCTCTCAAGGAGCACCTCACCTTTCAGCACCCTTGTACCTTTTTTTGGTCTGCAATGCCCATGAATAAGCGTTTATAACCGACCTGACCCTGGGTAACCATCGCAATTTATAATATTTTCTCTTTTCTATCGTGTGGTAAAGGTCAGTTTAGACATTACTGGACACTTACCACCCGTGCGCGTCAGGACCCGGTAGGACAGTGTGTAGAAAGCCACTGTTCCTGAGTGGATGCACCGTCCAGCATGGAACTTGGGCGACCAGTAAAGTGCAAAAAGTAGTTAGAACACTGTTTGGAACACGGTTACCTTATTTTCCCTCAAGTTCAAAAAGGCAAAACGGTCTGACGCCACGCGCACGGGTGGTAGGTGTCCGTATACGATCATAAGTGATTGCCCCCCCCCCCCTAACCTGTTAACATATCAGAATTAAAATTAGGTGAGACTTTGCATCTAAACATATAGAGAAAGAATGCAGAGCTAGAACTAAACTCTGAGCCACTGATCGAGATGGAACCCTATTTTTAAATACCAGTTGGAAGAAGATACTTTTATTTACCTAGATCATCAAGATATGGAGCATGTTCACAGCTGAATCGCCGTCCTTTAATAGCGGGATTATGAGGCAAATGGTAACAGAAGTCGTAAGACACATTGTTATATCGGCATAGGCACTCATCACTTATCATTTGTACAGGCTGCCTGTCATCATTTCTCGAGGCTGTCTGAAATAATAACATGACCTACAGTGGACTCCAAACTTCCCTAGACAAGGGGCGGGACCGCGGCGCGGGCACTCTGGTTGTCTGCTGCACCTCTCGAAGCAGTGGCAAATCACAAGATGTCGGTTTTCCTCCGTGTCTCTGCCCAGCAGGCGCGCTATCTCAGTGCAGCAGACAACTAGAAGGCCCGTGCCGCGGCCCCGCCCCTTGTCCACGGCCATTTACAATTCAGTGTAGATGAGCTCCGTTCGCTGTCGCGGTTAGAAGCATTTTCAGGGGTGGTAGTAATTTGGCCGAGACCGTGAGGTAACCGTGAGGTGCAACTCGGAGTTAACTCGCAGTTTCACACTGGGACCATGACCTGACCTTAAGGTGGCCGAGCTGAAACAGCGAAGTAGCTAAATATGACTAAACAAATCATTTTTATTCTCTGAGGATTCGATCCCGTGAGGGTTTGACTCGGAGACAGCCCAAATCGCATTCGGCTATCTGTACTGTGATTACCCTGAGTTGTTTTGGGCTGTGTGAAACTTATCAAATTTATCATCATTCACTCTGAACATGGAAACATCCACTCCATGAAGGATAGGCAAGCGGTGGTAGCTGTGACCTATCATACACTATCATACACTATCATACACTACTACCTATCATACCTAGCAAGCTGTGACCTATCATACACTCCTTCTCAAAAAGACGGGTTCTTAGGCTGCAGAACCGTTGCGGGACCTGGGCGAGAGAGGCGGTGATGCTCCACGTGGGAGAGTCCAGTAGGTCCCGCCGCGATTCTGCAGCCGCAACACTCGGAGTATTATGAAGCCTACATCTTTGACCGATCCCGTGTCACGAGCGATTTGACCGGACGATTTCCTGGAGCCTGGGCAAGCAAAGAAGAACTCCATTCGGGGAACCAGCTATTTTTTTACGATAGGTATGGCTCTTGCGTGTGGCGCAGTGGTAAGAGGCTCGCTGCGCACGCACACGGTCGATGGTTCGATCCCGCGCCCGTGGCCAACCAAGCCGTCCATCCCTCCGGGGTCGGTAAATTGGTACCAGAGGAGTCTGGGAGGATGAAGCACTGACTTGGTTCATCGGATGCCCCCCGCAAGTCACTGCACAGGGGACATACGCATTCAACGCCTCTACGATTTTTCAGATGAAGTCGAATGCGTGGCGCATCCCTCGTGACGGGATTGATCAACGCCGACCACTTTATCCTTTATGGCTCTTCCCAGGAGACCTACAGGGGGGCTTGTGAATTTGCTCAACTCTACCTGAGCGAGGCTCAAAAAACCACACGCCAATAATTCGTGCGCACCCTGTAGATGTGAGATTCAGAGAATCGGGACTTTTGGCTACTTTATTTGAAGAATTCTTGCGAAATATGAATATCAGTTGTGGTATTCATCCCGATGTAGTGAGTAGCTACACTGTTTTGCAACACTAGAATTTTCTAACTTCAGCTATGACGAAAAATCTTAGAGCGAAAAGTCTTTTTTGCCAGCTCTGTTCCTAAAAGATTCCTAACTCCTATTCACATTTCGAATACCCTACTGTTTTGCTTCATACTTAAGAGTCTCGCCAATGCCGCGGTTAGCTGCTATGAAAAATATCCAAAGAAATCTCCAAAAACAAGAAACCAAACCAGTAGGGCCTCTTCAGGCTTCATGACCTGCCGGTCAGAATGAAAAAGTACTCGGGAGTATTTTTTCGTGACCGTTCTGCGTCTCTTGCCTCATGATACTATTTTCACAAATATGTCTGATTAGATAAGATATCACGGTTTCAGCTCGGTTACCATGATGTCGAGACTAGAGTGAGACCTCAAGGTGACCGGTCGGTTACCTCGAGGTCTCAGTTGTTTTACAATACATTTTTGGGGAAATTGACCTCGAGGTGACCTCGAGGTAACCTCTGACGGTTACCTCACGGTTACATCGATGTCTCGACCAAATTACTACCACCCCAGGAAATTCAATGAACTTACCCTCAATAGTGGACTTGTGATCGTAGGGAATGTATAAAGAATGACAACTGTGACACATATGCCTACCAGTAGTTGCGCCTTCTTTCGGAAGATCTAAAATTCATATTTTACTCAAATTAGCCCTCTCTGTGTGGCAGCATCTGTACTACACATAATCTTACATTTGCTAAATAACGCCCGACATTCACCTTCCAGTGCCTCCATTCCCTAAATGGACTCTCGGGCTGACCAGGTAGCAGATGTGTCGCAGCTGAAGGCATCTTCCCACCATGCAGTGACTCTTAGGTTCTAGTATGAACAGTTCAGCGGAGATCGAAAACCATCATACGACGTTCAAACGCCTGCCAATGTTCTAAAACATTATCTTGCAAAGATAGAATAACATTCAGCAGTGATAGAAAGCCGACTTTCTGCATAAGACCACAGCTTATGCAAATAAGGAAAGTGAAAACGACTGATCTGGAATTTGTGGCGCCTTTCTAGCAGAAACTACCCAACTATCTGACGGCTTCAAGACAGGATGTTTTTCCCGCAAGTGATGCGCAATTTTTCTTGACTCGTCGTCAATTGCGGGTGCAATCAATGATATGATAAATTCGTAATGAGAGGCATGTACGTAAAAGTTCCAGCTATGAATAATGTTCTGTTCAGGTGGGAGGAGTTTTGGAATGAGAGATGAGACTTGAAATCTCCAAAACATAAGTATACGTTGAGACTTCTGCACAATCCGTACTTTTTAAACCTCATATTCTTTCTCAGAATCTATTCCATATACAGTGAGCGTCGACGGAAGTGAGCTCTTCGCGGACGCGGGATGCACGCACCGCGACCGCGCCGCTCCCGCTGGAATCAATGCTATCGTAGCAGATTTAGGGTTTTCCTAACTGTTGCATTTGTTTCATTTCATACATCATCATTATAGGAAAAAAAACATTGCTATAATGTTGTCGGATAAATTCGCCGCCACTTTCTCTCTAGTTTTTTCAAAGTTTTTTCAAAGATTGTTCTGGGACTTTTTATCCAAAACGTATTTAAAGGCTGATTGAAAGTCCAAACCTCGTCCTACTATTATCTAATTGGGCAGTTTATCCACTCATTTGTTCATTTGAAAACTTTGCACTTTCGAACCTCAACGATGATGAGGTTGAAATGATCAGGGAGAGCGTCCTAACATTAGAAAAAGCTCAAAATCTCAGAATAGGAAATTGCCGCTTTCTAGGAAGACCCGTTAAGCTGGAACACGAATCTACGAACCAGGTAATCACATGGATGAACTATGCAGTAGGGTAAATACGTAGTTAACGGGTGTCATGCAACAACTGCACCATCGTTTCTGGCATATGAAGGTGCTCTGTGGTGATGGAGACGCCAAGAAATATGAGAAGGCGGGAAGAACGGTTTTAGGCATGGATTGGCATTTATGAAGCAGTAACTACGAAAACACGAAAGAACAGGAGTTCTACTAAACCGGTCTGGCGAAAGTACAGGCGGTTCAGGAATGAGTCGATATTTGTGTACTTCTATGTGGAGGGCGCAAAGGTACTTTTGACAAATCACGCAAGTTCTAACTTGTTAGTCGCAGTGATTTTTAGTCGCCTAGCATGTTAAAACAGCCCCAGAAATGATGTGAGAGTAGGCGGGAAGCATGCGCTCGACCAGTACAGATCCGAATCCCAGTGGAATGGCCTACACATGAGCTGTGTACTGAATAGAATTGAGTAGGACTATGCGTGCGTGCGAGAGTGAAAGTCCAACGAGCGCTGAGAACCAAGTGGTGAGCTCTTCAATAGTTTTGATGCAAGGAGATGTGGAGTGATGTGGAGACATCAAAAGCTGTGTCTCACTTTAGAATCGATTTTGACATTTGAGCAGAACAAACAGAAGAATCCCCAGGTGACGCTGTTCATGATTTTTCTTTTCTAAAAAATAATTGATAGTCATTCGTGGTGAACAAAGGCTGATGGGCCCTCTTCGCTAGGGTCCTACCACACAATCGTGAAGAGTTTATGTATACCATTGTGATCAGCGCCCCCTGAAAATCCTTCACGACGTCAGAATCTTAAAAATCACTTCTGAGGTGGGAAGCAGCCACTAAGGCCCGTATGCATGAACATCCCCGCTGGGGAGGGGAGGGGATCAGTGAAGCTGTCAAGTACTGGAGTCATTTCAAACGCTGCAAGCACGATTGTCCCGATAAGGAATCTCTTGTGGATCCCTTACATATGAGCAAAGTGTTGAGCCACGTGCGCTCCTCTTCGGTGTTCACGAAGCGAGAAGATTTTCTGAGGGGGGGGGGGATGTACATCCCCTACGATGAGTAGGGGATCGCGCTACCTAACCAATTGAGGCCCAGGCAATGACCGATGCAAAGCGAAGACATCTTCATGCGAATGTCGGTCCAAAAAGATTTTCTAAAAAATGCGAAATTCCGGGTTAATTGGATGATTTGCGTGATCACCAGCATTTGATTGTTTTGTTCCTGAAATAGATTTTCCAGAATCTTAGAAATCGTTGCACGAGAAAAGCAAAAGGTAGTAGAGACTAACAAAGTGTGGAGAAATCTTATGAGGGCGATGCGGTCTCTCTGAACCCTTTAAAGCAATGAAATGGCATATCCCTGCACTCCACACAATCTCAAAGGACACTTTCAGATGATTATCGCGTTTGTGACTCAACTCCTCTCTTAATGTTTGTATAAACATTTCATTTTGTTCGCGTTTATCTGTGACATGAATTGCTAAAAGCGATTGTTACTACGTAAATGAAACGCTCATCGAGTGTGAGATCTATCGAAAATACCAGCGATTTTAGTCAAGATTCAATCAACAATAAGTTTTATTTACTTTTCCATCAAATAAATAGAGGAGATTGTTCGCAGAGCAAAATATGCATCTATTCAAGCCTATTCTACCGATCTAAACATACTACTGGCATACCACTGTGCGCTTTTACATTCAGTTACTGGATTTTGCAAGAACAGCCCCTTTATGACGTGGTGCTCTTTCGGATAGATCACTTTTATCTGAGTATTTGGAAAAAATTGAGGGCGTAATGTCGAAAAATAGAGCATTTTTCCAGCCACTACCCAGTGGAATGATGACACAAACAACTCAGGCACTCGTGGAGTTTGATTGTCAAAGGGTCGAGTACGAAGAAATCTATAACTAGAAATTACTTTGCGAAATAAATAAAAACTTTGTATATTTTTAATTGCTTATTTTATTAATAGGGTCCCCAGGACGGTGGAGACCCCAATTCTTTCCCCACGTCCCCCCTCCGCCCACTTTTTGCGTCCGCCACCGACATGCGTCTACCACGCGACCTCCATGACGGCTTCCGATCTGTTCATTACGTTTGGCAAAGCCAAGCTCCCTTTCCCTCTCAGCTGTGTCATCCTGTGATCCAGACGGGGACATCCGTAATAGACAAATAGACATGGACATTACCATACATCCAGAAAGTCCAATCCCACGCCCAATTTGTTACGCTGAGTTTCGCTCATTTCATTCAGAGACCTAAAGGCAAGGTCAGGTTAAAATCTTGCCCATCCTGGTTTTTCGTTCTTTGGAGTCCGAACCATACGTGTAGCACGTATTTCAAGTTCGAGGGCTGGATGTAAGCTCTATCGTAAGATGTGTTACAGAACGTCTGAGCATTACAGTAGCCGTGGGAAACATGCTCCATTTCATAATGGTGCTCACGTACATAATGAACAATGATACGCATGGATACATACACCTTATCGAATACTTCCTGAAGTCATCCTGATCAAACAAACTATGTGCAGACCTTTGAAAGTAAATTTTTCCTACGACGCCACAACAGACAACATGTGCGTCCGCCGTATAGCGTTTTTGAAGCACGTACTGTGCAAATATGCAACCGCCATACTAAAATTGGTCGATGGGATACGTTCCTTGGTGGGCTTTTTCAGGGATGTTTCGATTGTTTCCGTCTAAAGCGTCGCAGTAGGCGACAAATCGAACAGAAATCCGGGAGACAAAATTTTGCCCTGATCTCGCCTTTAAAGGCAGTGTGTCACCTCGTTCCGCGTGTTGGAGATATCAACAGATCCTTGATCTCCTAGCCACGCTGATTCCAAAAATGTATATAAAATGTCACAAAAGTGACGAAAACCCCGTTCTTGGGAGGGTCCAAAGCGCAGTTCACGGACCACCTGGGCGGAGCGGTCCGTGGGTGTGCTGGCTGCCCGCCGCGCCTGCAACGGTGGCCAACGAGTTTTGACATGCCAGATCGATAAGATCAACGGCTTCACACGTCAGCTCGGTCGAGCAAACTGTTACAAGCTCCTTACAAACCCCGTCCCGGAAAACGGGTTCAAAGACCGTTTTATGACATTTTATGTATATCGCCGGAATCAGCGAGCCGAGGAGATTCACATTCTGCTAACAGCTCAAAAACAAAAACGAGGTGACACACTGCCTTTAATGCCTGGTACTGTTACACTCCTCGTCTTTATGTACCTAGCTTCATATTCATAGAGCTGCCACCAACTCATCAACTTATTGAACAGTTCAGGGATGAAATATGTATAAATGTATTAGAAGACTTTCCTGTGGAAGTAATGCATCAGAAGCCTCATCATTACTAGTTTGAATAAGAAATTCCAGTGCACGAATGACGAAAAATGCAATTCATCATTAAACGAGCAATGACATGAGATAGCGCGTAAATTTTGGACGCACATTGTATACTTCGGGCAAACTAAATAAAAGTTTTTTGAAGGTTACACTGTTTATAATAAAAGGTGCATAACAGGTGCTTCTGTCCGCTGCATGCCATCTATAGAATAGCTAGTCCGAGAACCAATGATGACTTCATATGCGAATATGAAAAAAAAAACCAGGATTCAGTCGCCATAGACATTTTGAACATTTCGTTCTTCTTTCCCGTGAAGATACCGAAATCACTTTGAATAGGGCGCACAATTCAACTAATCTCGGCAAAAAATGTTCTGCTTCAACAAAACCATTCGCATTCAGGGCACATGGAGAATATAAACTTTTCAATAGCTTTTCCAGTCCAGACGCTCATGTCCGAAGGTTTCGCATACTATTTTAGCCTTTCGTGAAACCTTGTGCTGGAATCCAGGACCTTGTGCTGGCGGGAATCCTCTGAGTCCCTGTTACAGTTTATCAGGAAAAGTTAGCTATCAGTGAACATGAGAAGGAAAAAAGACATACTTTCATCACAGAAAATGAAGAAATCCAATGTATGCTCCATAATTTATTTCATACATCCTAGTTTTTGGGCTTCTCGGTATCATAGCAACGTTGAAGCCTGAGCTACAAGCGCAATAGTACAACATGGGAACGCAGTTTTCAATTACTATATGAAGTGAACAAAATGTCCATATGATTCGCTGCGTTAATCTATTCCGTTCCTGTGATCCGTTCGGCAATGAACTTCATCTGCGAAGCGTAGACGTTGAATGCAAAGGCGAACTAAATAGTAACTTGCTGGGGGCGGTGGGGGGGGCATTTGCGATGGCGGGAAACATAAGTGTCAACGAGTAAGATTTCCTCTCGTCTTCCTCTGAATTTTAACGATGCCTTAGGTTTTTTGTCACATTCCTAGGAGAACAACGCAACTAGCTTTTCCAATTACAGTGGTTCTTCATTTTTTTAAACTGGCAATTCACGTGGGTGCGTGCGTATGAGCGCGATAGCCAGCCATTCGCGTTCGAAACCAACCGCATTATGTGTTCAGTGCTTAATTAAGACTAGCCGTCAGTTTGCCGTGCGCCTTCCTCAAAACTAGTAAAATTCTGTACAACGTCTATTCCTGATCGACATAATTAGATATTAGATAGCTTTAATTGAGAGCAGTACAGCTGCTGTAGCTGAAAACTTTCCGATGCCATTTAACTAGGCATCCAATCAAAATCTTAGTGAACTTTATCACTAGGTATTGAGAACTGTCCTCGTCTACATCGTATTCGTACTAATCGAAATTCTATAATATTGTTATTGTTGGTGGCCAGGAACCTTTCAATTCACACTAGAAATATGGTTCTCGAAGTTCTGTTTTAATTGAATCGTGGTACAAAATAGAATGTTAATTTAGTGCGGTGGCGTCTTTAAGCTTCTAAGTGCATGTATCCCTGCTNTCGCTTTCACACAACACTGGTAAACTTCTGCGAACAAAAGCACAGAATGGATTCTGAGAGTTAAAAAAATGAGCGAAACGAATAGCCCTGACGATGCACGCTAAGAAGAGGCTCGAAAGTGAGCATCTAGTCATCTTCCATTTCTTTTCTCCAGGGAAAATTTCCCCAGATATGTTGGCAATTCACAAGTAAACTGCTGGAAAAAGTAGCGGAGAGCACAGAAAACTCCAAATGACCAATTGGACATGGACCAGTGCGGCGGTGCGGCAGCATTGGGCGGGGAACATCAGAGAGCATGATGAAAGCACTATCGGCTGAGGAGTGCACCAGGCAGTCAGAGTGCCGCGCCGCACCGCGCAGCCGTCCGCATCCAACTGATCGTTTGGAGTTCATATCAGATGGATGCTGATTATGTGACTGTGTAGGAGAATAATGAGAGAGAAGCCGTCAGCCGGCAGACGGAGTTCACATCAAAAACAAGCAATCACACGCCAAAAAAAAGAGAAGCCTTCACCGCGTCGAATGCATGGCAATTTCTGTTTCTAAGCAACTTGCTCTAATTTTTGTAAGCAGAGTGCGGAGAACGTGGACGAGCCCACATCAAAAAAGTCGATAACGTGCTACATAAGTTACATGAGAGAGTTCATGTCAATAGTCCTTCTATCACTGCACTCTTGTTATTCCTTTCGAAGCGACAATGGGATAACAAGTGGTAAGTCGAAGCCTAAGTCACGCTAGATATAGGCAGTTTGCATCGAATTCTCGCGTTAGCCACAATCAGACGTAAACGCTTACGTCTCACCTGCGTCTGGGCTGCGGCATACATGCGGTTTGGGCCGTGACGAGCGAGTAAGAATCTCAGAAAACTAAAACTGGAATAAAAATCCCGTTATGAGCAATTTACCCTAGTCAGCACAATGAACTCCAAACGGTTGTAGTCAAGGGCTGGGACCGCGGCGCTGGCGCTCTGGTTGTCTGCTGCACCGAAGTAGCGGGCCTGCTGGGCAGAGACACGGAGGAAAACCGCGCCGCGGTCCCGATCCTTGTCTTTGGAGTTCACTGTACATAATATTCAAGCATCTTAGCCATTCTATCCATTATATCGATTTCACTGATTTCTCCTTTCTGCTCAGGCTTCGATGAAGCCATGAAGAACTGTTGGGGGTTCTTGAATATACTAAACACTAGGTAACCAATTTACATGATGTTAACGATTATATTGATTTTGTCGATTTCGCTACTTTTGCTCAAAAATCATTGAATGGGACTGTTTCAGTAGGGTAATCTTGGAATTTTAGGAGGGGGGGGGGGG
>JARK01001529.1:160107-175825 GCA_000688135.1 Ancylostoma ceylanicum
TTTGGGGGGGGGGGGGGGGGGTGATAGGAGCGGAACAATCGAGAGGAGCTGGGTGTGTCGCCTAATCCGAGTAAATTTAAAAATGTACGTTCACCGAATACTCAGACTTCAATAAATCCTGAGGTGAACTTCTCTCAAGTATCTGAACATCGAATTGTCTGAATTCGAATTTTCCACCAAAATTTCATGCAAAAACACTATTTGAAGTGTATTCTTTATGTATTGTTAATGTATAGAAGTGTATTCCTATTATTTTGTATTGAAGTGTATTCCTGGATAAGGATGTTGCACGTAAAGAAGAGAATCGGTTGAAAGGTCCAGGAGAGTAAGCATGAACAGGGACCGTAAGTGTCATTTAGTACCGGATCAAAAATCAAAAAGGTGCAAGATTTGTACAAGCGAGACAATGAGTCTAGCAGTAAATAGTAGGACTCTGAATGGCGGAAATGTTTTCAATATCTTTGAAACATTGAATCATACGTGACAGCGACGCAAAGAAACAGTTAAAACAGTGCGTTGCCGAGAAATCACAGCCTAGAGATGGATTTCTCTGCGAAAGAGAACTTTTGAATATCAGAACGCTTTTAGATTAATGCTGTTGCCACGGTTTCGCATTCGTTTTCTATCTATAGGCCTCACTTCCAGCCTTCTATTTTTGGAACATTCTCTGGCGTTCGTGAAGGGCAGCGCTGTCTACGGATACTTACCACCCGCACGCATGGCGTCAGGCCGTTTTTCCCGGTTGAACCACTTCTTAGTCACCTAGGGTGAAGCTTTCCTGTCTTGCCCGAGGATAGACGCGAAATCTCGGCTATTTATACACTGTCTTACCGAGGCCTGCGGGTGGTAAGGGTCCGACAATCAGGGCAGTACCCTATAGCAGATCTATTAGTATAGAAGTTGCAAATTCCACTTGTTGAAGAATGGTATTTAAAAGAATTTCAGGAAAAAATTAAGATTAGGCATGACGTTTTGATTTCTGAACTATTAAATCAGATTCGAATTCAAGACATTTGGAGCCGTGTTGCTGGCCAGCAAAGCTGGTTTACTATAATAGCTTCCAAGATGATATCAATCTTCAGGACTTGTTGAGCCTGCTGTTGACCAAGCGAGCCACTTGGGTGTAAAACGAAAGACGAGTTATTGAAAAACAGAGGCTACGCAACACTTTCTGAATAAATTGCGAATTTTTTGAACGATGAACGACCAAATGTTGCAGATGCTTAGTTGAGTATGCAGGTGCTTTTCTACTTGAACTTCTCCAAGGAAACCGTTGCATCCGTAACTCGTAACCCGTAGAAACCACATGTCATAGCATAAAAAGCGCTCAAGCAACGTTTGAAAAAAAACGACAAAATTAAAATAAGTCTACAGAACGGTCAACACAGTCATATGACGGTTAAGGAACATTTTTTTTGGATGGGAAGAAACAATTCCGAGTTTGATCAGCCGATTGTATTTATACCCATCGCTGAGGCACTGGCTGACCGGCAAGAACATGTTGACAGGTTTTATCCGGTTCTGACACTCACCACGTAAAACTTGACAGGAAGTACCTGTCGAACGGCGTCTTAACCAGTTCACACTTGTCAAAGCGTGTCAGAAACATGAGCAAATCGTCGGTAACTTCAGGGAGCGTCACTGCACACATCACAATGGTAGCGTGACATGAGGTACGCTGCTAAGCTCTGATTGGTCGATTCATGTGCGCGCGCAGCTACAGCCTTAAAAGGTACCAGCAGCGCTGGGGAGAAGGGAGTTAGATTTCTTTAGTTAGGTATTCCATCGTATATTGTCGCTGAACAATTCCAAAGCTGATTGTGAGCACACGCATGTGTATCCGAACTCTCACTCGGTACATTTATGTCAGAACTGTTTGGCTGATGGAAAATGACGATATCTTGATAGAACACTGTTGTCATTAGTGAAGCAGGAGTGTCGCTCAAATCTTTCTGAAAAATCTGTGAACCCGAAAAATACATTACACCATTAAGGCATCAGTAATAATCATCACAGGGCTCAATGAGGCTGATAGGATATTAGCAGCTGAAAACAAATGGAAATAACGGTCATCTAAAATGTACAGCCGCAACTTCGAAAGTCTGTAAAGACTGGGGAAGTCCACGCGGATTTCTAGAATCTGCAGCTGTATACAGAGAGTAGACTGTCAAAGCAAACAGCTGCAGGTTTCGCAAACATGTAAAAACTGGGAGTATGAGCTCGGATTTGTGGGACTTGGTGCTGAAAAATGTGGTCGGAAGTGGTCCTGCGAAATGCTGAGCAGTATCAAGCCCAGGCAACTACTAAGGAACGAAACACTGGCTTTTTTGAGCTGGAATGTGGCTCTGTCCAATGGGCACGCTGTAATGAACGATAACAGGTAGGAACCGACTAGCCCTGAGCCAGGCTTTCGCCTTCCGTGTGGATCCACAAGGGCATTGGAATGCATAACACCAGAAAGCCAATGGTTATATTATTCATCGTGAACTGTATTCATGACACTAACCAGAATGAAAGTCGAGACCATGAAAGTCGTGAAGGCACCTCGTGTGGGAAATGAAGGAATTTTTTAAAACCTTTGTTTCTACTATCAACAATTGCAGCTTTCCAATTAAAAAGTTGTGCACAAACATAACACTATTTACTAGTACTCACAAGAACAAAAAACTGAATTATGACATACTATATACGACAATACAATTATTATATTAATACATTTACAAAATGAATTGAGCCGAAGGTCGATGACGCCGAAGTTACAGAAGTGCCCGTACTGCGTCACGCAAAGTAAATATGATACATTTCATTTTCTGTTTTACCTATAGAATTTGGTTATTTCACTTAAATAATTTCTAATGTGCAGTTATAAATCTACAGAGTGCAAGTTGCTACTCTCCACGCTGTGATCAACATTTAAAAGATACATATCTGGTTTATTTCCGTACCAAAATTCACCCATCACAGTTGGGAACTTTTACATTTCTTTCCATTAACTGGACACGACCTTTCAAAAGATCTAACGCATCCACTGCCTCTTCACTAAGTAGAAGTTTGTCCATGCATTAACAAAGCACAACACTTAACTACATAAACGACATGAAATCCACCTAGTACCGAGATCAAAGGAGCGAATGTTCTTTTAAGAATCATTCTCCTACGAACCTTTGCTACAAAGAAGATCTTTTTCTGTGATTCCAGGATCAGGTTCTCGCTTGATTAATATTCCGTTCCCAATGGAGCTCACATAATTTTTAAAGTTGTATTCATGTGAGTTAGCCAGGAGCAAATTGATTGCCGCTTGGTCGTACCTGAAACAAAATACTTCACATTGGCGTTTACAGTATCTGTGAGCGGCGAACGCAGGCGGGGAGCGAGCTCTCTCCCATCCGGAAGAATGGGTCGCCGAATATTTACAAAACAAGTAAAAATCTTGCATAAATCTAGTCTGAATTGTTTGCTTCATCTTTTTGAATAACAGTAATTAATCAATTGGTATTTAGGTGAATGTTTCTATTATTTTTATCTTCCATCTGGGCCCCCGAAACGACGGAGACAGCACTTTTTCCCGCTCCCACCCCTTCCTCTCCCGCGACCACTATATGTATACCATAACAAATTTTATGTTGCCCTGAAATCCAACAGGAATACTTCCATTTGCCCCTTTCTTAGACTTAGACTTAGTTCCTCCTGTGCTGTTGGGCACATCGAGCGACGAACTCTCTCCGCCGCTGCCTCTCTTGCGCCTTACTTCGCCTTCTTCTTTGGAAATATCCATTAGTTTAAGGTCATTGGCGAACGTTAGTCGCAACGTGTTCCTCGAACGGGCTCTGGTTCGTTTGCCATTTGAAGGAATCCATGACATAGCACCATGAAGGATTCTCTGCGGCGGCATTCGTAAAATGTGACCAAGCTTAAGTCGACGTTGTGTGATGATTGCGTGCAGGGTGGTCGTACTGCGCTGTAGCACTCTGCATTGGTTGCGTGGTCAGCGTAGCGTATTTTCATGATTCGTCTCAAGCAACCTAGATGGAACCCATTCATCTTATTGATGGCGCTGACAGGCATCTTCCATGCCTCACTGGCAAAGATGACCCTCGAAACCACAATTTGGAGGTACAAGCGTAATTTGATGTTAATCGAGACGGAGGTTGTCGCCCACAGCGGTTGTAGCCTTCGAAACACGGCCGCTGCTTGCAGCCCGCCTCACCCACTTCGGCTTCAACCCTTTTACAACATATGTTCAAAGCGACACTCTAGTTTTCCTACAAGAGAACGTCCTGCCGAGTTTCGTTTCGCGGTTGTCTTCCTGCAGATCTCATTTGAACGGCATTTAGGGGAAGCTAGGACACGTTGCTGATGTCCATGAGCGATCCGCTTTGGAACATTCCCCCACTTTCTATTGCACCAACAAGAAACAGGCTCTGAGATCTAAAAAATGAGGGACAGCTTCGTTGGAAGTGATTCTGGTAAATCACTCCCTCAATGCGACCATCATTGGCTCCCAAATAAAGTTTTCGCAGCACTTGAATGCCGACCAGAGACATTCGGGTCTCCGTGTATATGGAATGAAGACAAAATGTCGCTCACAATTCGAATCAACCACCCAGAAGTACAGGTTAATCCCAGTTGCTAGTTGATGGTAGGGCTACTTGTGCGTTTTAAGAGATATGCAGTCACAATATTCTTGGGGGACATCTACAAAACGTTATTGTTAGATCATCGAGTGGCGCGATACATCCAGCGAAAAGTTTCTAACAGTACCCTCGCTTCAACACACTATTATGGATGAGTGGCACTGATTTTTGATTGAAATTTTTTCTTCCATTGAATAGATAGTCACGGTCATTCCATATAAATATCGTCACAGGCGTTGTGATTTCCAAAACAACTGGAACCTGTGACAGTTCGCATAGTCGTTGAAGCGGTCACGTGTGAATTTACACCATAGTCTTGATCCTGGTGGTGCCATACAATCCTCCTCGAGAGCGCACATCACATACCTGAAAACCCAGTGAGCCTTCAAAACCCATCCACGTTGAGGATAAAACTTCCATCACAAAGACAAACCACTTCAGTATTTCTAATCCATCTGAGGTCCTCACAATAAAAGCAAAATTGGCATCGTGGCTCATAGATTCACGTTTTTTAATGGCTTCTATGTTGGTTGGGAAGAAAGCGTACATTCCTGAATATTCCGTCAAATAACGAAAGTGCCAACTACTTTGGAGCGGCCTTTTCCAAGAAAACTGTTACCTCAAATGAACATTTTTGGTATCTACATTCAGTTGGCAGTTCTGATTAACAGTTTCAATGAAATTTTTCTTTTGAGTTTGAACTATATAGTGAAGGAAAGGGCCTGAGAACGTAGCAAGGAGCTGTAACTGCCGCCTAACCAGCAGCATAAACCACAGTCATACATTCTGTAAACGCAAACCATCATGTCCATTGTGGAGAATCATAGGTTCAACATAGTTTCGATAACCTTGACATAACCAGCAGGTTATCACAACCATGATCCCACTCACAATCGGATTCCGGTACGGCAAAAGCGGCAGAATCTGCTGAGCCACGTCTCCAAAGAATGGAAGACAGATATTGCTGCGTGATGAAGGACATTACTGCTGCATTCCTAATGCTGAGTGCAGCTCATCCTGTATTTCAGTTGCGTTTAGGGGGCAAGCTGCTGCTCGGCCGACTGTGGTATCGTTGGATCTACGTTATACCTGCGTTCTTCCTCTTCATTGTAATTTGACGTCCCTCCCACTGACAGGTGTATATAGACCGGTCGCTGGCCATCACAACCCAGTCGTGTTTCTCTCGGAGGAGACAGGGCGAGCTCTACGGGACTCGTCTGGCCTGCTGAGGCTCGGGTAAAACTGTGGCTCAGTGGATGTGTCACCGGTGCAAAAGTCTGCCTGCGTCCACCGAGCGCTGTTGCGGGAGACTCACACTCGTTCGGTGACATTTTTGGGTAAGCTTGGGAAAGCATGCGCTTACTTAAGTCAAGAAACGTGGCTAGAGCTGAGATTTGCCCAGATAGAACTGCCACTCTAGGATTACAACATGTAGGCCAGTTCTTCGTCCCGCAATAGGAGCCTTCTAGGGGCGAACACAGCTTGTGATGGAAATTTCGGTTTATGCGCTCTCGAGAAAACTTCTAGGTTCCTGTTGAAGAGAAAGCGAAGATGGGGCTGTGATGTGGTTTTCACCTTGCGAATATGCCTGTTTGTTCTCGAGAGTCTGAAATAATCTACTGTGTAGCATTGCCAACGTCACACAGCCAACGCTAATGGAACACATCTTACTTTTGCAGTTCAATTGGAATTCAGTCAACCTTTTCACGCAAGTTGGCGTCATTACGGACTGTAGTAGAACCTATTCCTACCTCGGTTTGTTGTCGCGAATATGCTGTGGCTTGAAGGGTGATGTAACATAAATGCAGACTGAAACGTTCAAATTAAAATTCTGGTTCATTTCAGCAGCGAGCGCAGTACTAGCTAGGAACTTTTTACCTTAACACATCTTTTGGACGATGGCAAGGTGGTATTCTGGAGACTGAAACATGCAAAATGTCATTGGGGTCATTTCCCAATTCATTTGAGTGTATACAATTTTAAAGACCCTTTCAGCAAAAATTTGGTTTGAGTAGACTATTGGTCAGTCTTCATATGCGTCCCAAATGGAAAGTTCCAGCTGTCCTAAAAATTCAGCGAGACTTGAAACAAAGTGGCGGGAAACTTTCCTGACAACCTTGTAGAAACTACGGCAGAGCCTCCGATGAGAACCTAATTTCGCACCCATATCCTCAAGGTAAGCTTCAGTTTCAGTACAGTTTTACCTCTATTAGTCTATTTTATTGATTCTTTATGACTCTTCTCAAAGTTTCTCCGTTGATCTCAAAGCTGTTCATTCCTTTCCTCTTCAACAACGAATACATGAACGACTGACCTTTCTAAGTAGGTTCATTTAATTTTTTTCTTAGCAGCAAATTTACCTGGACAAATTCGAGTCCGCTCTCCTGCGGCATGTAAGTTCTTTGTAAACGACGTTGCGACTATCCTTGATCCATCTTACAGAAGTATCCATGTACCAAACTGCGCCGAACTCTTTCAAAACGATCTTTAAAATAAGTTCCCTAGTATGAGAAAAGAAGGACACAGCACTAACAGAGGAAAAGCGAAACAAACTGAAAACAGAAGTGTTACAGAGGTGGAGTCGCAACGGCCAAGAATGTAACATAGTTTAAGACGGAGATAGTTTGAACGCTACTGAAGAAGCAAATATTTATTTATTTATTTATTTATTTATTTATTTATTTACACCGTACAGGCGTGCCCCGTAAGGGCAGAAACGAAGAACATATGAAATGTAGGCCATAAAACAGATAAGTAAAAATTGTAAAGCTAAAACAACAATTAGGATGGGTTAGACCGAAAATGGCATAACTTAAATCCAACTCATGAGAAAACACAGAGGGACTAGTCTGAGCTTCATTTCCATGTTGGACCGACCTCCGTTCCTGCAGATGAAAGGAAACTAACAGAGAGCATACTTGTGGAGAGGCCTGCCGTGTGATGCGATATGCCAAGTGCCAGGTGCTACTGAATGAGGACTGCTGACTGCATGGGGAACAGACCTTTGAGATAACCACGATCCAAGAACGCAACTGGAAATCCATTCTGGGGCGGTCGCTGGGGCGACTCTTTGATCTGATACGAACCTCAGGCGCAAACTTGGATGGGTGCTCGCCAGCTCTTATTCCCAGCAATTAGCCGCCCACGCTAATAAAAGTATGGAAGTGAGGCACTAAAAGGCAGCATGTTTCGTTAAGGTTCAGGTCGCATACTGGAGTCATAGTGATGATATCCTATGCCAAGCTGAATGCTTTAGGCAGAACCTCTACAGCCAGTATATCTGCTAGTTCACAAGAGAAAGCTAGGTGATGGTAAAGGAGGATCAGTCAACATGATATACATATGCAGAGACTAACCCTAACAATCAAAATTGTGAAATCTTACAATGGAATGAAAAATAAGATGAAGAGATACTACACGGCCCGCGATCACGTTCAATTTGGTGAAGCTGTAAGGATGCATCGAGAGGTATTGAAAATGGTAGAAATCCGAAATCCTAAATGCCACGAATCTTTAGAATATTAAGAACGTCCAACTTGGCTAATTGCCTTCTGTATGTAACTGATGAGTTGCTTGCTATTATCTCGCTAGGCAGCAAGCTAAACCAGCGTGCTGTTCTGCAGAAAAAGGAGTTGAAAAGTAATGAGTAATGTTTCTTACCAAGTCTTGCATAGTGTAAACTAAAACTGCCTCTCCGTCCTGAAAGAGGCCGAAAAAGCCAATACTTACTGGCTCTCAACTTGATCTCCATTTTGAGTATGCGAAAACACAGAACAAGATCATTGACCACTCTTCTGTATTTCAGACTTTTCATGCTCAGAGTAGTTAGCCTAGACTGATAAGAAGGGAGTGTGTGGGGATAACCAGAATCAGGAAAACATCTATAAAATACAAGCCTTGTGAAGATTTGCTGCACTTTTTCGAGAACCAAAGACTGCTTTTTCGAGGAAGGGTTCCAAACGGGCGAAGCGTACTCCAGATGAGGAAGCACGTACGTCTTGTAAAGGTGTATCAGTAGTTTCGGGTCACTGCTGTGCACATTACGAAAAATAATGAAAAGGCAAGATAGCGCTTTCTTTGAGATAAGGTCTATGTGCGAAGAAAAGTTCAAACTTTTGTCAACAATGACACCTAGATCTTTCACCTGATTCTGGAACTGAATGGTGGTTTCGCCACATCGGTAAGGCATCTCCGGTGTCGCACCGAAGTGCATAGCTACTGTTTTGGACAGATTCAGCGGCAGCTCCCACTCCTTCGACCAGCACAACATTTTATTAATTGCACGAGAAATCGCTTCATGGGCAATAGCCTGCTCATTTTCAGTGTAAGAGAGATATATTTTAATGTCATCCGCGAACATTTGTATCTTCATATCTGGATGTGTTTTCAGAAAAAGTGGGAGTTCAGCGGTGAAGGTCAGAAAAAGTAACGGGGAGAGAACGCTCCCTTGCGGCACTCCCCTATGTAGAGCACTACATTTAGAGAAGCTGTTGTGGACTTTTACCGTACTGTAACGGTCATTAAGATAGGATCTTAGCCAGCTGAGAATCTGGCCGCGCACTCCAAAATTCTCCAATTTGCCTAGCAACTTATTGTGGTTGACCATGTCAAACGCCTTCGATAAATCGAAGAAAATTACGTCTACCGACTTTCCTTTGTTAACTTCCCTCATCCAGTCATAGAAAGAATCGGACAAAAGGCAAGTGGTAGAAGATCCTGGGATAAAGCCGTGTTGTTCTTCGGGAATGATCTTGTTATGCAGGAACCAGGCGTAGAGTCTTTCATTGATTATTTTTTCCAGAACTTTACTAGCGGAAGGAATTATGCTGATAGGGCGATAATTGGAAACTAGACTTGCATTACCGGTTTTAGGTATAGCGGTGACGAGCGCTTTTTTCCACACCATGGGGACCTCGCCGGATTTCAAAGAAGCGTTAAAAATTTTAGCGAGCGGGATACAAAGAGGTTCTGCGCACATTTTTAATATTATTTGCGGAATGCCATCGTAGGGAGAAGAGGTTGAGGGATGTAATTGCTTCAGAACTCGTAAGACATCATATGGATGAATATAGATATCAGGACAATTCCGAGGAACATGAACGAGAGCAGAGTGAGGGACCAGAAAAGGAGGATTATCATCCGAGTCTTGCAAATTTTTTATTTGAATTGAGGCAAAGAAATCTGCTAGTGCATCGGCTTTTTCCTGATCAGATTTGAAAAAGGTTCCATTGCCATCACTTAGAACAGGCAGGTTCTGATTTGGTTTGATTTTATGACCGAGAGAGATATAGAAAGATTTCATGCACGCTCTAGACAGACGGCGCTCACGGTTAACTAAAAACTTCTTCAAGTGACTGTCTAAGTCAGCGCAAACTTTTTTGTAGTAACTATTATTCAGTGGATCAGCTAATTGGTTGAATAGCCTGGCTTTTTGTTCGACTAGATTATGTATATGAGAAGGATAGCTAGGGAGCGCACTATTTCGGAAACGAAGCGGGACAAATGTAGCGAAAGCGCAGTACAGTACGAGGCAGAAACGTTGGTACAAATCAGAAGGAGAATATGAGTTGAGGAAAACATGAGACCAATTAATGGTAGCAAGGTGTTGAGATAGATCTGTATAGTTAACCCGAGAGAAATCTGGAAGTGGTAGAGCAGCTGGTTCAGTAGGGGTGAAATATGCGTTGAAGTTAACGATGCGGTGGTCAGAATTAGCAAAGGGAGGAGAGGTTACAACGCCGCTGACGATACCAACAGGGGAGAGGACCAAATCAAAAGTGGCTTGTTGCCTAGTGGGGACATTCACATTTTGGACAAGATTGCAGCTTTCAAAGAGAGTTTGGAACCTGCGAACGACAGAACTGTTGCAAGATAAGTTGAGGTTAAAGTCACCAAGAAGAATTATGCGGGAAGTGTTTGAGCACAGCTCCATTAATGAGTCGATAAGGATGACATCTTCACTTTTAGTAGAAGAGGGAGGGCGGTAGATGAGAATAATTCTTAATGGTCTAATAGTACGGACAGAGAATAGGTCAATGCACAAGACATCGGCAGCAAGTTCGGCTCTAACCTCGATGGGAACAGCGCAAAATTTATCACTAACGAGACAGCATACCCCGCCACCCCTCTGGAATGGTCTATCAAAGCGGTATACGAAATAAGGCAGGCCAGCGGTGAGCTCCGAGTCACTAATGGTGGAACTGAGCCAGGATTCAGTTATGCAGAGAACATCAGGATGGTTACGGCAGACAAACAGGTTAAGAAGATGTATCTTGTTTACAATACTACGTGCGTTAAAAAGAACAAATTTAGTCATGGGCGAGGAACCTGGCCAAGTTACTTGTTTCCCTCCACAGGTTTGCGCGGTAGATCCGAAATATGCTTGAGCTCACCTTTGTAGACTACCCACTCCCGGGTAGGCTTACCTTGATTTCTTTCGCGTGCTTGCTGGCGGAGTTCGTAGTCTCGTGCACGCTCAGCTGCGGTCATACTTTTCCGTACGTAGACATTGCGATAGTCGGTGCGACGTAAAGCATGAGCATTTGCCAAAGCTTTTAACCAGTGTGACCTTGAGGGCAAAACTACCTTTACAAGGCGTGGCCTTGTCTCATTATATGTGCCCATCCTGAAAACAACTTCCGGTAGACAGTCAACCTTGAGAACGTCAAGAATTCCTGCTACTTTCTCCTCGAGGTTCTTCTGGCGTTCAAGAAGAGGTCTATCCATTCCACATTCCGGAAGACCGCAGATGACAATGCTACGTTCCCTCTTTTCTGAGTCAACAGCATCGGCAACCTCTTGCGGCAGTTTGCTCTTGAGGGCTAACGCTATTTTTTCGATCTCTGGGTCAGTATTTTTCTGCAGGATGGTCTCGATCAACTCTTTGCACGGCAACGTGGAGTAGTCGAATTCCTGTGATCCACTCTGAAGTTCAGGCAAATTAACTGGTGGATTATTGACGATAACACTGGTGTTCATTTTCTTGCTGATGCGAGAGCTAGTGCGAGCAGGTCTTCTTTGGGTAGATCCCGGCATCTTTTCGATCGATGTAGGTGAATGGGGAAAGAGCCAGCCACGGATCCGATAAGAAGTCAGAAAGTTTGAGCGGAAATCCAAATTATCAAGGGCAGAGTCTTAAGGATGAGACAGAAAGCTCTGTGAGAGGTGGGTAGGCAAAAAAGTTCACCGAATAATGAAAGTGGAAGAAGAATTAGGAAAGTTTATGAAGAGAGTGGGTGAGACGCAGCCGCTCACCGCCAACGTTCGTAGCGTGCTTGTATCGTGAGATTGTCGAGACAATTGTTCAGTTTTTTTTTTTGCCCGCTAACAACCCCAAGATCCGAAATTTTCGTTCGTACTTACAGAGAGGGTCACAACTGACAAATTGGGGTTTCCGCCCTTTTGGGGATCGGGACGGAAAATGAAATTAATAAAAATATTAACTTCAATAATAAATAATAAAAAATCAAAAAATAATAATAAAATAAATGAAAATGAACTAATACAAGATTTTCATTTGTATTGCAAGTAATTTCACAAAATTGGCGACCCATTCTCGTAGGAGGCCCTCCACCCTACGTCCACCACTGGGCCTAACTGATGATAAATGTCAATGTTTTCCTACAGCAAGAAAATGAGAACGAGGAGTTCCAAAGAGTTAGACATGGATGAATGAGAAGTGCGTGTGGTATTTTATACCAAGGTCACAAAACAAACTAACCGCTATGAGTATGGGTTTCCATCTGTACTCTAATAGCCTTTTAACGTACGGCGGATATTTGTTGAACGGAAATTCTCGCACCTCCACGAAGCATTTTCCCTTCAAAAAGTATAGTCACATCGATACACATCTTCGGAGAAAGCAATAACACTTGCATCCAAATTGTTCGTAAGATGCCCATTATAAAAGAAAAAATGCAATGTTGGCTGTGGTGGCGCAACACTGCTTTTGGTACACATTGATTGGCTGCCAACGATAGCGTCATTAACGCCAGTACCAGAGCCAAAGCCTACTATGCGAACGGAACCGTATGCTCTTCAGCGGTAGCATTAGCTGGATGGAGGAAAAACGTCACCTTCAAGTTTTCTGCTGAATTTGAGCTAAGACCCAAATCGTAGACTATGAGTTTCTGCCGAGGCCAGAGCTTGCGCATGTAGGCAATCTGTGAATTATCTGCATTATGATAAAAGTATGTACATCAATCAAAACAAAGAATTTCTGACGATAATGTGACTACTTGACAGGGATTGTCCGTTGCTTGCATATTGACAATTACTTGGACAAGTAAATCTCACGAACGATGCTGTCAAGGAAGACTTTCCAGCCATTTCTTTGGAAATCATGATGTAGGAAACGTGCAGAATAAAGATTCCCTCCAATAGACAAGATAAAGAAACTAGACGTTGTTAGAGGCGATCTAGGGCTGACTCTCATCTGCTTACCAGTGGGAATGTTTGCAGGTTTTCGGCAAGGCTCGAACAGCTAACAATCGAGCAACTGCACATACCCAGATGCATGACTGCATGTTGAAACTTATGTGCCAGCATGGGGGTACAGCAGAAGAATTCATCGCCTAGATCTTGCTTGGGCAAGTGCTTGACCGGTGACGGCTGCTTTTTGTTTTCAACCTCCTATCCACCGGCCAGGATTACTTTCTTGCAGGCTGAAGACTATCTGTCAGAGAATTCTTTGGAAAGAGAAAACAGGGATGGGATTCTGGAAAGGTTCTGCTCTTCACAGGTCAAGTGCCGAAAGCTATGAAAGCCGTAGTTTATCAAAAAGCTGCCGAGAGCTAGGGGCATCAAAGTATCACATACACGAGCGAGCACGAACCGTCTAGCACCGTTGAACAACAGAAATTATGGAAAGAAACTGTGAACTTGCTAACGAAGCGAGTAGAATATTGACCGACGACCTGTCGTGACTCTGGAATGAAGAAAAAAGGAGGCTAGGCCTTAGCAGCAGAACATTTAGGTTACTCTTTCTACTTTGTTCTGTTATACAAATCTTTCCTTCACTACTACTGATTGGTTCCGAGAAAGTTCTTATTCATCCTTAGTTTCTAGGGTTTCCGCGCAATTTTAGGAACCAAGCCAAGCTTAGGTTCTCTTATTTCTTTAGTTTGACGCATAAACGACGCGCGTAACAAAACGGAGAATGGAGAAGTTCCACGGAATCGTCGATGCTCACAAACTCGCATACACATTCAATGCCTTGCATCAAATATCTGCGTGCAAGTTAGGACCATCGGTAGTGACGTGACAACATTCAAGGGTCTGTCAAATAGTTCATTACAACGTCAATGTGCACTTTTGTTCCATTACAGGCTTCCAGGAATTATAATATATCAAGCACGACGTGCTTAGGACTGTTGAACTCATAACCAAGGAAAACCGGAGCCCGCATGCCTCATTAAGATTACCCAGAGTGAATTCTGTCCCCATTTTCGAATTTACCCATCGTTAGCATGGACGTTGACACGTTTACCCTAGGTAAACCCAGTGATGCACGCTTGTTCAGGTTAGCAAGCCAACTCCTGCGTCCTTCTTATATCAGCACAACATAATCTATGTGATAATCAGCCACACTAACCATATGTAGTTAATCTTCATGGTTGAAGTTTCATGAATTCCAGTCCAGGAGAATGCCAACCGCTCCCCGAGAGGTAAACGCAACATTTTTGTTTCACACATGAGCTCATGAACGACGTGGTTTCTATTCAAGCAACCTTCTTAAAAATGTTCAAAAACATGTCTATACATTTACTAATGACCCAGATACCTTTTTTAGAGGTGGTCACTGGCTCGTGGCTCCGGGAGAAAAAAAGCAAAATGAAATCCCCCAGGATCTGAGCGGATGGCGATAGAATATACTGTAACCTGGACTAGTCAAGAAAGCTTTTGTACACTTCTATGACCTTCATCAGGCATAATCTTCTGGAACCCCTGAAAAGTCAAGTATGAGAAGTTGGAGGGCATGACACATGGAACGGAAAAGGAAGGACATTGCTCGACTACGATGCTGATAGCGCTTCACTCTTTCACCGACTTGAAAACAGTGAATACTCTTCTGAGGTACTAAGAAGGAAAAACACACAATAACAGTGTCGTAAATCAATGATAAATGGGTCGGATGGTGGAGCATTGTGTATCACAATCAGTACGAGTAAGACACTTGCTTCAATCTTTCATCAGTCTACTCATGTAAAATTCACCAGAGAAAAGGCTGAAGAGGAGTGGTTGTCTTTTCTGAACTTCCAGCTGTATTCGTCCAGTGAAGAGTGGAAAACAAAGTGGTGCCGGAAAACTAGCAGTAGAAACATTATAATGCACTGCCTCCATGCGCACTCAAAAACAAGTAAAAGATGCATATTGAGAAATATGTTCACTAAAGCCACCATAAATATCTCATCGGGAGTCCTGTAGCGAACAAGTGTGAAAAAAGTGGGCTAACACATTGCACTCGCTCTCAGATGGAATGAGCATACCGGTAAGGGCAATTTTGCGTCAGGCCGATCTCGAAGATCATAAAGTTGTTGAGATAGCACCAGCTAAACTGAAGATTCGACGGGTTTGTAATCGCTTTTTGATCGGCTGTGTGTAACACCCAACTGCGTAATATGCCCGTTCGGCAAAGAGCAGGATTGCATGGTCTCCAATGTTATCATCTGCCAGGCATGTAGAGATCAGTACATAGGGGAAGACGGACGTCCTTTCTGTGTTCGGATCAAGAAGGTAGAGGTAGCCGTCACGATCTAATCGTGGGAACGCGAAATTATAGCTCGCAGAACATTAGATGCATTTTGGATAATCGCTATAAATTCAAGAATGAATAGGAAGGAAGAGTGCATTGCATTGACCAACAAGAAGGCGCTGTACCAAGACCTTTGTGGGTTTTGACTAACTGGGTCAGTTGCGAGGTCACCCCACTTACTACTCGACTCGGCGACCCACTTACATCGCGGCTCAACGGCTACGTATGTGAACGTTAACCGCTTTTGCTCCTCTGATCTCAGATTTACTTTCCTGTTGAACTAAAAATCGAAACTTGTGAACCGATTGGGCGTTGGGGGGGGGGGGGGGAA
>JARK01001529.1:175939-189964 GCA_000688135.1 Ancylostoma ceylanicum
GGGGGGGGGGGGGGGGGGGGGGTAAATTTTGCATTTGGTTTTGACTTTGACAGACTCTCACGAAGCCGACGACGCTGAATCGTTGGCCGAATAGAGGACTGTGAAATCCTTGGTCATTTTCTGAAGCTATTTCTACACAACCGATATTCGCTATGCTAAAATTCAACAAGGTGGAACATACAGACAGTATTACCAGTGTTAATCCTTCATAATAGTGGTTTTCCGACATAGCTGTCACGAAAGCGGGTGTAGGCAGATCTTCGTCGCTTAAATCAATGAGTTGCTCGCTTTGGAGAAGATCTGAAATGCCTTTCATTGATAATAATCTAGGTAAACATCTTGTCAGCAAAACAGAAATATGAAGAGTATAGCGTATATATCATTGCAGTATCCACTGCTTTTTTTGAACAAGGACACCTATGTGTATATGTAAGTTTGCGTATGCTCTGGATATGGGGTTTTCGGAAAAGCTTTCCGCTAGTTTTGAGCTTACTTCTCAATTTTTTCCTTCTACAATGCAATCGACAAGTGAGCGATATGTTGGCCATTACCAACTGCGAGTCAGAGGTTGCACTCTAATTCTATCCAACAGTGGGCGTTGCCTTTGGAAGAAAGAGTTACTGCTTTGGGGTTGAATTCCCAGTTTGGTAACATCCACGGTATTCACACATCCACATGTTAATCATGTAAGAAGCTTATTCTCAGTTATCGGCAACCGAGCTGTTGAGCGAAGCAAAACTCAGAAAATTGAAAAGTTTGTGTACCCATTACTCCGTACATGACGGCCACCAAATCTCTCCAAGGCGATGCAGACTACTGTGCCGTAATAGTACCGGATTTTCTCTGCCAGTTCACGGATATCACCTCGCGTTTCCTATTCTATCAGCTTGTCATATCCTTCACCGGTCGTGGATGGATCGCAGCTTGTTTTGAGTCCAAACCTCCACGTTTGAAAACTAACTTGTCATGTATTAAGAGAGAGTGCAAGAGCCTTTCACATGAGATATTCTTTGCCACATCGTCTGCTATGTTGGTGAAGCGTCAAGTACAGTGTAAAATTATAATGTTTTCATGGCTGGACTATCGGCGAGGCTTGCATGTCGAAGGTCTGTATAACGAGCCATTTGGCAACGTTTGAATGACGACGAACATCTTGCTTGTCAAGGCATTTGAAGGAGTTCGTTTGCCTGGGTAGTTGGCAAACCCGTTTTCCAGCCAAACAAACGCCAAATGAGTCGCCGTTTGACTTCAGAGCTCGAACACGTTTGCATAACCTACGGACAACGTTTTTACAACTAAGGGCATTTTATACTGAATGTGTGCGATTGACGCGCGTCCGTCTATACGGTGAAGAGTAGGGGCTAGTCGCATTGCAGTCGCAGCTCAGTCGCACGTATTTACGTCTTCGCGCTGGCCGCGCGTTCTTTTCATTGAGAATTTCATGCCGCGTTGACCGGTCATCATAGAAAGTCTTTCACAAATGGATGAGTCCGATAAGTCTGATAAGTCGCATCTGGTATAAATTGCCCTATAGGGTGCTGTCGAAGGGAGAGAGCCGTGCTAAAGAGGAACAACGCTACAAAAAACCACATATCAGTCCCATTCCTAATCCCTCGTAAAAATGAGGCGAACCACTTAACCTAAGAAAGTGTGCCCATCAGTCATCAATATGAAAATGTAGAACAATTTTAGGAATGTATTCATGGTGCTGTAAATGGTACAAAATATCTTCTCAATTACCTAGAGAATCAAGATATGGAGCGAAGTTACAATTGAAACGCCGCCCATTAATGGACCGATTTTGAGGCAGATGGTAACAGAAGTCGTAGGAGACATTCTTGTATCGGCATAAACATTCATCACCTGTGAGTTTGTCTTGCAAAGCGGTCTGGAATAGTAAACCTGCGCGAAAACTGAAGACGAGAGTGGGTTGGAGTTTTTTTCGCCAAAAAAAAAACAACGAACTTAACCAGTTTTTATGAGCAAGAGCATTCAATAGACTCACCCCTGATGGAGGAGAAGTTTTCATGTGAGCGAATGTATAGAGAATAACAATTGCGCCACAAATAATCAGCAGTAGCTGTGACTTTCCTCTAGACATCTGAACATAACTTCAAATTGAATGTTGCTTGTTCTACATGTCTCTTTCCATCAGCTGTGTTAAGTCCAAAACATCCTATAGATTGTCTCTACAAAAGAGAAATCGTTCTGGCTACATATTAATATGAGAGAGAAGTATGAAGATTATTTGAGTATAAAGATTATTTTTTCCCTATGCAAAATGAGAAAGATACCCTTGTAAGATGCAGTATCATGATGAGACTCGAGCATAGAGTGTCGTTCTTATTGATTCAACGGCAGCACCCACGGAAAATTTCCACTAAAATTTCGACTTAACCTAGTGTCTCTATGTACGCTAAACACTATTGGATCCCTGAAATTACCAAATCGGAAAGATTTTCGGATTTTACAAGCCCCCTATTCACCAGTTCAGGAGAGGCTATGATCGAGTAGCGCGAGCCTGTCGACCTATAGGAAAAAATCGATGATCCCGTTTTTCTGACACCTCTTTTCTAACGCAACCGCTTACTAGGATCTTCTCCCAAGGAAACAAAAAAGAAATAATAATTGAAAGAAGCGCATTAACAAAGAGATAATCTATTAAGAAAGAAGGAGTTCTCAAAATGACGGAAAAAGCAGCAAATGAACTCAAATTCGAATGCTGCAAAAAAAACCCTAGCAAGGAAACAACGGACGACGTTTGTAAGAAGTTGGAAGAACATGGGATCTGATCGACCGAAAGCAAGAAAACAAGAAGAAAGGGAAAAAGAATGTTTTGAATCCTCCAAAATGTTAGGAAAAGGCAAGTGGATCATAAAACAGCTGATATGTGACATTGTTCGCGCTCCAGGGAGGTATTCCAGCTCTAGTTCAACCGAACAACTCGTACCAATGTGCTTTGAGTTGAAATGCTGAAATGATGTTGTACTTGTAATATTACTAACAAAACTCGATGAATGCTGGCTCTCGGACAGCACTACCGTCGCAGAATTGTCGGGTTTATGCCTGAGGATTCAGAGCACAGAGGCCATGTTTCTACGCGAAGCAAGCGTAGAAGCCCGCGGCATTGATATACACGAACTGAATGTATGCAGAAGAGAAAGCTTCTCCAAGCAGGGAACAGAATAGAATATTCCGCTATCGTTGGGACAAAGAATACGACTCCCTTATTTAAGGAGCTTTGACGTGAACTCTTCACTTCGGTTCTAAACCATCGCAGGCTCCCGATGGAGTCTCCTGCTAGGTCGGCAGACAAACCTTGGAATGAATTTGCACCGGCCTGTTTTGGAGAGAAACCCGAGTCGGAATTCGTTGAAAAGGTGCAGTGTTGGAAATCAATGGGACACTGCCCAAGAAAAAAAGAGCTCACTATGGAAGGATGGTCAGGGCTAGCTACACAACTTGAGGTCGCTCTTGCCAAAACTTTCGCGGCTACAAAGTACCTTTCTTGAGGGTAAGGCTGACATTGAAAAAAATCTCGCTCAGAAGAAATCCATGTAATTCAAAAGCATGTTGGAAAGATACTTTTTAAGGTAGTAATTGGATCGGTTTCTTGCTAGCAGAGAACAACAGAAAAAAAGATATCCTATCAGATCTAAAATTACCTCACACCCTCTAAATTGGTCCATAGTCCATCAGCACTTTGAGCATGAGCCGATTAAGATGCTAAGAGACATGATTCAGTTGGGACATCCTGGGACATTTCAAGGCAAGGTTTGACATGAGCGATGCGAACTTTTCAATACCCACGTATATGTAAAAAAAGAACAGGCAATATCTAGCCTTCGGCTACGGAGGGAAACTGTATAAATTTTGAGCCCAGCCTTTCTGTCTCTCATCGACACTTTATGCGTACACAAGGCTGGTAGAGCCATTAACGCCTCACCAGGGCACTAGGGCCATGCAACAGTTTGAAATATCGTCAGTTCCAGTTTGAAATATCGTCAGTTCCAAATTGAGGGTGTGATGTAGATGCAGAAATAATTATCTACTCTCTGAGAAATCAGTGTTCATAATTCAGCGGTGCAGTGTGATTGAGTCTCCTTCCTATGTTCTCTGGTCCATTCGAAGAGAGAAACACGAAAAGCTCTTTGTAGGAGCACTGCTCGGCGCAATTTGATGCGCCCAAGTGATGTGGGTAGACGATGATGGGCGTTGCATGTAGTGCGGTCGGAACGAAACACAGACGAAAGGACTGGTGCAAAATATGATGGGGAGCACCACATGCAGATAGTCATGGGCGGGGCTAACCCACTATAGGAGTGCTGTGCCGAGATTCCCAAAAGATAAAGCCGGTCAAAGTTGGAAGGATTCCTGAAGAGGTTTTCCAATGGAGACTGGATGTACAATTAAGCAATGAAGCTAACCGTTTTCAGGGCAGCTGAGTCTATGCCAGACATCGTTGGCAGTGGAGCAAACGCCTGGAGAAGAGGAGCCTAGAAGAGAAAAGGGAATTTGAATTTCAAACAATGCTAAATATATCAAGTTTGAATGTTGCTAGAGAGCCACTCGCGCAATAGTATTCTTCATCCTGTTGGACGTGGGCCATGTAAAATGTTACCAAGCAACGCGTCTCCTCTCGCCACTACTGTTCGACTCCACACATTTGGAGAGGTTTCAGATAAAATATAGAATTGACTCACTGCTTCTGCGCCCCTCCATTTGCACACTGACGGGCGCCCTAGACCTAGACCTAAAGAGCAACTACGAGAACCGTGACGGGCTCGTGCGACCTCCCAGGCATAGTTTAGAGGTTGGTAGAATGAGCAGTTTTGTATAACTTCCCTTCAGCAATCCTTACAACTGATGTTAAGGTTAACTTTGTTAACTTTCAGAAATTTATCGCCTTTTCGTCTGTGAAATCGGATACAATTACATATAGACCAGATAATAGCACTTGAATGAAAGTTTGGAAACAGAAGCACGATCTCCCAGACCACATAAATTATTACTTGTAAATATTCCAGAAAAAAAAACGTAAAAAGTCAGCTTGTTTAAAATAGGCTGTATGACAGGCAACGAACCTTTCATATTCACAGTATTGTTTTTTTTTTTTTCACGATAGAACAGGGGATTGCACACTGACAGATAGGAGCAAAAAAAAAGGAATTCACCTAGAAGGATTCTTATTCTGCAGAACAACTATTAAAAACTATTGCAGAGACGGAAAGGAGCATGTGGGTGAGGATTTAGGAACAAGTGGCAAGCAGGCAAACGAAGTACAGACGTATCACCACAAGGTAGTCATAGAAACAAGTCACTAGCGGGAATATCCTTATTGTGAATTTACCAGTCCGAAACCAACACAGCCTGAGAAACACTGGAAGCGCTTTGAATTCCGGTCCAGAATTATCCAAACAAAAATGAGCGTCCAACGAAAAGGAACAACTTTGTATCAATAGTACCGGCTTGTGAGCTATATGTATACTGCTGCGATATTGCATACATCAAGTACACTTGTTACTACCATTATTTTCTGAGCATGGTATAGTCCTGCTCAGAGCATACAAAATCTACGTTAGGCTACTAGTGGGGAGCGGAAAGCAATTTTTTTCTTCTCGTAAAAAGAAAAATGTTGCAATGTTAGAGGGGATTTAAAACAGCTACACAAGCAAAGTTTCAGTTTGCAAAGGTGGTTTTCCCGATCTGAGAATTCCTATTGCAAGATTAGGAACAAACACTGCAATTCCACCAACATGATGTCTAGGAGGGAGCTTTATGACGTATTCATGGTAAATAAATTATTAGGTGAAAAGTCCGGATTTAATTTTTTTGCAATTCTTGACATTAACACCGTCAGTCACTCGCGCGGTAAAGGAATTAAAAAAATAGCCCATGTTCGACTTTTACTGAACCTTGGCATGACGTTTGTAGTACCGTGGCAATTTCGTTGGAGCCTTGACCAAGATCGGTATACAGACTTGCAAACCATGACAAACGAACTCATGCACTACCTCGACCTGTGCGGGTTTTGATCTATTACCCGCGCAGCCACGGGGACCCCCTTTCTTTCATTCTGTGCGTGGCTGGTCTTTCACACATCTGCTCCACAGAAAAGGTGAGTTTTACGTGTACTGGCACTCTTCGGTCGTCTCTTTGCTCTGGTTTCTCACTGTGCGGCCTTTTTGTAGCTAACAAGGCGTTTGGACGAGTAGTTCTCATATGCACTCGACTCTTCCAGGCACTGAAGAAGGCGAAGAGGCCGAAACGTTAGCCGAATAAAGTCTGTATACCAATCTTGGTCAAGGCTCCAACGAAATTTCCACGGTACTGAAAAAATAGCTTTCCACGACCTGAAACCACGGTCAGAGCTAAATTCTTTACTGTTAGAGCTGGCTCAGCTTTTGTCCATCAGATCAAGACCACCGGGATCATAGCATCGTAGACCTCCTCTGAAAGGAGAATGGCAAAAATCTTACTCAAGTCATGGGTGTCCCTAATTTCATGATCGGGGTCATGTATGTTCTATCTGTTATGTCTTCTTTCTCAATGGTTGTCTTATACGTCTATCCAATTAGGCGAATTGAATAAATGACGATACCGAATGGGATACAAGCAATCTCACACGCATCGTTTGCTAACTTCCTACTATGTGGACACTTGGAAAAATCTTGTTCGGTGCACAGTGACACATTTTTGTCGCGCAAGACCTGCCTGATACTACTGGATTCGAGCTGTATTGGAAATTGTTTCCCCCTCCTGCGAGTCTCCAAGGCACCTCGTTAACTATAGCTATAGCTAACGAATTGCCTTCGAGATTCGCAAGAGAGTGAAAGAAATTTCAATGCCAATTTTTAGTATACAGGATGCGGCTTAAGTTCCCGGACAAGAACGTTCCCTTATAACTCGTGCGAAAAAGAGCCAAACCGAAACGATTTTTGTCATGGCAACATGAATTAGAATACGGAAAACATATTACGACTGCTGCCCTAACTGGCCAATTTTGGAGTTCTCACAAGCTTTCGAAGACCCCGCTCAATAACCCGAAAATCCCGTCATGTATTTGGCGACAATTCCAATTGAAAATCGGATCAGAAGGAATCACGGAAGATTCAGGAATCAGTAGGATTCAGATATGATATGTTTGGTGTCCTTAGCTTTTGTCCCGATAAAATGAAGAACAGTTATCCACTCACGCTCAAAAATGGTCTTACATTTGTATCCTGCGGCTCCCGTTTCTTATTAAACAGGGGCGTGGGGTCCAGGGAGTGCTCGAGGTGGGGGACCAGAATAATATGACCCTTTGCCTTCGCGGACCTTCGATAGGACAAAAATGTCAAATGAAAATTTTGTGCATCTATTGCATAATTGCATTGGTTGAGGTCACAGAACTCGAAACTTACTGTACCTGTGGCACATTCCATACTCTCTAAAACGTCCATGTGTAAATTGGCACTTCAGACGAGGACAAGAGTCGCCAAGGAAAAAATGTGTGATAAACTAATCAAAACAAGGAGCTCACCTTCACGACATTTATCGAATTTGTGCTGAGACCAAGGTCGTACACGATAAGTTTATGACAAAGCCAGAGACTGCAAATGTTGGCTATCTAAAGAATTGTATCAGCAACATAACTGAAGGCCATGTTGGGAATTTCATATGTATACAACAGTGTCTGGACGATACTTCATAGAGCACGTACTACCTCTAGCTACTCACATTGCTCCGAAGCAGTAGCTAATTTCTAGTCGTGAAACTAAAACAAACAGCCAAGAGTAGAAAAGCATGGGTCATTTCCAGGCATTCGCCACAACGGCGGA
Organism: Ancylostoma ceylanicum; assembly: GCA_000688135.1. Lineage (NCBI taxonomy): Eukaryota > Metazoa > Nematoda > Chromadorea > Rhabditida > Ancylostomatidae > Ancylostoma > Ancylostoma ceylanicum. Next base: position 183,760 of record JARK01001529.1, read on the forward strand.
ATCATCATGGCGGTAAACTACTGAGGTGCACTGTCTTCCTGACTTTTCTCCGCCGCGAAAGTTGTCCATGGTTAAGCTGTGTTTATACTTCGCCGTGATGCAAACGTCGCCACGAGGGAATTCTTTAAGGCGGTTGCTCTCACGTGGATCCACGTGCGAGCAGTAGGCTATTTGTGGTAGTTGGTGCTTATCTTCGCCACGTTACATATTAGTGAATTTGCCTAATCGAAGTGGTGAATTCCTTGCCAGTGTCAACCCTTCGTGATAATGATTCTCAGACATTGCTGTTACGAACACAGGTGTCGGACTATCTTCGTGCCTCAAATCAACGAGGTTTTTCGGTGACAGGAGGTGTGAATGCACTATTTGGCAAGAAGCCTTATTCTTCTTTGCAATAAAAGCTGACACGTACCTAATGTTTCAAGACGTTGTGAATATTCGCAGTGGAATCGTCGTCCTTGAACAGGATGATTATAGGGTAGATGGTAGCAAAAGTCATAGGAGACATTCCTATGACGACATATGCATTCATCGCTAATGGTTCTGTTATGCGGCTGCAGCTGAAATGGTGGAAATCTAGCCAGAAACATTTATTTCAACGCGGACATTGAATTGTGTTTTCACCTCATCGCGATGTGACCGCCGCGCGCGAGCAAACTGCTCAAAAGCGGTTGGTCCCGACAAGACCTGCGAATTATACCGTCATTTTCATTTTATTTCACGACCATCGCCATGGCGGTACCAAATCGCAACAAGGTATGAACAAAGCATCGAACACCATTCGACTTCATCTGAGCATCGTAGAGGCGTTGAATGCGTATGTGCCCTATACAGTGACTTGCGGGGGGCATCCGATGAATCAAATCAGTGGCTTCATCCTTCCAGACTTCTCAGGTACCAATTTACCGACCCCCGAGGGATGGACGGCTTGGTTGGCCGTGGGCGCGCGATCGAACCATCGACCGTGTGCGTGCGCAGCGAGCCTCTTACCACTGCGCCACACGCGCCCAAAAAATTTTGGAACGCTTCACGAATTTGCGTGTCATCCTTGCGCAGGGGCCATGCTAATCTTCTCTGTATTGTTCCAATTTTAGTATATGTTCAGGAATGAACGGATGCCCCCTGCAGGTCATTCTATATACTATGAGGATTTCTTATTTATCAAGCTTCTGCGGGCCACCTCCCCAACTGCGCTCGCGATTGCTCTGCAATATATTATGTGCAGTAACTCATCCTAAGATACAGCGGTTTCATTTTTTGTTAGAGGCAGTGTCCTGTCTATTGCTAGACGGAAAGCGTTGGTCAATCACAGTTAGATATCTAGCAGATGGAGATTCAACAAAAGATACCGCAATTGCAATTTTCGCAAAAGACGAAGTATGCTGCGCTGAGAAATGAGATTAGGCTTTCCTAAGTGATACGTGGGCGTATGAGGGGATGGAAAGAGGGTGGAAAGCAACACAGAATTCTCCTTGAGTTCCCCACTATGAAACTTTGTATGCGTCAAATGCGCGCCAGACGCACCCATCTATTTGCGGAGGGTTTTCCATGAATAACGGTCAGCACGGCATGCGCATCCTTATTGGAAAGTGTGCGCTGTCGCCGCAATGCAGCAAACGCGTGCGTCTGAGCTGCGTCACGACAGCGACTTAGCCTATCTTCATCCTAGAGACAAGCACGCGTCAAGCGTATACAACTAATGTAAATTGTCCTATAATTGTTGAGTATTGCCGCTGTTGATAGGCGAGTCGACAGGAGGAGTTTATTAGCCGGACACAATGATGCAATGAATCACACCATACTCGAAGAGATTATAAAGGGTTGGAGAAACAGTATGAGCATTTGGAGAACAGAAACACATGATTCTGGAAAACATAAACAATACAGATCAAAGTGCACACCTACCAATAATGGAAAGCAAATTCACTAGAGTCTTCCGTTCTTTATGAGTCACTGGCAGTATCTTCAAGGTTTGTAGTCTGGCCTGGTGACAGCAGGAAATCCAATCTACAAGATCTTGGAGCTCTCCATAAACCGGAAGTGTCTCAAAGATGAGAGCGCGGATTGGCGTGTGTCCTTCCCACATTTCATGTATATTGATCTATTATGAGGTGGTTGCGAGGTGAAAGTTGTATAACATTCCCGGCAGAAGCAGCTGCAATAAAAACTTCAGATTTTAAAGATCAAAATGCCAAGGTTCGAGAAAAACCGAACTTGGAACATAATGTTCTATTTCGATTCTGGTGTTCGAATGTGAATCAGAATGGTCGCCAGCGCATCAAACTATAGTCGTGAATCTGCGGAACCCTCCACGAAATTGAATGGCTTCATCAATAAGGTCGAAATGCTGATTGGAGGATAACCTGGTCAGGATTTATTGGACGCACTCACGTATGTTCAAATGTTGCTCATAAAAGGGGAGGACTCGTATTTGTCTGCACTTGACTAGCAAATGCTTCTTCTTATTTTTTGAGGGTTGACAAGCGTGAAACTAATATCGAATGGCTGCTCGTCGCTCTTTCCAGCATCCTATTGAGGCCCTAGTAATAAAACAAAAAACAATAAGAAAACAATCAAAAAATGATAAAGGATTCTGCAAGGGCGTAAACGATAAAGGAATTAAACTGAATTTAATCTATTTTTGTATGAAAAATGTGAAAAAGGCGGATGGATCCGAGGACAAGATTTATTGAAGCTATAATATGTCAATAATTTTCCTCTTATCGGAGCATTCTATGAACCAGTGGGGGGAGCCTGAAATGCCTTCTATATAAACCACCAATACGCTCAATACCTAGTAGGTTCCCTGCTTCTCCCAGTTTTCCAGATTTTCGCTGCATCATTTCTCTAATTCTCTAATGGTGTCAGCTACGATGACCACGAAACAGCTACTCATAAATTCTCCTCTAATAAATGTGCAGCAAGAACGCACCAGCTGCTGTCAAGTATTTTTTCGTAAGCTGCAGAAGTAGTTTACTCAAATAGCTATCCTAAATGTTTCAGCGTTTTAAGGAAATGAAATATAGGAGCTGTTCTAAGTTTACAGGTGATAGTAAAAAGAAAAATAGATGATCAAGCTGACTAGTTGCCCACTGTTTGAACCAGGGGCTGTAATGCATCCCACATATTTTATGAGCACGGCAAGGTATTTTTGAGCTTAACGCAGCAAGTTAGGTTATGCCGGACGGGATTCCATTTCGCCGTTGTTTCAAGAGGTTTACTACCAACTCTGATGAGTAATGCTTGAAATTTCTCCCTCAAACTTATTCCTAATGGTCTGCAACGACTCAACACTGCGTCGTAGCATTCCGCAGCACCTTTGCCTTGGACAATGTGAACAGAAAACCTTTGCGTGGTCATTATCATGTTAAAATCGTTAACTCAAAGCAGAGCGCTATCGAGACTGTAACATGCAGCCAAGTTTCACTCCTTTTTCAGATGAATTTCTACGTTGTCGCAACGTTTTTATTGCTGACACCGCACATTTGGACTGCACCGCTGAACAATGGGGGCACTGTCGTTAATGAAGAGCCATTGAAGGATTCAAGCTTCCAGGGAAGGGCAAGGGTGATTCGTGCAGAACCTCGCACAACTACAAAGCATTGGTGGGTGTCTCACCTAGAAAATCTGATAATTATTATTGTGTTTTCAACAGTAGGAGTAGCTGATTTCGACAGACGGATAGAGTTACTGAAACAAGCAAAAATCGATCTGCTTCATAGCTGGAGCGCACGCTTCAAATCAATGGCCTTTTCCGATATAATTTATCTCCATCTGCACACTTTCAGGCTACTCACGAAATCTAAAAAACCGGGGACACCAGAGTTCATGCGCTTTGGTCGATAATTCTTACATCAAAATCCTTTCTGTTCATCCAATAAAATATGTGTTGCATATCAAGCATTTTTTATTTAAAAAAAAACTCCTGAATTTACGCAGTCTCTTATTTTATAGAGAGAAACACCACAAATTTCTCAGAGGTATACTTAAGCACAGGACCTGTCACGAGGTCCGTTCCGAACAAGCTGACTTCTGATGTCATTATAAGGAGGACCTTCCATTCTTACGCCCTCCCGTAGTTATGATACGATTGCGATCACACATAGGTGAACAGATAGTTTATTATTTTGTCTCAATAGGCAGAGAGAGATAAAATCTGCGCGAACGCATGGACAGCTTTCAACTCGAGCTTGGCGAAGACTATATGTATAGGAGAAGATCTACTCTCTGTTCATCACTCCATGTTTGCTTACACCAGTTCAGAGAAGGCGACTTAACTTGAGCGCAAGTGCGAAGCATTGGTGGGTGTGTCTCACCTAGAAAATCTGAGAATTATTATTGTGTTTTCAACAGTAGGAGGAGCTGATTTCGACAGGCGATTTGAGTTACTGAAACAAGCAAAAATCATATTGATCACTGTGGAATAAAATAAAATGATCTGCTTCATAGCTGGGTAAGGGCATCAATTCAATAGCCTTATCCAATCTAATTGATCTCCTTCTGCACACTTTCAGGCTGTTTACGAAGACCAATCCGGAGGAACCCCGATTTATCCATTTTGGCCGGTAACTCTTACATCAAGATCGTTTCTGTCCACCAAATAAAATCGCGTTGCATATCAGGCGTTTTCATAAATAACTTCTGGATGCACGCAGTCATTTATTCCACCGTAAGAAACAACACACATTTCTCAGAGATATACGTACATATGTCTGTTCCGAACAAGCTGACTTTTAATGTCATTTTAAGAAAGACCTTCCATTACATATTACACCCTCCCATAGTTGTGATACGATTGCGATCACACAGAGGGGAACAGATAGTTCATTATTTTGTCTCAATAGGCAGAGAGAGATAAAATCTGCGCGAACGCGTGGACAGCTTTCATTTCGAGCTTGAGAAGAAGTATACGTATAGAACAAGATCGACCCTCAAACTGTTTATCACTCCAAGTTTGTTTGCACATCAGTTCAAAGAAGGCGACTTCAGTTGAGCACGATTTCTCAGCCAATTGCGTAATGACCTTCCAATTTTGACTGAGGAGCATCCCAGGCTTTTTTTTTAGAAAATTTCAACTTTAGAAGTAAACGATGACAAGTGTGGCACCGGGGCTTGAAAAGGTACAAGCAGTCTGAAACTCGGTAAGGGATCTTCAGCACACACGATTGATTTGTTGGTACTAAAATTAAGTATCCACTTCGAACTAGATCATCTTTGTTCATCTGAATGCCGGTATAAAAGATTGAAATTTTTGCAAACTTCACTTCTGGCTCTCTGTTGTTATGCATAGTCGTGGAGCCGTTCTGACCTTTGCTGAACAGGCTCAAATCGAAGCCTTACACGATACTTGCTGCCGAACGGTGCCACCTGGTGATTGCAGATAGGAGAATAACAAGTAATGTGAGCGGAAAAAAATTACCTAAGCAGCACTGTAAATTTGAAAGAAAGAAAGACATGGCTTGGTAAATTGAAGTCACATTTTCCGAAGCTACGCTTTTTCAGTTGGCAGAATCAAAGGCAAAATTTTTTAGCTGATGGAAATTAGCACGGTATTAGTTGTTGATTTTTGGCTAACGATTAAAGAATATAGGCGGTTCAGAAAAGACTCAGTATTGGTGCATTCACAGACTGAAGGTAGGCTGTGCGATTGTCCACTAGCAACTTTGATATTGATTGAAAACAACCGCGTATCGGCTCATGGTCCTTCTATCAGTACCGACTACCGCTTGCATGGAGTATACACTGCCTGCGATAATCATCCAATTTCAACCCAACGCTAATCAAAATAACAAAGAAAATGAATAGAAGTCGTGCAATCTGTATTTTGTGGCATGCGACATTCTGGTCCACGAAATCGATCTAAGAAAGCGTTGTGATCACAAGGCTGGAAAAAATTAATCGTGCCGCTGTATCTGTCATGCTTTGCTAAATCAGAGGAGGGATTCATGGAAGTTCCCGAGAAGACCCTTAGCCACCCACTTCTCTGGATTGGCGGAAATTTCTCAGGCGAAAATTGATGAAACTGGCCATTTCTACCATGACTTTCATGGCTGTTTGAGTGGAATCTCTGATGCGGTGCACACAAGCTCCGCTATTGGTCAATTCATGCCACCGGCCAATCGCACAGCTCGGCCCTGCCCCCCTATTTCAGAAATTACGCCCCATACTAGGAATCTCTCTAAAACAATATATTAATTTTACCCCC
>JARK01001529.1:190141-241298 GCA_000688135.1 Ancylostoma ceylanicum
ACCCCAAAAAAAAAAAGAAATTCGTCCATTTCAGAAGTGCCGGTAGGTGACGACCTTGCTGGGAACGTTCATGAATATCACCCAGAGCACCAGTTTTTCACTCGATGACGAGTACTCCTGGAGCCTCATTCATCATTGAGACTACCCAAGGTGAACGTATCAACACCAGAAAAAATTACCCATGTTTAACAAATGTGTCAACGAATTTACCCTGGGTGATCTTGATGATGCATTCAGGTCTTGCTGAATAGCTTTTCCATTAGTTTGAAGATGGGAAAAACGGTGGGGAAGCAGATGAAGAACGTTGTTGCTTTCGATAAACAATATAATAGTATAATAAACAATAAACTAATTCACTAATAAAATAGCAATAAATAAATAAATAAAATTATAGTAGACAGACAAACACTAATGCTTCAAATGGAGATTTTTCTCCATTTTTTCTAGGATGTGTCGTGTGTTCTTTCCGCCTTCGTACTCTACAATTTACCTATGATACGTGCCGTATTATCGGAAACTTCCGGATGATAGTTTTAGACTGATTTATTTTCTAAAAATTTCGCCAGTTCCACGGAAATTCCCTAAGCTTATTGAGAAATCCGCTTAGAAACGTTACCACTGAGGGATTTTCCGCTTCCGCGCAACCGGATTCTCGGCTTTATTGTTTCCGGCATTTTCTTCTTCTAAGCATAAACTTGCACTCGTTCCAAGCGATTTCTTTGTGACGCGGAATTTCCGGTAGCATGACAGCAGCAGCGACGCGTCAAATCGTTGTGTATTCAAAGCATTTCACCAGTCTCTGAAATGCCGCTCTCTTTCTTTGTCATGCTTATGTTTGACAAGCGAATTAGCGCAAAGCGGAATTTTGAAAAGCAAGCGCCAGCGCAACGTTTTGTAAGAACCTCGGAAATTTACCGCCTCCTCCAGTGAAATTAAACAACTCTATCGTAATCTTGCTAGTCATCCGATGCTAAGCTAATTAACATTTTCTCAGTTCACGTCATTTTATTGGATCAACATTTAAGCCGGTTTAGTTTATCAGTAAATCTCTGAGACAGGGTCCAAATGGCAGTTTAAATGGCAGATGGCTGTCACTGTGTTCATAGTTCTCCTGGGTTTCGGTAAAACAGCAGCACCGCTTCCTCCAATTTTACTCACTTTGCTCATAATGTTTTCTACTACTTTCTGGATGGCTACATGAAGTAATAATCTATTTCTTGTACAATACTATTACTTACCTAAGGTAATTAGGTGTTCTAAGGCATCTTTTAAACTAAGTTTGGATCATTTGTCTATTAGAATTTTACTGCTTGAGATTGGCATTTTAAAAAGGAGGACAGAACGCATCTGGTCCGGTAATTCGACGGGATTTCTTTCCTGCGCCAAAGTACCACAACTCTTACAAAGCTGTAACAAATACGACGAGCCATTCCTCCATTTTTTCACATTTTTTTCCAACGCTTGGATTTTTTGTGTCCATCATCCTTGCACATACGTATGTGCCGAAGTTTTATATACTGAAAAGCAAACACACGCACACTATCGCAGCGCTGAGCAGCACAATGAGAGCTGGTTAACCGGCGCGCCCCCCCGGTCAAGCACCGCATATGAGTGCTTGACGTGGGCGTCAAGCGACTGCAAAATGCTGCTCTTTCCGTTCCGGCTACTGGTCCGCGGACGACTGAACCTTTTCAATGAGTTTGGAATCGGCACAGAAGAGCACTGTTGTTCTTTCGTAAGCAGTCGAATATTGCGTGATTTCTGTGGTGTTTTTCGGATTTCATAGAAAATTTCCTCTCAATACGTGAAGATAATTCTTTTCCCACTCGTTCTTTACTTCACACCTTCTTTGTTCGCTCGTTTTTGTTTCTCGGAGGTCTATGACATGACTCCACTTCTTTTTTTTACCAACGTACAGACATTTGTGCCATGCCAGCAACAGTCCTCATCTAGTTGGCTTTACTGTTCTTGTCTTTTTGTCTTTATTTTTCATTAAACATACACGAGAGGGGTATGCAACATTGTTAGTACCTTTTGTTGAAAAGTTGCAAGCATCCTGCAGAAGAAATTTTGTCCTTGCTTTACGAAAACGTTAATTTGATATGTTCCCAAACCGGTGGTGACGGTGCGGCTCACCGATGAGCCGAGCCTTTCCGCATGGTTTAGTTTGAGAGGTCATTAAGGCTTGATATTCCAAGTGGTTTTCTCAGGTGGTAAAGCACTATGACTACTGGGTAATGTGATTACAGAAACCAAGAAAAGAGCCAGAACTTGAGAAAACGCGGAAACCACGAGAAAGGGCGCAGTCGTCAATGGGTTAAAGATTGAGATCTCGGAGTTTAAGTAGGGAGGCATAAAATTACCGAATGATTGTGGAATAAAACCCAACACTTTAGTGGAATTACAACTTTACACATGCATATTTTTATCTAAAAGGATAGTTTCCGAAATGGTCTCCCTGATCCTCCAATGCCGTTTCTGATCATTTTTGAGAAATCGTCTCCAGTATTTGCCACTTCTCCTTGGAAGCTCATGGGATCTCACTCCAAACTTTGTCAAAGATGCGTACTGCTCGCCACTTCAGTACTGCTTGCTCAAGTACATAGCTGAGTCTAGTGCACTCTAGATTACTACTTACCGGATTTTATTTTTGCGATAGCAACGGTGACCCCCCCCCCCCTAAACTGTGATGTGACGCTTTCATGATGAAGTCGAGTATGTTCCCTGAGTTTTCAAGTGATTCTGTACATTTCCGGATCTATGGAGTGAGCACCATCATGTGGTAAGGCAGGTATTTCCTCGTCAAAATGTCAAGAATGCCAGAAAAAGCTTGTGATGCAGTGAAAGTAACTGGAATGAAAACTCAGATTGTCTCAAAATAAATAGCCGCAACCTAGTAATGAATTTTTGGAAGTTTCTAAATTCATTAATTTAGAAGCTAGATAGAAGAGCTTTGAAAGATCTTAAAGGAAAGGTTCTACTCTATCAAATGCCCACTTTTTGCGTTTTCTGCGGTCGAATTTGAGCATGATGCAAAACATGGTTTTTTGTGTTCTCTCATTTTTTAGACTCTTTTTCTGCCCTAATAGGATAGAAGCCAGATTTGGTGTTAGCTCTGCATTCACCAAGGTAATCGTGTTGTGAGCACACAAAAGCTGTGATTAGAGAAGCATTTCCAGGACTGTAGGAGTTTTCAACCTTGATCAGGTAGCTTCCACAATTTCTTGTCACCTTGCATGTACATAGGTATTCTTATATTAATTAATGCCGAGATGCAGAAAAACAATACGATAACAATTTTTCTTAATCACAAGACTCACATTCCATCTACGCTCTCTCTAGCCGGGAGCAAAACCGGGATTTGCTACATATGTCATCGCAACTCTCCTCTCGTTCCCCACCTCTGGCGTCTATTCAACCCAAATTTGGTCGCGTTTAACCCGACCGAGGCGCTGATTGTTCTGAGCACTAAGAGGTTTCAAGTTTCGCTCCCCGTTTTTGTGGTGTGACAGCATTGATGAGCCCAACTCGCGGTTGAACACACAAGCACGACCACCCAGCTGGGTCCAATGTCTTGAACAATCTTGGACACCACTTTTTCAGTGGTGTACATATCGCGGCAGTTGAAGAACCATCGAGAGCGCGGAGGTTTTTCCTATTTGGAATGTGCAGTGACGAGAATAAATGAGGCAATGAAGAAAATAGCTGGCTTGTTTCATGATGATCAGGGAAACTAGTCCGAACTATGGATTTGATGCGCGCTAGGAATTAAGGTGATCATGGCGGCTCCAGAGGCGGCGTTCGAGTGGCGGTCAGATAAATCCAAAAAAAAAATGGATCGTTTTCGCTCTGGACATTGTCATCCAGTGAACGACTGGGAGCTGGTTCATTTGATGTGGTTGGTTGCTTGAAAAACCATTTTCATCACTTTTCAATCAAAACAAAAAAGCACATACGAAAAAACGCTTTCATAAGGTCAAGGGCTTTCCGCGATCTGTGCTCCCTAAGCTCTCCCTTCCTCAAGAGGACGAGACTACAAGACAGTTCCTCGTCTATTTTTGCATGCTAACATCATCGAACATCGTTTTTTTCGAGCATTGCTCAAGGAGCACTTCATCCTCAGGGACAACGAGTGGAAAAAATTATTTTTTCTCTTTTCGGAACCGGGAATCCTTCAGGTAGAATGCAGCATGTGCGCAATAAGAAAAGAGTCTACGGAAGCGGACGTTGGGCAAAAATACTAAAGTTCAGTTCTTCTCTCTCGCTGCAGTTCTTCTAGTCAGAGCCCCAGAAGCAAGTTCTCTAATCGCTTTTCAAACTTGCTCGATAAGCAAACTTGTTGACAACTTGCTTTCCCCTTTCTTGTCGACATGTTGTCTGCTTAAAGCCTGTCGACAACTTGCAAAGCCAACATCCGTCCACTTTGCAAATTGTCGAAAATCTTTGAGCCGACAACTTGTCGACGAGAAAAGTAAAGACCAAGTAGTCAACAAGCTTTGAATCTAGCAAGTTCCAGAAGTGATCAGACAATGTTGAGAATGTTCAAAAAACATAGCTAAGCCTGGTCCATGGAGTGATCATCGTCACTTTGTGAGCTTGCAAAATTATAATTTCTGGAGAGGATCTGAAGCAAAAGTTTTCTGTGGTATCTTACCACGGAGACACACGCGCAGGTGCTGGTTATCTGGTAATCTCATTTTTGATCTCTTTATGATCTAAATCCTTGATAGAAGGATCTTTAATTGATCTTCCCATAAATATTCTTCTCTTTTCATCCATGAGAGCCTACACACTTTCAAAAAGGTAGACATACAAACATTAACCTACGGCTACGCTCTGTGACGATTTTTAGTACCAGCTCTAGTCCTTTCAACCATTTTTTCCAAGGAAGCTCCTTGTCCCACAAACGTTTTGAATATAGTAAGGACAAATATTATAAGTCTGACAACTCACAGAGCTCTTTTCATTAAGTACTTACAGACCTCTAAATAGCTCGTTGTATACGGATCGCTAATTGTAACGAAAAACCCAGGGCGAAACAGCTTTAATGAATTTCCTCATCATATTTCCATTTTTATTCACTTTCATCACCAACATACTTCCTTTGAATCATGCTTGGTCGTGGGATTTGACCTATTTAAGAATCATCATTTTGTTTAGTTGTAGAGAGCCGTTTGTTGCTAGAAATTGAATAGGAGGGAAGCCTCTTTAGACAGTGTAACGTAAACAAAACAGTAAGCAGACATTATCCAAAGAAGCGTTGCAGTGCAGCAACTCACTCATGAAGAATTCTTCCGGTTCCGGATTGGCCGCCTCAAGTTTGAAACACCAGCGAGGAAACCAGGTGGTGTGCTTTTAGGTGTGCAGCTGAGCTTGTTAGGGGGAGGGAAACACTACCGATTCCGACAGAGGTGTGTATGATTGGTCGATATTTTCAGGTAGCCATTCACAGACCACTTGTTGCCCTTCTGTAGGTCATACTACGAAAGAACTGATAATTAACCTATGGAAAGTCAGCTTCATTAAAGGAAGGATTTTTGGGTCTTGGATTCACTGAAATCACCCATGGTAAACATGTGAACATCCCTAAATTTAGCCTTTACCTGATCCCATCTACATTTTCACCCCTATCTGACGCTGCCAATACCAACCCGCTACCCATGGGTAGGAGATCATTCATCTCTCCAGTCAAGGCATCAAGGTCCAGACTTAATTAGGAAGATCTGCCAACAGTACTGGGGACTCATTCACATTCGTCAAGCACCTCCCGACTGTAGCATCCCTTGCCGAACTATCTCCAGATTATTGCGTCGGTTTTTCCGCTCAGGAATTCTCGTCGCTGACAACGCGGCGGTGGTTCAGCGCTAATCACCGGACATTCAGCCGTCGTCGGCAGCTGACGGCTACCGGACCGACGCCGACCGGCCAGCCACCGGTGGCCGTCCGGTCCTCGCCGCCGACGAAGTTCCGCCTGTCAGCGGCGGAGCGGCGGCGAGCAGCAGAGGCGTGACCATCGAGCACTTCATCGGGATGCTGATACTCGATACTCACACCTCCTTCGGCGCGCTGAGACCACAAACGGCTCAAGCCGAGAAGCGCGCCATGTACATTTTGTAGTATTGATTGATTGGCCGTGTGTAGATCAGAAGTCCTGCTTCGTCCAGCTCGTGCCCTATGGGTGGTCTTTGATGTCTTCGGTGTGTTCTCACTCCCTCTGTGCTTTCATCGTTCGCCATTGCATTCCTCGTTTTCCTAACCATAAAGAGGTATGGAAAACTTTCTGGATTTCAAACCCTGGGACCGGAAATCAGAAATTCATCCATTCTAAGGTAATGGTATTTCTATTTTCTTTTCCAGCTATTTATTTCCAGCTATTTTCTGCACCACACGCAACAATTGCTGGGTATCCTTGAGCATTGCCTGGTTTTCTCTGGACCCTCTTCAATACAGTTTCCCATTCTCCTTTTCTCCGTAGTGTCTCTCTAACTATTTTCCTCAATGGAGCAGACTATATATGGTTACTGTCGTGCAGAACATCCCTTTATTAGTATTATATATTGAATAGCAACAGCATCATCTTTTTGGAAATATTGTCGGATTACCTCTTCAGCGCTGGCAATCTCTCACTATTAACATGGAATGACTTGCGAATTACTATGTAGCACTTCAAGAAGTCGTCTTCCTAGTTATTTATCACTTCAGTTCAATGGAAAATCGCTGACCCATCCGATTTGAGAGGGTTTCGAAATTCTCTGAATGTATCAGCTCATGTTCTCTCGTTGTTCCACATACGTGTTTACTCTATCGTTAAAGCACTTCGCGCCCATTCTCAAGTCAAAGAAATGTTTTCTCTGCCGTCGTGAATTTTCCGGCAATCATGAAACTCATGAATTTTGAGGACATTTTTCTCGGCAATCATGAGTACTACCCCAAACCGCCGGAATTACGGTGTATTTGTTTTACCGGATGATACTTCTGTTCCTTTTCAAAGTACGTTCTCAGCAGTATTATTATTACTATTATTCCGTGCCTCTTTCCCTTATTTGGTGCTTATTCCTATCAAATCCAGGGTAATTTATGAATTCCGTGCGCTTAAATCCTATGACTTTCGTATTTTCGTCTTGAACATCGGTGCTTTATTTTCTCGTGATTTATTATGACCTTCATGTCACTGAGTTACATTTGCAATGATTTTGCACTTGTCGAAGGCATTGACTTTCAGGGCTATTACCCATCGCCCATTTCACTATATTTTCATGAAGCCACGATTGAATGAATGAAGAGGAATCTCATCATAGTTCTGGCAGCTACCGTACAGGTAGAGTTTTATCGCTACTTCTTTATTTGAGAACCAGCTATGCTTTCCAGAAAAATTATGGAATTTCCAGCTTTTTTTCTTCATATCTCATTCAATCTTATTGCTTGTACTGCTGACTGACTTACTGATTTTCCATCATGTTTCTCCATATTCGTACTCCGAAGCCTTAGGCTAATCCTGATTTCAGCTGGTAATCTCGTCCTCTATATCCATTGATTGGTCAACAAATACCGTACCCGATTCAATTGCCTATGTGCTCGATTATGCACCAGCCGTAGGCAACCCGCCGGCGGGTTCTGCGCTTGGCAGGTAGCCAATTTTTTTTTGAAATTGAATCGCAACAATGTATTTCAACCTGGACACTACTGAAAAAAATTTGTGATTCAGACAATTTATGCAAATTCCAACTCAAAAGTTCGGAAGAGAAAGTAAAAAGTTGAAAAATCAATATATTGATCAGTTCAGTTCCGCCACACATGCTGAAATCAAGGACACCATACCAGCTTGCGAGTATACTATATATCTGTCCGCGATAATGCCAGATGGAAAGAGAAAGGCAGTAATGGAGAAAACGATCTATAGCAGTGAGTTTATTTTTGTAATTAGAAGACTTAAAATCGGGAAGCGGTAAAGACGTATGCCGCGACGCGACCGCACCGCACGCGATGTTAGGGCTGATCCTTTAGATACGACGCATTGAATGACATCGGTGACACTCCCTTACAGCTTGTTGGCTCCGATAGTACTCATCTGTTCCATCCAAGCTTAGAAACGTTGTCTATTTCTCTCCAGCGCTGCTCGTACCCTTGAACGCCGCAGCCGCGACGCGGACATTAATTGACCAATCACAGCCCAGCAGTGTGCCTCTTGTCAAACAGCTTTTAAAATCATTGGCAGAAGAATTTGTAGAAACAGTCATATGCTATGCAAATCCTATGCATGCAGCTGAAATATTTAATTCAGTAATATTCAAATAGGTGGATATGTAAAAGGACATGTTACGATGCGTGTACAGATTGTACTAGAAGATTTGATAATTAAAATTTGAAAAAAAATTAAAAAAAGAACATTATCCCGAGTTTTCCACGCACAAAAAGTCCTCTCATGTACTTTTGAATCCGCGATAATTTCCTCGGATTTGGCAATGCTCTTTTAACTAAGAAATGCGATTCTCGAAATGACATACCTGATTCTGCTTCCTCGTCCTGCTGGTGACACCATTGTTGATTTCTTTAACTGGAAAGTACATAGATATGAATTACGTTTGCTAAGATTCCAGTGGCATTCGTAGGTTGTGATTAAGCAGATCCTTAATCAAGACTCACATGGTGCGTGCAAGGGAATGTCAGTACCGTAGCAAAACCGCTTCGCATCGGTACTACGTAGCGGTCGCGGAGAGGCGTCTACTAGTTATACATTGCACCAAAAAACTTAGGAGAAGGAGTTCGAATGAATGTTCGACTTGGAGAACGTCGAATATTCAAAAGTTTAGAAAAAAGGAACGAAATCCTCAGTTCTGGTGGAAATATAGGATAAACTATAGGGTATAGGATTACTACAAATCATCCTTTCCTCAATTGTTTGAACTGGTGTGCCTCATCCGAGGTCGAATATAATTTCAAAAATCTGCCATTTCTTTTAAATTTGGTATCTACAAGTTGGCACATCTCCTCCAGAATTTGTTTATTTTCCATGAAACAGTGGCGTTATTGAGCAAGTGGAGCGCGTATTTGCTCAAAACATTAAGCTGGTGCGAATCGCGGTCGCTGCTGGATTGTGTCCGCGGAAAGACATCGTGTCATATGGCACTGGTCAAACAATCGCGATTTTTCATTGGGGTCCGGTTCGCTTGAGCCAAAAGAAAAACGACGAAAACAAGAGCGAAAGTGCATCTGTCTGAGAGGCACAGAAATAGAGTGATTGAAGGAAAAACGGAGAAATTAACGTTGTTCCAGGTCCCAATCCTCCAATTTTGGACTCCATAGAAACAAAGGAACACGAGGCCATCATTTCGTATTTTCCACCAAATGAGGCAAATATCACATTTCAGATAGGTAAGTATGGTTGGATTTTTTCCATTTCTTTATACGAAAAATCACAGGGAAACTGGGATTGGTCAACGAGTACTGGACTACTTCTTCAAATTCCCGCCACTCTGATGAGATACTTTGGCTTTTACATCATCGTCGTTGAAATAAACTTAATTTGCCTGTAACTCCATAGTTTTTGGAGGAATTCATGTAACTCTTCAACAAATTTTCGCATGTTGCTCCTATTCGCCTTTACTTACATACGCTCACTCGTGTTTATTTAGTAAAGGATGAGTTGTAGTTAAGGCTTCTTAAAGGCTTATGAAAGATGCTGCGGAGCTTTCACTTAATATGCGGAATTGACCATTAATGGGTAAAGTAACAATCACTAAAAAAATTGGGCCGCATGCACCATTGAGGTTACCCAGGGTAAACGTGTTAACACCCTCTTGAACTGCACACCATCAGCATGGGCGTTGGCACCTTCACCATATGTAATCTCATTCCTAGTTTTTGGCCTCTTAAGTCGAACCTATGTACATTGTTGTTTACTATTTCACGTACTTACGGTTCTGGCAAAATGGGCAAATGAATCAACTAGTTAGGAAAGTGCAAAAAAATGTCTATCATTATAAGCATCAAAAGCAAATCCATTATCTTGAGAACTGTTCAGAGTACTATCCAGAGGATCAGCCAGAGTACGCCAACGTCCTAGAAACGAAGGCCTCCCTGGTGAAGCTACGCGGCTTGGATTCGGGCACTTCGTTTCGGATCAAGGTTGTTTGTAAACTTATTGCCCAAGTGGTGTGTTTCAACGACATTTTAATTTTCCTTGAAGGTTTATAAATCAAATGAAAAGAAAGGAAAAAGCGTGCCACATTCTTCTTTGGAGCATCGAAAAATATAATGAAAAAACTACTAGTTTTCCATAAAAAATCGGCTTAATTTACCCTATTACGCTTCCACTCTTCGGGAATACATACTTCCAGATATATTATATGGAAGTCAGAGTTGAGAATTGAGGGTTAATCTGATATTCCGAGTTTTGAGAATCGTTTCGGTTGGTATTCAAACAAATATACATTGTTCACGTATTCAGATCAGGTCTATTTACAATGGCGTGTCCTCCCAGGAAATGATCGAGTCCAGTTTTCGAACGGAAGGAACACGTGAGTACAACAGTTTTGTTATTGAGAAACCTCGTAGTCTTGCCTCGGACCATAGCCATATCTCTTCAAGTTCTGGAAAAGGGACCTCCTTTCTAGAGCTTTGTTCCTTAGAAAACAACTACAGTGAAGCATTTTCCGTTGTAAAACAGTATAGGGAAAATTTTATCTCCCTATTGCCCATCGAACTTTGGACTGAGTTCTGACCATTTGCTATCTTACCTCCAACTCCTTTACTTACTCTCCGCAAGTGGAAATTTCTGGATGGACGTCCAGAATAACAATGCGCTGAGCTGGAGCACCTAATGCGGCTCATCGCGGCGGTGATCGGCGGTAGCGATCGAAACAATAGCGATTTTCGGAGTCGCGCCCACTCTAAAGCAAATATCTGGCATGCAGCCCACAATGGGAGAGGCACGGGGTCAACGATGTGTTGTGGGTAACTAGAATAATGGGAAAAAATTTTTTGAAGTTCTTCTATATGCCTCTTATATGCATTGTATTTACTTTATGTAATTCCTTTTCTGCTGAATTGAATTTGCTAACGATTAGGTGCAATGATTCGAAAAAAATGAGGAAGGGATGCTCCCCCTCGTTGACTACCACACCCTTCCCGCATGCCACCTTAGGGCACTGAACATCACATTTTTTATTCACCCCTAGTTTTGGGTTTCCCGGATATGGTCAGAATCCCCATCAACTTCTTATTCTACTCATGAGATTGGGAGATTGGAGAAATTATATCAATTCTTCATTTTATTCGAAACATTGTGGATCCGCCGTTTACCCCTCGACTTCACCCATTCTCACTTTGGGAATACGGATATGACGTCATTTCGGTGTTTCGCTCACACATTTCTGAAGTGGCTCCGAACATTCCTTCGCAGCCCTCACCAATTTGCGGCCAAAAATCTAAATGGAACAAAAGGAAGGAAAGGATGAAATGAAAGAAGATGATCATGAACATAGATAACCGAGGGGGTAAGGTAATGGGCTCCCAGTCATAGGTTTATTATGATAGAAATTCTCCAAATTCAAGTTCGACAGACGCTAAAGCTATGGCCAGATGTGGAAAGGTCTTTCTTAAAATCCCACTACGAAAGCGAAATCTCCCGCTCTTGCAAGCATCACTCACTGCAAGCACCAGGGTAAACGTGTTGGTGGCCGTGTCAATATCGGGTAATCTTGGCGTTTAAACGTTCACCTGGGTAAACTAAGCGATGCATGCGGTCCCAGGTTAATAGGTTGCTGAATCCAAGATCTAGATTCAACGTCATCTTCATAGCACAGCCTGGATGAATGATCACGTTTACCCAGGGTCTGCATGCACAATTGAGACTACCCATGGTAAGCGTGGTGACACCCCACAGAATTTCCCGTAGTTGGGCGTTAACATGTAGTATACCGTGGGTAATCTCAATGATGCATGCCAATACAGCGCGAACGTGTTGACGCCAGTGTAAACGATGGGTGAATTCGCAGGCACTTAAGCCTTTACCCTGGTTAATTTCAATTATACCTGCCGTCCCAGGAGAAAAAAACATTGCAGATCCAGAATCAGGAGCAGGAAACTAACACTGTTTTGTACCACCAGTACCTTCTACTATCAGTACCTGGTGCTCTACCAACCATAGGCATCCCATGCTATGCTCCTCGAGCAAGTCGGTGCTATTTCCGCATACATCCACGTATTATAATAGGTTTACCGCGTAGAATAATTATCAAGTTCGTCTTTCCATCCCCAGTTTTGGTGCAATCTGCATTTTTGCACAAAGTTTGAAGGCGAGAGTGAAGCCAGCTTTTGTTCCCATGAATTTTTAATTTTTTTCTCGATTTTCTAAATGTCTAAACGATTAATTACAGCCGAATACGACTATTCGTATTCTGGTGAAGTATTCACTGTACGAACGCTGCCACCCGGATTCAATCTCCCCACCGCAACGCCATCCAGCGACTATGATTATTCCACAGAAGATGAGAAGGAAAAAACCAAAGGTAAGTTTGATGTCGCTCGGTGGCGAAGCTAGAGAGTGATTTATTTATTTATTTATTTATTTATTTATTTATTTATTCATTTATTCAACTTCACTGTCTATTTTTTCCCTGCTTTCATTTACGTATTTAATTTTTTTCATCACTGGACATTCCGAAGATTTAGCACCAGTACCATCCACCATCGTTATGGCTACTACTTCAACGCACGCCACTACCGCCAGTGAAGCTGCCAAAGTTAAACCTGTAAGCAGTACGACGCAGAGGATTCTGACGACAACAGCAGCGTCAACGTCGAAAGCTACTACGACGACGTTACCAGCTGTCGCTACAACCAAGATGTAGGTAGACGCAACAGTAAGACAGATATTGTAGACCAGCACGGGAAGGTTCTAGTGAATTCTTAGCACCAGGTTGGGTAAGCTAGTAAGTTTTCCAGGCACCACATGCATAATTGAGATTACCCAGGGTAAATCTGATAACATCTCACAGACCTATCCATAATCAACAGGAAATCGCATGCATCATTAGGATTACCCGGTGTAAAAGTGTTAGAGGCTCACAATTTTCTTCATCGTTAACAGGGCGCCAACGAGTTTACCCTGGGTAATATCAATAAAGGTCCAGGACAGGGATGTCAACACATTCACCCTGGGTAATCTCACTGATGCAGGCCCAGGATGTGATATGTAAGCATGTGAAACCTTAAGGGCCAAGGAGTTGAAGTTAAATATTGATTTTGATAGGCTTGTAAGGCCCTGCTGGGACAGTCCAAGGCCCGTATACAAGCACCTTGAAATGCGCAGAAGACAAAGCGTTAATTTTCAGTACAACAACTACGACACCGACACCCCCATCGTCCAAGACCGAAAGCTCCCATGAGACCGTGGATGGCGTAAGTGACCCCTTGCCCCAACTACTTGTATATCAACAACTCTTTTACTTTTAATTTTTTCGGAGAAAAAGCGTATTTCTATCCAAAATTTATTTTACCAGGCAATGTCGATGCGTACGGCCATCGAGAAACCGAAGGCAGCCGTGATAGACACCGGCGATGACGGCAGCGATGTGAGTTTTTCATTCGTTTTCCGGAAAATTTTCAGGAATTTCCAGAAATCGGCTAGAACTCTCCTTGCATATCAAATTTCCGAAGGAAATTCGTTTTCTTGAAAAATTTTCAAAAAATCCGGTGTTCATAGAACTGGAACGACCTACCCTTACCAATGAAAAAGCAATAAAAATGATAAAAATAAATAATAATAAATAAATAAAATGATAAAAAAAATAAGTGAGATTACCCGGGTACCTTGACACTCCTCGAACTTACTCATTCCCCTTAACTATCTAATGTTCATAAAATTTAATTTTTAAATTTTTAAATTTTTAATTTTTAATTCCACAATTCATGCCCCCATGATGTTATTTTGCGCGGTCTCTGTTCGATTACTGTAATTACTCACTAGATAGATTACAGTATCTGCCATGTAGATCTGTCTTTTCCAGAACTATCAGGTCCGACCCATGGAACAAATGGTCGCTGAGTTTGGAGAACCAGCATGGATTAGCATGAGTGCCGAGGAGGATATGATCAGGTACATACATGCTGTCGATTTCAAATTTTTGGGCACAGGTCAAATTTAAATGTGGGAATGGTAGATGCCGCCTGGTTATGTTAGTTTCAATTTGTATCCAATACTGTAAGAATGACGATTACGGTACAGGTTGGCCACATTTTGTGCATTTACAAATACAGCGTGCAACAACAATATTCTTTATCAGAAATGATGTACGCAATTGCACAAATCTGGGTGATATTCGAGGAAAAAAGTTTTGCTTTTGTAAATTTTCGTTTCCCTATGAAAACAAGCAGTCAAGTATGGAAAAAAATGTTTACGAGGTTCCTGTGACGTTGCCCACAATCCCAGAACCATACCTTTTTAAGATTGGACTGGTCAGTGCCGGAAGGATCACTGTGCGACGCTTTCTTTGTCAACTACACCATCCTCACGCTAACTCGTCCGAAATCGTTCTCGGTTGCCACAGCGGACGAGTTTACAGTTATTAAAGTGAGTCTTTATAGGGTGTTGTAGACATTTGTTCACTTAAAAAAACATTAGTTGCCGTTCTAGAGAGTCAAAAATTTGGGTCGGTGGGCGTGGTTTCCTCGAATCATGATTGGTGAACCGCTGCTCCGCCCATCGTCCCTATTGTCCCCGTGTTTCTTACCTATTGTTCTGAACGTTGCAGTTCGATTTCATTCCAGTACTTCTCCAACCATACCCTGGATATTCGTGTATTCTGCATGTTAGCTGGATCATTGTCAAAAACATGGTGGGCACAGAGAATCGCCTACATGTCAAGTGCGTATCACTTTTATTGATTTATTGATTCTTGCCTTCGCTCCTCATATTTGCAATATATCTCTCTAAGATCCACAACCTGTACAAAGTGTTCGGGTGATTTCGTCCGAAACGGACGAGTTTTACGTGTCACGGATACTGGTCGATTGGTATTGGCCAGTGTATCACGATTTTGATCTCTATAAACTCGTTGTTTCGTATGGTATTGGCAAGGTTAGTTGTTTGTTCATGTTTTTCCCGTAGGTTATTCTCGCAAGAATTTGTCCAGCCGTCTGCGTTTCCTCTGTTGTGAAAGCAACAGCTACTCTCCTGTTAGTGAATTGAGATCTTTCAAATCGATATATTGATTGGTTCAGGATCATCCGAAGGAAATAGATGTGAAGGAAACGGGACCAGTGCTATTGGATAAACTCGAACCAGCTCAAGTCTACCACATTGCTGTCAGGAACGAATCGATAGAGCTTGGAATCAAGTCGAAACCGTCAGAAATCGAAAGGATCACTCGTACGCTTTTATACTCTTACACAGCGACCATGCAACCATTGGCTATTGATTTGTTAGGATAGCAGGACCCAGTGCTATCCCAACAAATCAATAAAACGGAGCTGGAGGGGTTCACCTCTTTCATAGGAAGTATGAAACAGGGAATTCCTGAGATTCTGTACAAATCGATAAAAAGTCATACCAATCAATAAATTGTCTTTCTCACGTGTTGCATCATTAGGATTACCCAGGGTAATAGTGTCAACATCTCACAAATTCCCCCGTGGTTAGTGTTGGCGTCAGCGCGTTTACCCTGGGTAATATCAGTGGTGCACTCAGAGCCAGATCTTCTACTGTCGTAAGTAAGCAGGTCGCAGACAGAAAAGAGACCATTGATTTATTGATTTTTTAGCACTCTTCTCAAACGAACCTCACAGGAAGTCGCAGCAATTTACATTATTCATTGATTTATTGATTATTGATTTACATATTTATTTGATTGACTATTCTTTTCAAAAAAAATCTGGCTCTTGAGAGGAGGAGGATAGAGACAGAGAAGAAGAGTAAACTCTAAGTCTCTGACCTGAGGATTGCAAAAAGCTGCCGAGATGGACAATAAAGAAACTTTGACTTGAAGTGGATTAGTGAATGAACGAGCAAATTACTAAGTAAACAAATAAACATCCTTACAGCACCACTCATCTCGTCCACACTGTTCCCTGGAAAAATTACGTCAACATCGATCAATATTAATTTTGGCGAATCTGATCTTGACCAAGGACGTTTCGATCACTACGAGCTGGTTTTCACTGGCAATAACAAGAACATAACAAAGAGGATTGAAATGAATCAGGAGTGAGTATTTTCACAGGGATTTTTGCATGATTACAGTCGGCGAGAACTGGTCCCCGCCATTTAAATATAATCCGCAGCGGATACATCTCTACTAGGAGTATGTTTCTGGATGCTTTGAGAACACAGGATTAGGAAAAATCCAAGATGTGACTAAATAAGTTGGATGGGGACCAGTTCTCGCAGGGATCGGCTGCACTGCTATATCCATACAATACAATGTACAAGAATCCCTTCAGTTGTTTGATCCCCTATGCATTTTTTATGGAAAACATAATCAACAAAAAACAATGACAAAAATTCCCGTAAAAATTACCCTTCCCCTTCCAGAAAATCCTTGACCTTCACCAAGCTCATTCCTGGTAAAACGTACGACTTCGCGCTCTACACAGTGTTCAAAGGGAAACGAAGCCGTGCTGTGAAGGAAGCTGTTACCACGTGTAAGCCACGTCTGCCGGTTAGAGACGCAGAGCACAAAATCAATAAATTTCAAAAATTTCAGATCCATTGAAAGTTAATGAGCTCTATCCGGTGGTGGGACGCGAATATGTGGTACTCTACTGGGACGTGGAAAATTTCGCGGACAGTGATTGCCGATTTCGCCTGAGGTGAAACCTATTTTTTACAGTTTGGAGGGCAAATGTTGAGAAAAAATTATTTAGTTACAACGCTGACAAGATACCTACCGTATCCGTGGAGTTGAAAGGTGCGAGCCGTCATCGATTCGCTGGTCTGACGCCGGATGTTTATTATACGTTTACGATTACGGTAATTATGGGCACGGGAAAGGCAGCAGCTGAGAGCGAAAGCGAAATGATCACTGTCTACGTTCCAAGAGGTGAGACGTGCAGGTCTTGAGCGGAAAACGAGTACTGTATCTAATATGGCTCACTTCTAGGACGACTAACACCGTCACTAATAAGGCAGGGAAGTCGTGAGCTTAAAGTGGCATTTGAAAATGATCAACAGGTGGGGAAGGTCATAAATAGTGCGCTATGGGAATCCTAGCACTCCTTTCCTACTGCGTTTGTAGCCTCACAAATTCAGGTGTTCTCGCCGTTGAACGGCGAAATCAACAACGTTGCGGTGATTGTCAGTGATGACACTGAGGTGAGCGATATTAAATCAAATTAGTCCCTCCCTCCAGAAAAGATGACTCTGTTAATATCGCATAATATCGACTACTTTTTGTGTCCTCCTCTCTTTTTTCTTCTTTCTTTCTTTCTTTCTTTCTTTCTTTCTTTCTTTCTTTCCACTTAGTTATACGTTTAGTTGAACGACGACAACTACGAGCTGAGGTCATGGTTTGAGGTCAAAGAAGATGAGAGATGGGGATCATATAGGTAAGTCATGTTGTTTGGTTGGGAAAAAATCTAGAAAAAGAAGGGAAATCCAGAAAAATGAAAAATAATAGAAATAACTACTCGGAAACTAAAAAAAATGATTATTTAGTCTTTGGCGTAAGGAACAGTTACGAAAAAGGCTCAGTGAATAGCATCCGCACTTCCATTTATTCATTCATTCATTCATTCATTCATTCATTCATTCATTCATTCATTCATTCATTCATTCATTCATTCATTCAACCATTCATTCGTTCATTCATTCATTCATTCATTCATTCATTCATTCATTCATTCATCCATTCATTCATTCACCATATTCATTCATTCATTCATTCATTCATTCATTCTTTCATTCATTCATTATATCATTCATCCATTCCTCACTACATCTTCATTAAACATTATCGCATATTATAGCTCTCTATATGAAATATGAAAATTCACAGATTTTTTCTTTTTTCTTTTTTCTTCAATTTTTTTTCAAATATATTTTCAACGAAATTTTCAGAGCCTCCCCGTCAACCTGGAATCCATTCACGAGGAACACCAGGAACGCTTCTTTCACCATTGGCAGTGATGACTGTGAACGCCGAAGTCTTGACGAGCCGGTATTATCAGCTTGGATTACTGTATTGTACCGTATTACAGTATTCTTCTCCCTTAAATTTGATTGATTTCAGTACTGTAATGGTATCCTCCGAGCTAACGTCGACTATAAGGTGAAGCTTCGCGCTTACATGGAAAATAAAGTGGCGATGGAAAGCGACTGGATCTCTATTGATGGAACCGCAGGCGAAGATGAGGAGGAAGAGGAGGATAAAAACGGTGAGTGTGGATCGATAATCGATCGATAACTGGTCGATGCAACGTGCTAGGTTGGGCGGAGTTTATAATCACACGAGTCATTTTAGAGCGACGCCTTCCCTGTCACATGTATTTGAACGGTTGTCCACGGAAATCCAGCACTGAGCTACCGTCTTTAGTCAAGTGGTTCCATATGGCTCTATCGTTGTTATTCCTACTGTAGCCCCCTAAATTTCTACAGTAATCCCGTTGCACGTCCTTTAAATTCAAAAATCGCTCTACCCCATATCATTCCTCTTGGCCGTCATCAGGCCTCCGTCTTTCATTCAAATGCCCAGTGCGTGCTCCATTGCTTACCTCAAATCTTCAAAAGTTTCACTGTCCTCTTCCATATTGCTCTGCAAAGTATGTCTTGTCATAAATCAATAAAATCAATAACGATCGATAAGTAAGCAAGTGAGCGCTGTGCTTATTCACTTCTAACAGTATTGTGTCATTTTTTTTTAAATTTGCAATTAGCACTCTACCTCAATGCTCTGTGATTTTGCCGTGAATTATAGAATATGGGTTGCCAATGTTATATGCGAATGCCGATCGATTATCGATCAATATTTGCTGCTTGTTTCGTGTTTGTATCTATTTGTATCTATGAAATAGCTAAATAAAATGATGGCTTTCAATTTTGCGGGCACACTGTTGGTATGGTCGTTCGCTTCGGTAGGCCGTGACTCTTGTAGCTAGGCCACGCCCCCTCCCCCTGTGAAAGTGTAGGTCTGGCTCAGCTAAAGGAGTTGCAACTTCTGTATTGTGGAAGGGAAAGTTTTAGATCCACTGTTTCGCTACCCTGTTTTTTCACATTGTAGGGAAATTACGGGCTAGTCAGGGATCAAAACTGCAAGTGATGCACCGGTGACTCACGCCTTCGTGTTGAAGTGATATACCGGTGACTCACCCTGACATGTGGAGAAAATACGAGCTAGTCAGGCCTCAAAATTGAGTGATGCATCGGTGCCTCACGCTTTCGTGTTGAAGGGAGATGCCGGTGACCCACGCCTTCATGCTAAACTGAGATATCGGTGACTCGCCCTGACATGTAAAGAAAACACAGGCTGGTCAGACTTCAAAACTGAGTGATGCAGCGGTGACTCACGCTATCGTTTTGAAGTGAGACACCGGTGACCCACGCCTTCATGATGAACTGAGATATCGATGACTCACCCTGACATGTAAGATAAATGCAGGCTGGTCAGACTCCAAAATTGAGTGATGCACCGGTGACTCACATTGACATATAGGGAAAATGCAGGCTAGTCGGACTCGAAAATTGAGTGATGCATCGGTAATTCACCCTTTCGTGTTGAAGTGAGATACCGGTGACTCACCCTGATCTTTAGAGAAAGTGCAGGCTGGTCAGGTCTCAAAATTGAGTGATGCACCAGTGACGCACGCTATCGTTTTGAAGTGAGACACCGGTGACTCACCTGATATCTGAATGGTTTGCTACGTGTAGTAGTAGAAATTCAATTAATAATTCGAGGTGAACGCGTGCTACAGAACTTGTTAAAATGGATCAGCTCTTTATTCCTAACCTTTACAATCCCCAGCTGTCAAAACAACTCTTCCACTCAAGACCTGCAAAAAGTAGGCTTAGTCGCAGCTGAGAAGTAGAAAAACAGGTATCCGATTTCTGTATCACGTGTTCAGAGACCTGCAAAAGTAGCATTTTGAGGAGAGCAACATGCGAGTAGCTTTCATTGTTGATATAGTCCAGCCCTGTTAGGATGAGAAAATCTGGCTTCTAGAAATTCGCTCTCTTAAATAATTATAATAGACGTAAAGCACGAAGCTAGCACTCTTTGTTAGAATCACGTGCTATACCCATATGAATTCAAAAATTCTGCATCGTCCCTCGAGAATTCTTCATTGGGTGATGCACCGGTGACTCACGCTACCCACGATTTAATCGGTGAGGAATAGTCGGCATGCTAAGGCAGTTCCTCCCATCGAAACTTCCATCAAACTTCTGATTTTTGCATTCACAGACAACCCCACAATTTAAATAGATTCCTCCCTTCTGCTTCGCGGACAAAGATGTCCGCGCTCAGAGGGTAATTGCTCAAACTTCTTTTTCCATGTTTTTCCGCGATGGCACCCACACATCGGTGCTTATAGTCATCGGGCAGCTGTTCCCCAGCTACTCAATTGGATCACTCGCATCTGCACTGGCCACCACTTTGCCTGCTGTAATGCTGGCCACGCTGCTCATCGTCTGATTATTGATTCCAGGGTTATTTTATGTGCAGACAACAGAATTTTCTTGGATTTGTTCAACCTTCTCATCATAACCTTATGGCTGAAGATCGTAGCACTCGGTCGTTTACATCTCTGTTGTCAATTCGAGTATCCGAACAATCGAACTTTGCGATTTTTCATGGAGATCGAGCATCTGTGGCGGGAATAATTCCGCTCTTTGAAATTAGACAAAATTTTCGAGGGAAGAGTGATGCATCTTGCTATCTTCAATATCATTTGTTATCGGAATGCGCTGGTTTTATCCTGAAAGACCCGTCTACTCTGGATATACGGGTAGATTACGCCCTCCCCTGCTACGGTTATTAATCCCGTCCCTGACTACCTGAATTTCCCACCTTTCGGGCAATACAAGCAGTATAATAGCAGGAAATCGGAACTATTTCAGCACATCTCAAAAGTATTTGTCTTATAACCGGTATATGTATGTAACAACAAATTCAGTTTTTCTTCGGCTTTTAAAATAAGACCGGTCTTGTCGGCTATTTGAATAACACCATTGGTATTCCACAATAATTTTAACTGCCCTCCCATTAATGTTCGCTGACCATCCCAAGCTTGTGCTGCCGTTTGTTATTTACTCTATTTTCAGTAATTGCAATTTTCACATTATTCGGTTTTTACAACATTTTTCTTCACATCATTACGTTTTATTGTATGTAGTGTGTGTTTGTGTTCAGTACATTAGTTACATACAGTTTGAATTCAGTACATTGTGTGTCACAATGTACTAAATTCAAACTGCACTTTTATTTTTTTTTTTACTTTGAGACCTTACCTTCATCATCTTCTTAACTTCGTTTTATCACATGTGTTTCTGACAACATAAATAAAATAAAGAAAATAAAAGGTACAAGGGAGGCATTGAAGTGATTTTCAAACTCTCAGGCTGTTTTCATTGGTTCCTGACGGATACATTGGTCTTGGGTTAGATTGTTTACCTGAGACTTGGTTGCCGCTGTATCTTTCAATTGCATCATCTGGAATAGAGAGAATCCTCCACTAGTTGAACAAAAAAAGACTTGCAGTCGCGTTCTCGTTCGAATCTTTTTGCTAAAAGGTCTTGTTTTTTTTTGAGTTTCCTATGATTCAGATTTATGGTATTGGAGCCTTAACCTTGCTATATTTCTGAGTGTATTTTAGTGAATCGGTGGAATAAAATTAGATAGAAGTAAAACTCGAGAAATGAACGGAAAGAGTTCTTTTTATTTCACACATGTCACATTTCTGCGTCCAAAAGTGCAACGGAAGCCAGAAAAAACCGAAGGAGACTTGTCATTCTCCAACAAACGAAGAACTTGTGGGAATATTTTGTCAGTACATACATATTTAATCCACAATGCATTCTTAGAGTAGATGCTTTGAAAATATTAGACGATATATAACTTCGACCATATTATTCATCACTTAAATTAGTTTAGTTGCATTGTAATTCAAAAACGGATGCGAACTTTCACATATAAGGGAGGAAGAAAATTTTGCATCCGCGTTTCTTATCTTTTCTCTAGGGCTGCTGTACGCTGTCTTTCGCTTCTTCAGAAAATTCGGATTTCCGACTTAATCTCACAATCAACACATCCAATAACCGGCCCATTTTGATACTATTCGGTCCCAAGTATGAACTTCAACGTTTAAATATTTATCGTTACTTTTATTCTAATTGCTGGATGGATGCATCGCTATCGAAGCAAATTCAAATTAAAAGCCAACGATACCAGGTAAAATTTTCGAATTCTCCCATAGGAATAGGAAAAGGTTATTAGGGTCAATAATTAAAAATACCAAAACTATTTCCCGTTTCTGCCCTAGAACATCTTTATAAAACCTTTTGCATATATGTATGAGGGTTATTTCAATCCCTATCACGAAATGCGCATTAATCTTGTACAATAACTATTTATACAGTGTGTCTGTTGGCATAGAGCAGGTGTGATACCTCACTGAATATCCCTGAACATTTTGCACGGGACTGTTGTTTCATATTTTATTCTTATTTCAAGAAGAACACTTGTATATTAACTGCTTCGAACGAGTGATGCAAAAATTGTAAGACTTCCTAATCGCAGCAATTCACAAGAAAATGCCAACTTTGGCTGAAAAATGAAAATCCGTTGCTATGCTTATAGTCGTGGTCAGTACATCAGTTGTTCCAGAAAAAGTATGGGAAAAGCTCTGTTTCCATCTTTTCGGCGAAGGGATCCAAATATTGCCAAGATGTCAAAGCGCTTTCCCGAAAAAGCAAAAGATGGCCTGAATCAAGATACATTCAAGGTTGCTGTGTTATGCGTAGCTTACAGCTAGGCAGTCGTAAATTTTATCTCATCTTCCATGAGTGCTTGAGAGCTTTTAGTGCTTAGCTTTTCCGAGGTCACCAAGGTCAAATAACAAAGTTAGCGCTAATTTTCTTGCCAATCACGATAGCTTCCTTTGA
Organism: Ancylostoma ceylanicum; assembly: GCA_000688135.1. Taxonomy (NCBI): domain Eukaryota; kingdom Metazoa; phylum Nematoda; class Chromadorea; order Rhabditida; family Ancylostomatidae; genus Ancylostoma; species Ancylostoma ceylanicum. The sequence goes on from JARK01001529.1 coordinate 213,234, forward strand.
AATTTATGCATCAATAGGTAGATTAAATTCCGAGCATTTTTATTAATTCAACGCAGCATTTGAATGTTTTTTTCTGGATCACGGTATTTTTTGTGGTCGTGATCCATCTCTTTTTAGCGTACTTGTTTGCCCGTAGGTAAATAAACAAATAAATATGCGAATTTTGCGCTCCTACGCCTAAGCTCGCCATTCGTGTTTAAGAAGAACCCCATAATAATGTCTCTCAGGCATGAGCCGCTATCCGCTGTACGGCGTCAACGACGACGCCGTCTGGACGCGCGGCGGTTCCATGCCCGAACCGCCACGGGGGGCGTCCGTTCAACCGCTACATCCCAGCATGCCCTACTCCACGTACCCAGCAACCACTACTCACACCACTATTGTACATTCCTCGCTGAAACCTGTAGCAGACGCAGATATATACAAGTAAGCCTTCCGAGCTACAGTAGCCCGAGGAGTACTGTATATATAGTTGGTTCTGTGTTTAGGGTAGGCATCTATGGATGGCGGAAGCGATGCCTCTACATATTTATTCTTCTCTTAACTATTATTATCGTTTTAAATTTGGCTATGACCGCATGGATAATGTCAGTGTTGGATTTTTCCACGGTACGTTGTGTATTTATCCTGTCAACTTTACCGTTCCTGCTCTTGCTTTTTACCATAGTAATCTTCCTTCCAAACATCTTTTTTTTCTCCATGCGAGAACTGGTCCCCACAATAAACAAATGATTGAACAAATGAATTTCAATAGTGCATCAAAATTACAGGACGGTATGGGCGCACTAAAGATTCAAGAAGACGGCATTCGAGTCGAAGGACGAGCACAGTTTGATAAGCCAGTCACATTTTCCCACTTAAGCACAGCGAGGGTAATTTATTCCGGAAATTCCGCTATTTTGCAGGAACTTAGTATCCTTCCCGCTAAACTCTGTATTTCCAGGATGAAGCCCTAACGATAGACTCGTTCCGTGGGATTCATATGCAGGCGCGCAACGCCTCCGGACAGGTCTCCGCTCGCATGTCACTCACAGCCGACGGCAAAACACAAGCGATTTGTAATCGATTTGAGGTTAGCGATCAATAGTAATCGATAGTTTTGTGCACGTTAACAGGGTGTTTAGGTCTTTGATCCAGACAATCGTCTCTTGTTCTTTGCTGATTCGCAAGAAATTGGCCTCAAATTGGAAAATCTCCGTATCTTAGGTGAGTCATAGAGGTCTCAGTTTTACTTCCCAGCGGTCTTGGTAGTAACCCTCACGGAATCAAGGTGTTTTTCACAGAAATGGTGTTGGTAAACTAGTATTCCAAGGCAGTCGCGTTGCTGTTGCCAAAAGAAAGAAGTTAAAATCACTTGAATCATGTGCTGTTGGTGAAATAAAACTGTACGATGCGCCAGTTAACATAATTGGAAAGCCGAGTCTTGCCACTAGTTTGCTCATTAGGGTGCCTACGGCTCAGTGAGTGGAAACACCACAGTGAAATATCACGACCTAGAAGCTCGGTTGAAAAAAGACCTTTGACTAATCCAATACCCTACCCTCCGTTGCCACCGTCCAGCCCATGCTCCTCCTAAATGCGATGTGCTTCAGGATCAATGTGGCAAGCCATGGCCTGTACCTCACCTCGGATGTAGGCAATGGTGTTTACCCACAGGTTACGTTTCTTATAATCAGCTGGTACCCACGGGGTAACCACACCTGTAGGTATGAGGTTAAAGGCAAGGTCCGGCCAAAATCTTGCCCATCCAGGTTTTTTGTTTCTTGGAGTCCACACAATGTGTGTAGCACGTATATCAAATTTGAGAGCTCGATGTGAGCTCTATCGTAAGATATGAGACCAAACGTTTGGAGATCACGATAGCCGTAGGTAAACACGCCCCATTTCACAAAAGATGCTCGCGTGCATAATAGACAAAGTTGGATGATGCGCATGGATACAGACACCTCAACGAACTCTTCCTAGAGCCACCCTTATCAAACGGACTGCACAGTCATTTGAAAATGAATTTTTTCCTACGACGCCACAATAGACAATATGTGGGCGTGATATAACGTGATATGAAAGCACGTCCGCTGCAAACGTGCAAACGGCATACCAAAACTGGTCGATGGGAACCATTCGTTGTGGGACTTTTTCAGGGTTTTTTCGATTGTTTCCGTCCAAGGCGTCGCCGTGGGCGACGAATTAAATAAAAATCGAGGAGACAAAATTTTGCCCGGACCTTGCCTTTAACCATCATTCTAATGAAGTTTCTGGGCCCTGTTGCAACAGACTTGGCTCAAAGTGTGTAGCGATCGCTGTTTTCCATGTCAGAGTCATGCAATAAGTGCTACAGCTCACTTGTCAGGAGACATCGGTCATCTCCCACAGATGCCGAGAACTCCGCCCACTCTCTTCGCAAAGACCCCCCAAATCGAGTTTTCGAAGGGTTTTGTGGCTGCTGTGTGGTACACCAATGTTCGCGGCAGGTCGCGCACATTCTTTTTCTCTAAATTTTTGCGAAACGATTTCTGAGGACAATTTTTCAGGGACATATTTTTATTTAGCTATATTATTCTTTAGAGGAACTAATCCAGGTTTAGTACATACATATTATGTAGTGCGAAACAAACCACCTTATCAATCCAACCACCTCAGTTTTCTCTGGAAACCCTCTAAAATGTAGCTCATGATCTCAACGTTATAAACGCTGTTAACCTACTGAAGAATGAGTTGGAAAACACAAGGGTCAAAATCTGCCCTGGCTTCAAACAGTATTTGTACATAGTATTACTATTCAGATGATGGTGGAAGCGTATTCGAGGGAGCAATACAGACAGCATTCGTTCGACCGGAGCCAGATACACCGTTGAGGTGCTTACTTGCCTACCTTGTTTTCTTTTACTACTTTTTATTTTGCCTGACGTCCTCGCTGATTTAGGTTAGAGTCACCAACACGAAGCGTCTCAGTTGATGCAGCACAGGACATCGAATTACTCACCGCAGCCGGTGAGGTCCGAATCAACTCGCTTCTCGATGTCACCGTTGCTTCGAAACAGGTAACCTTCCTTAGTATCCCCTTGCGACTATCCATAATTAGTCTGACTGCTTCCAGGGTGAAATCCGTCTGGAATCAGCCAACATCTTCATGGATGGCCAGCCTCGAAGCGCTGGCCGCGGTGCACCACAGCTCCAGCTATGCGTCTGCCACAATGGCCGGTTGTTCGTGGCCGCCCAAGGAGCTGACTGTCGAGCAGATCGAAATATTTGTCAATGATTAACGTTTTGTATATATTATAGTTTATACGCGTAATATTCACGTCATATGTGGACCACGATGATCTTTCTGATGAGCTCTGATACCTGGAATTTATATTGTGCTGTCGCCGAAGCCTCTTTTTGTTGCTCTACTGTTGCTCAGTGGATTATGACACGTTTTATTGTTTTATTCATGAACTTTTCTGGAAATTTTCTCTCAAGTTCTAAATATATTTCCTTCAATATAAATGGCGATCTAACTTGTTGGGGTGCCTTAGCAACGGTCCCTGCTCCACACTCTACGATAACAACCTCACTTCTTCCTCTGGTACTTGTATGTAGAGGATCCTCAGATTTGAGCCAGTACATCACTGATCTGTCGCATGAGCTCCCTTGGATCATGGAGATGGTTTATAATCTAAATGAGCTCACGTGGATCATGGTGTTCGTAGCACAAGGTTTGCTTGGAATCTCTCCTGGGCGCAGAGTGTTTGTGAACCGCAGCTGATCACTGATCGCAAGGGTCACCGGTCTGCTATTTTTAGGGAAAGGAGCCTTTCTGGTCTATACGAATACCGACTGGAAACACGTCTCATAGTACCTTTAGTACATAGGCGCATACGTTTTTTCTTTGTGTACCTAGGATGTGGTCTCTATGGTCTGGGAAGCCTTATGTCAAGCCGAATCTTGATAATAAGCCCCTGAATGCTAGCTCTTCTCTTAAGAAAGCTGGAAAGGGGCCCCTTGACGACCTTCCACATAACAGCCTCGATGCGAAAATGTTGGCTACAATGACGCACCACTTCAGAGCATGACATGAGAATCAGAGTCTAGGCACGGCCCTTGGATCAATAAGAGGATGCCTTAAATGAATTTCTAAAGAGTTTCAGAAGGTCCTTGGATAGCCGACTGGATATGTCCATATCGCACAATGCACGTGCTAGTCTACATTCCCCATCAAAGCATCCAAGAATTCACATGGTCTTAACTGGATATGGGTTTCACTGGACTTGCTACAGGAGTCAAATAATCCGCTGTAACCATAAGTCACACTTTCACGAAAGTTAATCTTCAAATTTTTTCGTCCCATTGTTTTTTATTCAGTCATGCCGTAATTATCGCGTTCGATGGATGATGCTTAAAACATCTGTAGTTAAAACTCATGCAAATCTCCGCCACCGGGAGAAGTGGCGGGGGTTACAATCACATGAGATGTTGACCTTTGGGTTCATCGTGTAGAAGAATAGATCGACTTGATCATCTACCTGCTTTCATAAATTCATGAAGCTACCGCAGGTTTCGAATAAGTTACAAGCAAAATTGTTGATCACATTTAATTTTGCACAACAATCTTGCGAAGAGTGATTTCTTCATCTCTTCACCAGCAGTCAAATCATAGTGGTAAAGCCAACCAGCAACGGATTTGACGCCCTCAGTTTTTTCCTATATCTGCGAAGGGCAGAGGGGCCTATATAGCTCTGCGATTGGTCAATTCATACAACTGGCCATTAGACGAACTCCCCGGCGCTGCCCATTCCAATTATAACGCTCCGTGGTAAGAGTGATTACCTGCAGCCGTAGCGTAGCTCACAATCAAACTCATGTGATTTTGGTCTTGCACGACCGGCCGATATTTTCATCAGGGTGTACATGCCGTGGTCCTCAGGAAGAATCCTCTACGGTTAGATGTATGTATGTTTATTACATAGGCAACCCTATATCCGATATAAAACAGAATAAAAAAAACCAATGATGCAGATTATTAACAACAGAGTTTTACGATATAAGACGTCTGAGCATCAGGAAATAAGACATTTCCAAACAAGTTTTTTGAAAGCCTTGCTGCCTAAAGGTACCTAATGTTTTTTTACTAACCTTTTAAAACATGGGAAGAGTTCGATGAATGAAGAAAAACCGCCTGCAATTTACCTTGGCGGTTTTTATGTGAGGTTTGTTTGCTCTACTCCTGGTAGTTGGGGGTCTCATTGTAACGAATGATGCGTGCGGTGCGTCTAACGCACGTGTGACGCACGCATCTGTGTACCTGCTGAGGATTTTCCAGGATAAACTCTCCCATCGATTCGGACACATCCAGGACAAATTGCCCCAAAGATTCAGACACATACAGGATGAATTGCTCTAAAAATACCTCTATTACCTTGTGGTCTCCTAACCGCCAAGATCTGATTAGCATAGCAAAATACTGCATCAACCTGCAGAGCAGACGCTATAGAACTCCCCCATTGGTCATTTCACATCAGAACATAAGTAGATATATTTATTATTTTCATGTAATCCAAATTAATATAAGATTCTTCGGCAACAAGAATGCAAGAAAATTTTTCGTGGAAACATCCACTGAAAGACCAAAGAAAGCGCATATAATGAGTTTTCAGAAGGATTATTAGGATTAAACGGGAGGTTTGAGCATATGTAGGGAAGAGTTATCTGTAACATCAATCAAGGGTTAGTATAGCACAGAAAATCACATCAAAGACATCTCAGCATAGTCCTAAGAAGCAGATGATCACTACGGCAATAATTACTACTAAGCATATGCTAATGGCGGAAATTAAGGCTCAAGCAGGCATTGAGATTTGTATTCAAGAGTAAAATATACGTGTATGACTAGTAAAGGCTACTCGTTTTGCGCATGGGAATTTGGTCATTAGCCAACCGCTTATCCTAGGAGTCTTAGGATCGTCATCAGGCTCGTTTCACTCGTTTCTTCGCACACAGTTCAGCGCAAGACTGGGTGCACGCCGGAGCGCATTGCCGTGATTGTTGTCCGGAGAATGCACATTGGCCCTGGAAAAGGTGGGAAATTTTTAAAAATTGGAAAAAGCGCAATCCGCTGGAAAATAAGGAAGAACGAGGGCGGAAACAGCCTTAGCCTTACCTTGCATACGGTCTCACAAGCGTTTTCGCAGCTCACCACTGGGCAGGCGTTCTGACAGGTCTGCACGCAGGTCGTCCCACATCCTGGATCTGGATTGAAATTATAAACTTATTCATGAAGTAATATCTCAGCAATTGAAATCGATGTACGATCCACGTGGATGTTTATCCTGGCAGAAGAAAACATATTCCTTTTCAAAAATAAGCAACTAGTCGTTCAAATTCAGTTTTGCAGGAGAATTCAGTGTTTAGACCCGCTCGCCGCGCCGCACCCCAGCCTGGATAACTGACGATGAGATCACCCATGGTAAACATGTTCACGCACGTGCTAACCATGGATAATTTGTGTTAACAGGTTTACCCCTGGTAATCTCAATGATGCATGCGGCCCCTGATTGATCGATTATGAGGACAGAGATAGCAATGGAATGTGCGGAAGCGCAGACAGCACAGTGCAACGATGTAGGTGACACCCAGTGGGTCCAGACCACTGGGTTCGGATACACCATTAGGAGAACGGGTAACCTCGTACCCATGACATCGCAGGGATGGGTAACTCTTTACCCATGATAATGCAGACGAGCAGAGTGCCACGATGCAGGTGATAGAAAGGGTGCCTGCGGGTCCAGATCGCTGGGTGCGGATACACCATTGAGAAGGTAGGTAAGATGGGTAATTTCATACCCATGACGAAGGGATGGGTAATCTCGTACCTATGAACCTTTACCCATCCATTAAACATGGGTAGCAGTTTAGTATACATAGACATCGTCAAGGGTGGGAAAGCATCTTGAGGTGAGGATGACAGGTAAGGGGTAACTTTGGTTACGTTCCTATGGGTAATCTCATTGGCGCATTCGTCGACCATGGGTAACCTCATCTGCGTATCTGGGTTCTGGGTCCACACGCACCAATGACATTACCCAGGGTAACCTCGTCAACATCAAAGAAACTTTACCCTGATTAGCAGGAGCGTCAACGCTTTTATCCCTGGTATGAGATTACCCATCCCTCCGATGTCATGAGTATTAGACTACCCATCCTTCCAATGCTTCAACCAGGCCCTAAGGTCCCAGGTTTAACAAAATTAATTCAAATTTACCTTTGTTGAGACACTGCTGTGTACATTGTACGTCACAAGGAAGATTGCAGTTGTACGACGTCGGTAACTGTGCTACCGGCGTTGGAGCTGGGCCGCAGAGTTGTGTGCAGCTGGCCTCGCAGCCTGAATTGGTTGGGTAACTCCTAATTTACCCAGCCTTGATACGATTTTGGTTCATTATAGTGAATCAACCGTCGTTGATAAAGAAGAACGTGCTCCTCTCTGGCTTCACCGATTTCAAAACATGGTAAAAATTAACCAAGTAGCCTACCTCTCGCGCACTGATCCGTCTGTCCAGGGCAGAGGTTCTTACAGTCAGTCATGCATTTCGGCGTGCAGCTATCCACTCGTTGCACAGTCGGTTGCACAATGACGGGTGCGTCCTGCACTGCGCATGACTGTGCGCAGATGTTTGTACATGACGGTCCGCAGTTAGCCGCCATCGATGGAGCGCCTTGTCGACATTCGCGGACGCAGTTCGCTTCACATACTGGTTGACACTGTGCCACACGAACCTGGAAGATGTACATCTGAATGAGGACGCCACAACGAAGCCTCCTATCAGGGGTAACGTAGGTAACGACGAGAAACTCACCTCAACCTTTGCCGGACCCTGGTTTAGCATGCAACTTGGCTCACAGGCGGGCTGGCAAGCAGGAATGCATGTCGAGGACAGTGGTATTGGAGCCTGCAAGAGCGTTTCCTGATTATTCTGGAGTAAGTTTATGCTACTCATATGTGATGGTACGGTCATCCTAATTTTCTTCCGGAGCCTGGATGCATCACTGAGGTTACCCAAGGTAAACTTGTTGACGCCCGTCTTAATGATGAGCTAATCTGAGTGATGTTCACACTTTTACCCTGGGTGATCTCAGATAGTGGCAATTGTTCATTAGTAGTCCGATAGCCCTATAGTTTCTTTAATGTTTTCTCCTTAAGACACATTAGTAAGAATATCGCAACATCAACCGCAACGCGACCGCGCTGCATGTACACGTCGATCGGCACTGTCGTGCACTGCATTGAGGCTTGGGGTAGTCCTTTAAATCCGAGAAATTTGATGACAGGAGTGACCGAATCTTTGTTATTTGTTATGTTCCAATAGAATTCGTTTATCTCACTCAGGCTCGAGAAAACTCGTCCATTTCCCCACATCTCTCCCCGCCGTTGGCTGTTGCACGAACGCACATGAATTGACCAATCGTAGCGCAGTATGACAAGCCTTGTAACGCTATAGGGGGCGGTGGTTCTTACACGTATTGACATGTGTTACCTTGTTCATGACAGGTCCTAATTTTTTCCTGCTCTCAACTTGTCAAACGTCCATGATACTTGTCAGGACGTGTAAGAACGAAAGGGTCAGCCCAACAAGACCGCGTCGCGGGTGCGCCGCATAGCGGTTATGAGCCACATGGGGCGAAGGAACCAAAAATGACCGCGGCTGTAGCTCCAACAAGAAGGATATATGGATATCACATCAATCTTATTCCTACGGATCTGTTTTGTAAAAAAAACAAAGAACTATGGGGCTCGCAACACTAAAATTGAGCTATGTGAGTTCTAGTGGTATTATTTCCCATAAAATGACAGGTTATGAGGCTGAGAATGAGGGTAAGAAGGAAAATCCGTTCCTCATGGAAAGTATTGGGGAAATTACCTGTGAACAAGCTGCGGTACACTGTCCATGACACAGATTTCCACAGTGCTCCTGCGGTAGTCGTTCAACACATTGCGAATTGCATGACTGCAATGGAATTTAACAAACTTCAGTCGCCGGAATAGCCAGGAATCGTGGTAGCCAACCTGTTCGCATATTGGCAAGCATTCCGGGGCGGCGAAATTAATCAACACTTGAGGCTTCTGCATCTGTAGTGGTGGCATGGTTGGAGCAGGTGCTACCGCGCAGTCTTTTATGCAGACCTAAATTTCTCAGTTTTGATTTTTATTCTCAAGTGCCAATGGAGGATAAATATCAGAAAAAAATCATGTAATTACCTCCCTGCAAACGCCACCGCAGATCGCTGTGTTCTTGTTGTGTTGTTGACAACCGGTCATACACTGTTGCTCACATGGACAGGGAACCGTTTCGATCTTGATGACGAGATTTTGCGCTTGCTGAAATAGGGGTGCTGAAGGTCTAACGCATAAAAAGGTAAAAGTCATTACGCCTCCATGGACATTTACTGAGGAACGGGGCCAGCGTGGGGAGGGGGTGGAGCCTTCCGATGACACGGCCAATCACAGACCTCGGCCACACCCCTTCCATTCACAGAGCCCTACTCCCGTTGCTCGATATGTACAGTGAGCGTCGATGGCAGTGACCCATCCGCGGCCTCGACAGGGACGCCGCGCAACCGCGCCGCGCGCGCCGGAATCGTTGTCGTCTGCTGCCGATTTGCTTTTTCTAGCTAAGAAACATGAAAAAAACGTGAAATGATTTTCAAATTGAGAGGAAAAGCGCCTAGAAGTGGCACTCTGGCGGCTGACGACATCGATTCCGGCGCTCGCGGCGCGGTTGCGCAGCGTTTTTATCGAGACCATGGATGTGTCACCACCATCGACGCTCAGTGTAAGTTTTTAAAATATTATGTGGACTGTGCGTATAGTTGGACCTCGCTAATAAATCCCACCTGAACACACTGTGGAGTGCACTGTGGTTGGCATTGTGGAGCACATTGAGCGGGAGGAGGTGTCTGAAAAGTGGTAAATCACTAAGCAACCTGCCACTAATTTTCAGCCACCCTTCAAATTTAAAAGAAGTGGCTTCCCACAGGGTAACAGCCTTTCTATTGCTAGTGTTAAAAAGAGAGCTCTCTAGTATGGTGGGAGTGCAGACAGTCAGATATTTGCACTTCCTCGGACAAATATAATCGTGAGGGAAAAAGGGCGTGGCCAGGCGGATCTGGTTGGTGCGTTCGAACCGCCCGTCACGCCCTCCTGTTTCAACTTGAATGGTGCCAATTTCCTGACACATGGTGTATTTGTGCTTGGCGCACTACCAGTTCAAAAGGGGCGTGGTGGGCAGCCGGAATGCAACAATCAGAGTAGCCTGGTTATATCCTTTTCCCTCACGATGATACCCCTTCCTCCATATGGCTTCACTGGTTTTTCACCTGAGTGATAGTTATGTAAATGAAAGGAAAAGAAGAAAAGAAAAGAAGAAAGAAGATGTATGGCGATCTATCCATGGAGTAAGTCACCGGCGGATTGCTTTCAGCCCTTTTCACAGCATTTACTCAAGGGTATGCTTGGAAAAACTAATGCGCTCTGTTGCACTTGGAAAATTTATGAATCAGAGCAAGCAGCGACACCGCTGTCGTTACTGGTATAGTCCTTATGCGCAATCGGTGAAACGTTTTTTTAACGCGTAGAGCCTGCGGCGCGTGCGCGGCGCGTCCTGCTTGTAAAAGCGGTCCGGCGTCCTCGCTCAGCCGTTCGAGGACGCCGTTCGTCAGGATTAGACTCCGGGTGAGCGTTTCCATGCGGTTTTCTTTATTGTTTAGAATGTTGTTGTAATGAAGAGGCCTGTGGCTGACTAATGGTAATCGGACGCCCCCTCCCACGCTTCGCTTTTTGCACGCATGCCTGAAATCGCCATTTTTCATGCTTTTGCGTGTTTTTCATTTGTTTCTAACCCCGTAGAGAGCTGCTTGTCTTAGGAAGCCACTGAAAACACTTAGCTGAGCCTATCCTGACGAACGGCGTCCGCGAACAGTTGAGCGAGGACGCTGGACAGGCGGTACGCGCCGCGCACGCGCTGCAGGCTCTGTGCTCCCAAAAACTTTTCATCGATTGCGCGTAAGGACTATGTGCCCAGAACCTTACTCTAATTTAGGAACTTTTTCTAACTGTAACTTTTTCTAAACAATATACATTGAACACTTTTTTAGTGCTAGGAAGCTGCAATGTGCATGGGTAAAAAAGCGACAAAGGGAAGAGAGTGGTATAAAGCCTGGGGTTCAGCCAAATCGTACAAAAACTCACCTGAACGGTATTCTGCTGCATTATACAGGATGGTTCACAAGCTGGTCGACACTGCTCAACGCACTGAACTTTGTTCTCGGTTACGGTGATATGCACAGTGTTCTGCTTCACACAGGAATCTTCACAAGCAGGTTGGCAAGCGGGAATACACTGTGGGGATGGAGATGGTGCTGGTGAAGCCATCGGCAGTGGTCCTGGCATGATCTGTGACGACGCCGATGGTGAAGTAACGTATGTCTGTGCCTGAATACATTCCTGTGTGCACAGCGGCATACACACATGTGCGCATTGTTTACTCGCTGGGATAGCGGTCTCAATCACTTTGAAGACGTTCTGAATACAGGCCGGTTCACAAGCTGGACGACATGCCGGCATACAGATGGCTGGCAGGGCGGTTGGAGCGGGGGTGGGTGAAGTTTGCACGAGGGATTGTGCCTGGATACATTGGGGTTCACAAGCGGGTTGACATACGCTGATACATTGACGGGATGCTGTTGGCGAAGGTGTTGGCACAGGAGATGAGACAACGTGGACCTGCATGGTGCAGCTGGGTTCACAGGCCGGCATACAGGGGGCGATGCATTGTTGTTGAACTGGAGCAGAGGTTGGCTGTGGAGCAGGTGCTGGCCTCACTGATTGGACTGTCGTCTGAGATCGGATGCAGCTGAGTTCGCAGGCTGGTTGGCAGGCTGGTGTACACTGAAGGGAAAGAACTTTGGGCATGGAGACTGTGGGAGCCGGGATAGGTCCAGGAATTTGTGTTGGTGAAGGTTGGGGTGACGGCTGCACGGACGGCATGACAATGTGAGCTTGGAAGGGTGTAGGTGATGGTGATGGTGATGGCGCCACCACTTGGGCGTGGATACACGACTCCAGACATTGAGGACGACACGCGGGGATGCACTGGGGTGCCACAGGAGATGCAGAAGACGGGGCTTGCTGGTACGTCTGAATGCAGGCCGTATCACACGCGGGTTGACAAGCTGCTGGACACATTATGAGATTAATATTGATCTGCAATGGTGCAGACGTGACAGGTGATGGTGCAGCTGTGGTGGTGGTGGTGGTGACGATGCTAGCCGTCTGGATGCATTCCTGACTACACAACGGCATACATATAGAGATACATTCAGGCTGTACAACGACAAAAGGCGGCTCAGCCGTGGTGGTGACGAGTGTTGGTGCAACAGTGACGGGATTAGTGCATGAGGGAAGACAAGCTGGCATACATGGTGGAATACACTGAAGCTGTGGCTCCGCCGGCTGCTGTGGCTGTGGCTGCACTCCAACAGGCTGTTCAAGCTGTCCGCCATAGTCGGAGCATCGCAGCCTACACACAGTGTCGCACGAATTCGAGCACATCGGCTCCTGCTCAGGCCGACAAGCGAGTCGGCACTGCGCGGTGCAGTGCTGCACACAAGGATTCGGTGCCGGTGCCAGTGCCAATTGATCTACCTGTTGTTGTACGCGTCCGGCGCAAGCCGTGCCGCACTGCTGTCCGCAGGAAGCTGCGCACGTTGCGGCCGGATTTCCCTGCGAAACGCATTGCGAGTGGCACGTCTGGCCACATTTCTTGTCGCAGTTCGTCGCGTAGAACATGTCGGTGACGTCGATAGAGATTCGAATCGGCGCCGGCGTCACGGCAATGTCCTGACAACCGAATTTACATGCATTACTGCACGTGGTGTCGCAGACCGACGGCAGTGACGCCTTCGCAACGCACGCGCCTACGCAGACTTTTTGACAGTTCTGTTGGCATTGCGACTCCTGTCTCGGTGGAGCCGCGAGCACCTGAAAGCAAGAGCCTTTGAAGGTCTCGTGACAGTTGTCGTAACCTAGGAACGGGTACCTGTCTCTGCTGTTGTTGTACCTGTTGTTGTTGTACTTGCACTGTATGGCTAGCGGCCATTTGACACGACGAGCTACACGTGACGCCACATTTTCGTGCGCATTCCATTCGGTTACCAGTTCGTTCCGTGCATGATGGTATACAGGCACGTGAACAGGTGTCAGCGCAATCGGATTTCTGGAACGTGAAAAGATTTCTCTCCCATCTATCTAGGTACAGGGTAGCTGAAAAATACTGCGCGTTATTTGAGATGGATAATTATCTGACAACTGAAACCAGAAAGCGATGACTGAGGTTGTGGTACCATGGAATGAAAAAAGCTATGCGATCGAGTAGTCAGAGGAAAAGTTATGAAACGAAAATCTTCTATTTCCGCATGAAATGAAGAGAACCTATTACGCGGGACAAATTTTACCCCAACGATTGCAAAAAATTTACAACAAGAATATTTCAAGCCGATGACCTGAGAAAGCCGAGCGGAACATCATTCACTCCTAACCAGGGTAGAAATGCTCTAACGCTGAGCCTATTTATGTATTTTGTTCATGATGTAATTGATAATCCAAGTAGGAGTGGTAGAGTTTGGATGGATAAATGCATGGATAAGATTGAGGGGGGGGGGCGAGCTGTTTATCAGCTGGAGGCGTGGCCTCTTTTGGATAAAAAGCTACACTACCGGATAAACCGCTACATCACCGGATAAACAGCTTCGTGGGATGTCCAAGTAATGATGTCGGAAATAACATAGGATACTTACAAGCTCCGATCGGCTGCATTGTGGTATGCAGGCGGGCGCCTGTTGGCAGGTGCAACTCGGTTGGAATGAGGCGAGCATCTGAAGAGATCCTCTCTATAATGAAATATGCATGCGAGGAAAGTACGTATTACATATCACAAAATATCAAAAAATTGAATGATGGAAAAATTATTGGTTAGAAATGTGTCCGGTTTTCTTTTTGGCAAATGCTCATAGAGGCTTCAAAAATTGGTTTGGTTCCTTTGTGAAATAGGACATCACATCAGGTTAGAACATCAGGTTTGAAGGACTATGGTATGAAAAGCAGAAATCTGATAAATTTCGGACGTTCATAGACTATATGTATAAGGAAGCAGAGCTGTTACATTTTTGCGAAGATTACCGGGCAAACATGCTGGTATTGGGCATTTTTTCCAAATACTAGGTTGAGTCGAAAGTTCTCGGACATTGTGCTAATGATGACTTGGAGAGATCATAACTCAGCAAATAAAATAAATAAATAATGGAAATATCACCTCACGATATCATCAAGGCTATTTTGTTAGAATAAGAAATGTCTCCTGTGCTCTACTCACCTGCACTTGTATAGGGTTCATGCAGTTGCAAAACGATGAACATCCACAGTTTCGTTTCGCTCGGCGGGCCTAAAAATCAAATTGAAATTCCCTAGCGATTGTTCAAGGAAAAGGCTATAAATAGTGATTAGTTCCACCTAAATTATACCACCGCATGACCTTTATTTTCAAGAAATTTCAGTTGGTTCCAGACAGGGAGTAATAATAAAAAGAAAGTAATGAAAAATAAAAGAAATAATAGAAAATAAGATTGACAGTAGTTCATTTACACTGGAACTACATTCTGACACAACAGCATGTGTTCTACCCAATTTTCACACCGCCCCCTGACCCCGGCTCCTGAGATGATCTCCGTGGTCAGTTGAGTTCAGGCGCTTCCAATGTTTGGCGAGTGCGTGTGCGTTGCGACGAAACTCTGTACCCTCAATGGATTGTGAATAGGCACGCGCAGGTCGGCGACGGCTCGCAACAAAACGAAACGAAATCTGATGCTGATTGAAAGAGTGGACAAAATTGGAATCCTACTAAGTAGATGATCCTTAGTCTGTGGGAACTCCAAGGTCTGAGGGAGCTTATGCCTAGAAGAAAGTCAAAATTTTTGATTAAGGACAAACCTGGGAGGGGAGAAAGGGCTGGTTTCCAACTTTAAACTTCTCTTTGCCTCGCCTGCCCTGTTCTCAAGGAATGTCCACGAATCCTTGGCGCTTGACATGCTCCAGTTTTCTATGTTGACCCTAGTGGTCATCTATTCGTGCGTGATGCAACACTCGAAAATGCGCGCTCGAACACTATGCAAACAACGAGTGCTAAGCTCTTCAATTAGTAGCCGATCGGAGCTGTACGCTAAGTGGCAAGGAGTTTTTTCGAAGAAAATTTAATACATAAGGGCTTCGGGATCCATCCAGGGCAAAATCCAATGTGGTTGAGCATGGATCGACGTTGTTTTCACCCTACATACTGTGCTGAGGTTGGTTTCCTTTGAAATCTTTCTTGCATGGTAAAGATTAAGGGATCATTTGATAACTGTCAGCTCAGCAGAAGAAAGCGCTATTTCCCGCTACAGTAGCAGACTTAGGATAACTAGGAGCAGTATCCAAGAACGTTAGATATGTGGGTGAATTGGGTTTTTCCTGCCAGCAAAAATATTAATCCACAAAAAATGGCCAGGCTATAAGGGAATGTTCGTTCAGTGGGAATTCTTGTTGATTATAAGCAGTTTGGCTGCAATTGGTTAAAAAATCATCCCTATGACATCCCTAGCGCTTTCTTCTTTTGCCTTACCGATGCACTTTTCAAGGGCACGTAAAGTCCGGTAAAGTCAATGTTTGAGTAGAAATACATACCAAGTAAGATATCAAATGCTGAAATGAGATACTTTTATTGTTTTCACATGGGTTGCTTTTGATCCATTCCTATAATTAATATACTGGTACTGATCAACCTACTTTTCGAATTCTTTGGGTTCAGAAGCAAACACTACTGAAGAGAGAAAATCGTGCTACTGCGTACGTGGGTAAAGTCACGTGAACTGAAGAAGAACTGGGATAACATGTGCTGATGACAATTCACTGTTGAACAGGACCCACGTACTTATTATTCGGCTTGGGACAACGAAAAAGGGGCTCATGCGCTTGTGTACCGATTTTTACGCAATCACATACATATGTCTACGAGTATCCAGACCCTTTGACGTCAATCGCTGCGATTGGCACGATTGCGACAAAGTGATGCGATCCTGGCGAGGAAAAAGACAATCGATATGCATCTTTTCAACGGCCGTTATCTACATACTTCACCCCTAAATCATTCTGATTGCTTTTGAAGTCTGCTTGCCTGGGGATGCCGTACGTCTGCATTACTTGCGGCAACACCTGTGATTTGCTGCAGGGTCAACATGAATTGGGGAAAAACTGCTTGCTACCGCATTCATAAATTGAGATTACGCAGGATAAAGTGGCGATAGCCCACAACTTCATCCATCGTTGACACGTGCGTCAACGCGTTTACCCAGGGTAATCTCAATGGTGCATCCCGGCCTTGGATATCCACTTTTCACTGTGAGCTTCCTACTAATCAGCAGAAGGCTATAATCATCCAGGGGGGGGGGGAGTCTTCCTTCGTCCACTTCCGTTTTGAAGACGTATGTAGCTGGACCAGTCATCTGGTTGGATTCAATCGGAGGTAATAAATTCTCCAAAGTAGTCTATAATGATTGCGGAAAAATAGTACACAATCAGTAACTTAGTCTATAATGATTGCGGAAAAATAGTGCACAATCAGTAGCTAAGTTCGAATTTTGTGACAGATGCCGTGACCCCTCCAATAAGCTTGATAATAGCTTGACATTCCTGACATCGTAAGAATGAAGTGCTTCAGATTGTACGTGCTTGAGGAACAAATGAAAAAGCTCTCTCTACATCTAAAGTGCAACTGCTCAGGAACACCGTAC
This sequence comes from Ancylostoma ceylanicum, assembly GCA_000688135.1. Lineage (NCBI taxonomy): Eukaryota > Metazoa > Nematoda > Chromadorea > Rhabditida > Ancylostomatidae > Ancylostoma > Ancylostoma ceylanicum. The sequence goes on from JARK01001529.1 coordinate 230,088, forward strand.
TATCTGGAAACACTTACCCAGTAGCGTTTTTCCCATGCAATATCTGGGTCGGTAAGGGTTATGACAAACATCCACAAATTTTCTGTAGAGTGTCGTAGATGAGCTCTCTCGCTTTTCCCCCGATTACATATCCGCTGACTACGTCTTACCTTAGGTTACCCCGCGACGTTGAGCAAATCCCCCCGCTTTTTGCCGTGTAAGCAGCTCACAGAGGGCCCACAATAAAGGGTAAAGCGCGACAAAAAGTGGTAACTGGGGCTAACAGTCCTAAAATAGGCCGGCGTCAACAAAACGAGGAGAAGCCGCTCGAGATAATGACAGTGTCACGTAGTGCAACATGACTCAGCAGGCGGCGAATGGGTAAAAAAGTGTCCGGAGAGCAGTTCACAAAAGGATTCGCTTTGCGAAAAAAAAATACAGATTGACGGCGCGGTAAACAAAATGAGCGTACGATTATGGGAATAAACGGAGGAACAACGCCTTAGCGGGGGATTTAATTCGTAGCCGCGGCGCTTCGTTTGTCGAAAAAAAAAAAGTTCAACAAACGGTGAAATGAGCAGAAAAGGAACGGTGAAGAAATGCGCGAGGCAAATAGTGCGGGGCTGCTGGGACAGTGCGGTGAAAAACGATGGATATACAAGTTGATGACCTGAGAAGTGTGTGAAAGTTGTCTTTTCTGTTACTTTAGTGCTGTGTCTCTGGAATCCCTTCGTCAGACGTTCTAGAAAATTGCGAAGCTATTGAATAAATAAACCGAAAAAGGAACCCCAAAGATCAAAAAGGAAAGCCAAAGAGCTTACTTAGGTTACCACCATGCATGGTTATGACCCAGAAACACTGTTCCTGTTCGATGTTCGAAGGATCGATGTCGAATGAGTCAAGGACACGATTATTCAGGGGAGAGAGAAGCTGTTTTGCAAAAGTTAAGGAAGACTGCAGCACTTTCTTGGAATATTCAATTTTTTACCCCTACATTGTTCACTGAATTAATAAACTCTATTCAGATTGTATTATTGTATTCCAAATTTATTTCCCAGAATCTTATCACCGTTCGGAACTTCCGCAGCTAACTATCAAGCAGATCACAATAATATTTGCCCTGTAACAACAATACATACTTCATATAATAGTGTCTATATTGTCTACTCTTTAGTTTTGAGTTCCTTCACCATTTCGCCTAGTGTTCAGTGGCGGTCTCCGCACATATTCCAGCAGGAAAAGTACGAGTGTTGGAGAAAACGAGCGGATTTTGCCTGGAATTTCAGACCTACGCATAGAATTCACCCAGAATTAACTCCGATGGGGATGTAGGAGTTAGTTTGTTTTCTTCCGGTAATCTTCCACAAACTGTCAGTGACGAAACATCCTGGGTTGTCTCGGAAATTGGAGCAATCCTTCCTAAGTTATGAAAAAAGTTCTCACTGACTTCCTTGGAAAATTGCTTTCTTAGCAAAAAAGGGGCAGAGAAATTCAGAGGCAACGTTTAAGAGCAGCGTTGAGACGTGAGATCTGAGAATTTCATGCTCTCTCGATTACTCACTACAAATTGTTTTCCATCAAATGAATCTCTAGATGAGAAGAAAACAACCTTCAGTGGCTTTACCGCAGCTCAATGATGTGATATTTTTTCGATTTTCGGCGGAATTTTTCTCTTCTTTTCAAAAAAGGCTCCATTGGCCTGGATGTAGACCTACATACGATGAGAAGGGGTGATATGGGAGGGGATCTGTTTGTCTATTCACAAAATGTTACCCGGGTTCGCGCCTGGGAACTATAAATACTCATGATACAGGAGGAAAATGCAAGATATATAGATAGAAGTTTTCCATAGCAAAGTTCGAGGGCAGCTTCTGGTTCGATATTTGGAAATCTCAGAAATTTTTTTGTTTGAGTTATGAAAAATGATGAATAACTTTTGTTTACTCTCGAGGTTACCCTACACTGAAGATCTTCAATGGAACCACCGTTTCATCGATAGTGTGATAATATTTCACCGATAATATTCCCATAAGGTCAACAATGACCCCTAAAGTTCATTGGGATTCATTGGAATTTTTGAAAAATGACGAAGGTGCAGTGCTTTTTCCTTTCATTGGCCTGGATGTAGACCTACGGTGAGAAGGGGCGATATAGGAGGGGTTCTGTTTGTCTATTCACAAAATGCTCCTTGGATTCCCGCTTGGGAACTATAAATACGCATGATTCCAAGATTAGATTCCAAAAAACTTCTCTGCGTGTTTTCTTGGATTCGCTCTCTTATAAAACGATTTTCCATTGTGCTCGATTCTGCAAACCAACTTTCCCCACTATTCCCAAATAGAAATCCCCAGAAAATCATAACCCAAAAAGTAAAGTAAACAACTCCACAAAAGAGCACGGTGCAGGTTGCATAGCGGTTTTCCCGATATTCATCGCTGGAACCTGACTTCATGCGATCCAACAAATAAAGTCAACATTCCTATGTGCATCCACATAGTAAACACTACCACGCCAGTATCCACAAAACATCACCACCAGCACCACCACGAAAATAAACGATTTAAGAGTTCATGGTATGTGCGTGCGTGTTTGCGCAACACTCCAGAGCTGTGGTGGTAGGTGACCGCTGGCTGGGGGAAGTCCAGAGTTTTCGGCCAGCGCTTGACCGGATCCAAGCCGTGGCGGCAGCGCGCGACAAGTGTTTTGAGGTGGTTGTCGCACCTTTGCGAGGTTTTTGTACGAATTCTGAGAGGGTATCCTGGAGAAGAGTGGATTTCCTAGGCAGGAAATGCTGCCCACGAAATCTAGAAAACTGCTTTCCTTCTTCAAAGTTTGAGGTGGCCGAGCTTACTTCGAAAATAGGCCACTTTAGCCGAGAATCTCCGCTAGATGCATTGATTTCCCTCAGCATGAGTGAGGAAATGGTAAAGATTAACCCACTGATGACCCATCTCCGCGCCCTTCCAATTTTTTTTCAAACTCTGGCTCCCTTCTTTGCTCCTTTTTGTAAATCGTGTAACTCCTTTTTGTAAATCGTGTAATCGTGTTTCTATCAAGATTCTAGTAATCACATGGACATAAAGGTATTACTACATTACTCTACTGGGAGAATTAAACCTTGGGCTGGGATTTACGAACCTTCAACCATGCAGACTGGCGATGGTTAGTGTCACTGGTTATCCTATAGACTGTGTTGAGAGATGCAGGACGCAAAATTGGTTCCCTAATCAGGCTTCCCTTGATTGTGGGTTCATGAATCCTAGCCCTGATGGCACCTGAAGGTGACCCAGAGAAAAGGCGCAGCTCATCGGTGAGCCGCGAGGTCGCTAGTGGGTTAATTGGCAGAGTAACGGAGAGGAATGGAGATGGTAGAAGGGTCGAACATGCCAAAATCACTGTAAGGGAGATAGATACTAACAAAAAGATCAATACCTAATGAAAACGTTTACCCTAATTTGTGCTTAACTATAGGCTTAATCAAGAAACAAGAGGTATGGTTAAAGACCTTGATGGAGAAATGTTTATGGATAAACGCTCAACCTGTACACAACTATCGGTGGCTTCGTACAACAAGTGCACTGTACGATATTAAATTTCTAAATTTATTGCTCCTTTCTTGCTGAATAGGAGGATATCAGTTACATATAGTTGCATCTGGTCAAATAACTCTGCAGATAAGTATATTCTGACTTGAAAATTCGATTTCGAACGAGTTAAAATCTTGGAGATCCGAAAAGAGGGGGAAGTGCAACTACTGAGGAACTACGAACAGAAGTTAACGGCCCTCTCTCTTCACCATTCCAAATTCCTGGACCGGGTCCTGCACCGACATTTCAGCTAATTTTATTATTCGATTTCTATTCGGACCCAAGTATAAGCAGTGGTACATAATCTCAATGTAGTTATAGCTCATAAAAGAAGTAGAAACATGAAGCACATCTCAATAACATGTATCGTCTGTAAGCTGAGCGAGTGCCTATGGGGGACTTTGTCTGCAGTTACGACCGCTGTGGTATCGCCTGGCCGATCCGCTGGTTTGACATGAGACTGTAGCGAAGCATTAAAATGGAAAAAAATCACACCAAATACATGTTAAAGCTCAAGGGTGAAGGTGAAAAAAAATAGAACCAACTAGCCGACATGCTGGCCAATACTACTGCGGTCGTGATTGCACACGATGTTCCCCATAGGCACTCCCTGGGCTAATACATTAGTATAAGACTAAAATAAACTTTAGCCAAAAGGTTACAAAAAGGTAGGCTTGAGCCCAATGGTAAAAGGCATTGCCTCTGGCATGGAAATATCCACGAAAAAGACTTTGGGAAGGCCCTGAAGTTGTACGGGTTCTTTGTGGTGAGATCCAAAATATAAAAGTGATCGTAATTGCATCTGTTTAAATGTGTCAAGATTTATGAGAAAGTTCCAAAAAAAAAGAGCAAGTGACTAGGGATAGCTACGTTATTCGAAATCCACAAAATTCCCAATCTGGGCGACAAATCCTAATTACCTAGAATAGGGAACGCTGAACAGTACAGAGCACAGTACACAGTATAGAACGCAGATTTCTTAAACTGAAGTCTTGCCTGATTTTATTCAAAACCTCATCTGTTTTTTTTTGTTTTGTTCACTGGACTTTACCCTACCTTACGCACTAATTGGAACAGTTGTCCTCCCCAGCCCCACAAGGTGCTGCAGTCAAGAGGTTTCTTGTCCAGCTAGTCACGCACACACACAGTTTCACACCCGTTTCCGGTCCAGATTTCGGAAATGCGGCCGGGATTTGTTTGAGATTTGGAGGGAAGTCGCCGAGCCGCCGTACGTCGGCGAGTGGACAGCTGAGCGACGCGAGCGCTGACGTGAATGTGTGACGACGCGAAGAAACGCGCTGTGCAACTCGGTAACTACGGAAAAACTGACGTCTTCAAAATGACGAGAACCCGAGCTTTTAGTTGGAAAGGAGATTTTGAAAGCTTTTGACAGCTGGACAAATGGATGAACTGGTTTCGAGAAGAAAACAAGTTTTTTTTTCTCACAGTAATTGGTTGAAAGTTGTTCAGGTGCGCAAAAATATTAATATGGGAAAGTCGGGGTAAAAGTTTCCGGTTATAAAGGTCAACTATGATTTTTCAGGCGTCATACAACAAATCTAAACTATCGTGAATAAATTTCTGGGGTAACTCTTACGTCTTCTTCTTCGTTTGGTCTGCTCTTGTCATTGCTTTACACTTCCTTCTTTCTTACTTTTACCTCACATCTCTTTTCAATTATTTGGATTTTTTCTCACTTTTCCTACTCTTTCCTACGTTTCTCTTCCTTCTTATTTGTGTGCACGTAATGTTGATGCGCAGATGTCGCAATAATCCGATGGATTTAATGTTTTCGTTGTACTACATTCCATTTATTTTCTCAGGCACACGCGTGTAAATATATGTAAAATTTTCCAGAAAAAAATCTGGAAAGAGGATCAAATGAGTTATGATAATCATGAAAACTCGTGGAGGTGTGATAGAAAATGAATGAAACATCAAGCACAACAGGGTTAGGATTCATGAACGCATAACCAAGGGAAGCCAGGGTCGGTATGCATCATTGAGATTACCCAGAGTGAATTACATATGTTCTCATTTTCGAATTCACCCGTCGTTTACACGGACATCAACACGTTTACCCCAGGTAAACCCAGTGATGCATGCTGCCCCAGGTTAGCAAACCAATTTTTTGTCTTGCGTCTCTCAACGCAACATAGTCTATAGGATAAGTAGCCAGTCGTTGGTCTGTATGGTTGAACTTTCATGGATCCCAGCCCAGGAGGATGAAAACCGCTTCGCATGCGGTGGACGCAGTATTCTACAATAGTTCAAGGTTCCTACCCCGGTAACTTGCTTCCCGTGAGCGTGGGTAAGATGAATTGACGGACCTCAACCAATGAACAACGTAGAGTTGGGAATGCATAATGGAATTTCCCTTGAATGGAGCGGTTGCTGATAGAAATTACTGCAATCTGGACTGGTCAGGAGAGCTTTCCTACACATCTGCGACCTCTCTCATGCATATTTTTCTAACTTGCTCCTAAAGAATCAAATATAAAAGCCCTACGAGATAAAAGCCAGGGTCCAAAACGTCAAAAACACCATATAGCTACCAAAAAGTTGAACACTGGAAAATTTTCATGAATTTTACGGAATTATTGTTCTATATCAAAATCCACAGCATCCTCCACAACGTATCGAATCGGGTGCCTCAAAAGTTTTAAAAGTGTCATATTTCTCTTCCATTTACTAATCATCACGCCTATTCCAAATACCTCGACCGCATGCATCATCGAGATCCCCCAGGGTAAACGTTTTAACAATCAAAACGTTTACCCTAAGTAATCTCAATGATGCATCCAGGCTCTAGCATGCTCCACCCCGGAAGAGAACAAGGCCGATGGGGATAATAAAGGTATCGGTGAGGATAATAAACACTGTGGATAATAAACACATCGTTGAAAAAATGAGATTATCTTCGGACTGATCCCCTGAATCATTCGAGCGGTTTTTCCCCGTAGTCACTGCAGCATCTTCCAGAAGGGATTGGTTTTTTCTTTGTGGAAACATCAAAGAGGAAATAACTTTGAAAAAATGTTGAGGCACTGCCTGCAGGATGTTGTCCTTACAAAGAACATTGGCATGGATACAGTGAGGACTCCATCTATCCCAGGAGACCCATGGAATCAGGGGTGGGATTGATGAACGCGTGAAGAGGCAGAAGCATGCTAGCAAACCAGATTCGGGGGTCTGCGTCTCCTAAAACCGCGTTGTCTATAGAGTAACCAATCATGATGATCATTGTTGGTTTGCGTGGTTAGCGTTTCATGAATCCTATCTCAGGCTAGCAAACCAACTTTTACGTCCTGCTTCTACCAAAATTACGTAGTCTGTACAAGCACTGACCATACTACTCAACTGAATCCTAGCCCAGGATTTTACCCGGCAACGTTGGGTACAGCTATTTTGAATACAAGTGTGAGAATAATAAATATTGGTTGTGTAATCAGTAATGGAAACTGTGAACGCTAACAAAAGCAAATGACTCACAGCTGCAGCGAGAGTAAATAGCAAGAGTAGCCAGATGAGCGCGCGCATAGTGACCGCCGGCCGTGTGTGAGTGAGGGTGCGCGGGGTGTGAGTAGGCGATGATGTCGCAAGTGCGGTAGTGGTGGAGGCTGGGCTCGTCGGTCGGCTCGGCGGCTGCGCGGCTCAGCGCAGGCGACCACGAGGGCGGACGCCAAAAACAATGGGTGAAGCTGCTCCCGAGAAATTCCCGACGAGCCTGAGCAGGGAGCGACGCGGTTGCTGCTGCTGCTGCTGCTGGCTGCTGCTGAACAGAGTGTCGTTAAACATGCGACGATGAAGTGCTTCCACTTTGTTTTGGGACGACTATTGGACCGGCTGCGCTCGTCAACAAGCCGACAGGCCATTTCAACTAGGTGTGTAAAGGCACAGCCGGATTTGGCACTTAGCCGGGTGTTGTGTGGTCAAAAGTCGCCAACACCACATTTGTTCAGGCCAGTCTTCCGAGAGATGCGGTATCAGGTGGAATCACATGTTAAGGGAGATCGGTATGATTTGGCAGCTTATCAGGCACGCTATGCAGTGAAGAAGCTTAACATTGGGTAGTCCATAAATGTAACGCTACAGTAGGAATTTCTGGGCTATGTAGTCTTTTTATTCGCCTCCTCAGGGAATATTCAGAGTCACGTGTACTTGATTTTATTGTGTGATTTCATTTTCCGCTCAGGGTCAACCAGGGTCAAGCGTGGCATCGCTATTAGGTAGACTCCTGGGTGAGCCCCCTCGTTGTCTGGCCAAATTTCGACCCCCCCCCCTTATTGGAAGAAAAATAAAAAAACGTAATTCTTTTTGTTAAAATTTAATAATAAAATTTCATCGTATACTCAAACTAAAATCTGAATTACTCGGTAGAAAAATTTGACAACGCTGTTGCAACCCAAAAATTACATTTTCATTTCGAATTGGAAGGTAAGAAATTTTTCAGCGTTTTGGAGTGTTAACAAATATTTAGAGGTGAATGTTTCTGCTTTTCCTAAGAACAATCTTTCAAAATTTAGGGAGAAAACCTCAAGTTTTCTCGGGTACATTCTCACTCGAGCATTCGTTCCAGGTAGAAGAATCTCCAAATATTCTCAAGTGATGCTCCTGCTCTTCTATTGTTTAATAGACGTGCTTCTATTGTGGAAGACTCCTGGATGGCGAGAAGACGAAGCGGACCCATTTCGGACGCGACATCACAAAAGAAGTTGGTCTGACTCGAATCGTCTCGAAATTGATGTTATTCTCAAAGGCAGCACCCACGAAAAAATTCGTTACCCAAGTTTCAACGCGATCTTAGGTATTTGGCTATGAGGAATAAAGTGTTCATTCGTCCCAGAACTAATGGTGAAATGGTTTTCGGATGTTACATCCTCTATAGCAAGGTGGCCGAGTTACGCTGACGGATTGGATCAAGAAGGTCGATAAAGCTGCCTTTGTTGTCGACAAATTTCTTAGCGCAAGCGGATATTCGAGTAATTCTGCAGTTTCTCTAAAAAAGAAAAATCAGAAACGAAAAGGAATTAGGTTGTTCATTGCAGAAACATTCCTCATGAAAAGAAAGAAAACTTGTTGGTAAGTGTAAAGAGCCAAAAAACTGAAATTCCTACAATGCGTGAAAATTTGACCATTCTGAGTAAAACAAGGGATGATATGGTCGAATTACAATTAAGAGGGCATGAATAGAGGAAAGCAGATTATCACAGTGGAGAACTTTTTGGAATGACCATTAGAAAAAAGCGTTACCTCTGGAAAACCGACAGATTGGGGCAGGAAACAGCTGACTCGCGCTCGGCTACAACTTGCCTGGGGTTCCCCGGATCCCATGCTCAACTTGTTATATCTCGAGAGTGTGGGTGCCTTTGGTAGAGCAACTTGCGTAGAACTACTGGGACTATCGTTCAGACCCCGAAACATTCAGAATTTTCGACATGAAAATTATCGTGTGTGCTGCCGTTAAAGTCAATCACAATTCAAATCCAAAAGGAGCACAATTTCAAACTAGACTCTAGTAGACTCTAAAGGTGGACGATGACGTTCGAAGATGCCAGAGCTATTCTGGGTGTATCAATAGAAGAACTGCTCCATCCTCAAGAAAATCCCCTAATAATTAGAGGATCTACTGCCAGTTTTACGTATGTCCGTCGATTTCTTTCACTTCAGCCGAGTGGTAAAGACAGTTGCAGGAATAATCTGAAAATCTTGACAAACGTTCCTTTTTTGGGGAGGATTTCATATTTGTCATGTTTGTGATAAAAAAAATTTCATTGGCAGTGGTCAAGGTGCAAGTGTTAAGCTAACTTATGAGATTTTGAAAAAGCGTGCTTACATCGAAGAGTAGAAAAGAACCGACAGAAAACAACAAGCTAATTTCGAAACACCACTACCGCTGTTGTGATATCCGGGGGATGTATTTATTATTTATTATTAAAATTAATATTTTCATCAATTTTATGTTCCGTTTGGGTCCCCAAAACGGTGGGGGCCCCAATTTTTTCCCACGCCCCTCCCCTCTCGCCCACTTTCTGCGTCAGTTCAGCTGTCTTATGCTATCCTATGCTCAGGCAGAATGTTCACAGGAATTCTTTTCTGCTAGTGGTATTCTTGTTAACCGCCTTGACGCTTGGAGTAGCCACTCGACTCGATATTTTCTTGGAGTTATAGCTGGTTCAATTTTTACGCTGTACGGTTTTCATGTCATTTCGCTAGGCTCCGGACTTTTCCATAGTTTGATCAGCTACAGATGAGATTTCTTCTTTTTTCTCTAATACTTACTCTAATGTCCCTCCCCCTTCCTTACTGACGAGCACAGAGGAAGCATATTCTGAGCTTAGTTTTCGTATAAGGGAAGGTACGAAACGGAATCTAAACCAACATGTATAACATACAACGCGAGAACCCCAAACATCAGCCCGCAAAACTTTGGAGGCATTGTGGATTCATGCGAAAAGTCCAAAAATGAATCGCAAGGAAGAATGCCTCTCAATCACACGAGAACTTGCGCCATATCTGGGACTGCTCTTCCGATCCGATAGAGTGCGCCCAAGTCATCCGCTATAGTGGACAATTAGCCGTCGTTCCAGTCATCACGTCACTCCAGTGTCATCAAAGTGGTGTTCGGTGTCCATCAGCTAGCTTCATGATTGAAAACCAGGCTTAGCGTTTCGCTTGTGTGGTACTGTAGAGATTTGACCGGATAGTTAGCTTATCGAATCGCCCATTTCAGGCTCTGAAGATGGCGATTTGCCGAAGCGTAAGCCAAAATAAACTAGTTGCTAACTTCCCCTGAAGCTCACAAAATCAACCAAATCATTGTACAAGAATGCCGAGGTTCATTGAGAGTCGGGCTTTTCAATAAACCAAGATAGTTTTACTATAATGGTTTCTTAATAGCCTTTTTTATCTACTGAGAAGACAAATATTTTCTCCCTACTTTACATGACTCGTTTCTAGCGTCACCATTTTCCTTGTCAACGATAACACACTAATCTGTAGCAATAAAAAACGAAAATTCTCTCATCACTATTCCCCTCCATTGAAAAGACTGTTCGTTGCTCATAGAATTATCTAGAAACCTAGGAAAATAAGGAGTGACATCACTCTAAACTCGCACAGAAGAATTTGGTCCGCTAGTGACTCACCCACATAAAATCATGGAGAGCTGCAATGGACTGCTCAAATGGATGAGTGAACACTGTCCGTGCATTGTATATGGACATTCAATACCTAGCGGAAACCCTGACCAATCGCGGTAAGGCCATGAGGTGGCTTTCTTAGCACTCTCTCTACGCGAAACAATGGAAAGCGTTTCATTTTTCGGAAAAGTATCATAGCGTTCAGAAAAAGTGATCCTACAAGATCGGCCTGTTTGTCCGGAGTTTCCTCGGACAAACAGCTACTTAGCGGCAGTGGCGGACGCAGAAAGTGGGCGGGAGGGGAGAGGGGGCGTGGGAAAGAAAATTGGGGTCTCCGCCGTTTTGGGGACCCAGACGGAAAATAAAATTTGAAAAATATTAATTTTAATAATAAATAATCAATAATCAATATTTAAAAAAATAATAAGAAAAATAAACAAATAGAAATAAAGTAATACAACATTTTTACATGTTTTGTAAAGTAATTTCAAAAATTTGGCGAC
>JARK01001529.1:241819-324322 GCA_000688135.1 Ancylostoma ceylanicum
GCCCCCCCCCCCTGCGTCCGCCACTGCTTAGCGGATATTCGTTTGAGTTGACCTGCTCAATTTGCAGGTGCGAAGAGGCGGCATTCTTTCGCGCACGAACAATTACACTCCCGAAAGAACTGCATGAAGAGGATCCAAGTCAATGTTGAGACTGTTCGATTTACAGACTGATATTCAATTTCGCCACAGTTGGTTGTTATCGCCACTGCATGACTGTTCGAGCTGCAAAAAATGATCTGTAAGATCATAACATTCGAAAGGGCAAGGCGATTGCCAGCGATAGCGATATAACTATTGAAATGTTTGGGACTAGTTATGAGCGAACTACGTACATAGAACCGGCCGTAGCAAAAAAAAACCAGAGCTTTTTTCTGTGATGTGCAGCACTGACTTGATCGCAACTAAATGCACTATCGACGCTGTCCGAGAAAGCTCCGGATCTCGGTGCTATCGAGAAAACCTGCACAGGAATTCCCGAAAAAAAAATCAGGGTTTTACAGGTGTGAGATGTTACCTGTAGGGCTTCTGTCAGTTTATGCCGACATGCTAGCGCCAGAGGCACCATTCCATCTTTGAATGGTTTCTAGATTTTCGCATAAGGGAAGAAAAAACGTTTCTGATTTAGGATTTTTCTTGGATACCAGGTCTAGATCGCACGCCAAAGTTTCATACCAAATTTCTTCAAGGTTCAAAATGCTCAGGACATCAGCCACAAGGATTGAGTGTTTTGTCAGCTCTCACGGTGGTGTGTGTGTGTGCGTGCGTCCGTGTGCGTTTTTTCTCGTACTTCTATTTTCGATGTTTTTTTTACGTTTGTTTATGCCGCTATGAGGCATATTCTCCGAAGCTTTATTGTTGTGGGTGAGCACAGAGTGCATATGATAAGATGTTTATGGAAGAAAGCGATATATTTTTCTGGAACAACCATCAATTCTATGTGAATTCACTGACATAAAATCCGTGGCATTTTCAGCTAGTTGCACGTACTCGTGTAGCTGTGATGACGCTGTCACTGATAGCTCGGTGATATTGTTCCCATCAATCGTTTTCTCCGCCTCCGTTCAAGGGTGTGGTAGGAGGGAAAAGTCTTTCTCAGCAAAAATATGGACTTTTTATCGGTAAGTACATACAAGCGAACGAAAAAAGTCGCATGGCAGAGAATCAAGACATTTTTAGGGAATTTTTATTTACTTAATCGATGACACAAAATGCCACTGTTTTTTTTTCATAGAAGTTACCTGAAATGGAACGATGCTTAGGACTGAAAACACATGATTACTGATGACATATCATGGAATGAGCAGCCTAATCGCTGATATCGATGGCACTCACTATTCATAGTTCTGAGAAAGCGTCAATCATTTCTCTGTCCCGGAAATAGTAGAGAGGTTTCCGTATCCAAGGTGTTAAGCACATGCATTCAGGATGTGGAAAAGTTTCACTTGTAGCCGGAATATAGTTGCTTGTCTGCCACGTGGGACTTTAGTTGTGAAGTTGTGAATGCAAGTTTTCAATCCAACTTTTTAATCGCTCCAAAGGTTCCAACACATGATAACAAGGCGAGTCAAGCAAATCAATTTTCAATTACACGTATTTCACTAAGATCTCTATCACATCGAATCCTTCGTCAACCTCGTCGACACAGGACATGACACTCCTGCTGGATCAGGAATGAGTTTCGTTTTTTTTCTGCAAGGGCTCTAGCTTCAACGCACCATTTTGCAATAATTCTGCGGAAGTAGAGCAAAGCATGATCGCGGCGAAGAACTTTTATATTTACTTATTCATTGCACACTAAGTGCACTACAATCACTGGGACAAGATTAAACGCAGAACAACATTAGCTCAAATGCGAATAATCGCTCCGAAGACAGACTTAATTATAATAGAAAGTCACTAGAAGAAAAAACACACAAAAAACAGCATATCTGTTCCGTTAATGCAGCAGTGAGATAGTGCGATATTAGTGGAAAGATGAGAAAATACTGCCAAGTCCAAATATAATTGCGGAATCGAGTGAATTTCATAGCATAAAGCTTCGTGATGTTTTCAAACTTGAAAGATTACTTATCATACCTGAGGTTGTCCCATGCACCAACATCAGCTACCAAGGTGTCCTGGTTCTCCTTGGAGAGTCATCGGAACCTGCAAGAACTTCGGCAAACGGGACTTCATATGCCTTGCTTGTGGAAAAACTTTTATGCTTTTGGAAATAATTTTTCTAGCTAGTGTTTCTTTTTGTGGAATTGAACACTAGTTTTTTTTCCTTCAACTTCGTTTCTCCCCTTCTTGACAGCTATTCAGATAATTCTGTCTACACATTTTATCAAGAAACGCATTAAGAATACCTGATCAAGTGAAGCTGAAATTGATAGATCCTTCTCACGTGCACTTTACATTAGGTCGTGATTTTTTGTCCGTCTTAGCAAGTGCTGATAGAGGTACCAGACTGAAAAACGGAAAAGCTGGTAGGCTCTCTCGCACGTAATGAAAAGCAAGAGTGTGCAATAACATACGAAAATAGGAAAACGAATAACATATGAAAACAACGGGTAAAACCTGAAGTGCACATGAGTTCACAAAACATATTATGGCGCTGTAAAATAAGTAGTCGCATCCTCGCGTCTTTGCAAAAGATTCAAAATTTTGGCATCCTCAGGAAATTCGTGAAGAAAAACAAAAAGAATTGTTAACTGAAAATAGCACACGAAATGAACTCTTAGAAGCTGTGCACTGCTGAGAGGTCACACGTGAATAGACAGTTACCGCATACATTTCCCGCAAACCTGGGCGTTACGTAAGCAGGATAAGGGTGCGGTCAGCGTCGTCGAACGCTCCATCGAGAGGATGATGCTAGGAGTAACCCGCCTCACGCAAGTGATGGCGGAAATACGGAGTTTCTTCCTGCATCAACAGTCGAATATTAGTTGAGTTGAGTATCAAGTTGAGTAAGACCCGGTGGGCCGGACACGTGATGCGTCTTAACCACGACCGTTGGACAAGAGCAGTCAGCGACTAGATTCCGCGGAACGTGAAGCGCACGACAGGAAGACGAAAGACCCGATGATTTTGTGATTTTTTAGGCCCTTTCGCTGGAACTCGCTACGGCCGAGTATAATCTCTGATATGAACAACCTATTGGTGACGCCTGTTAGGCACAACTTCTCTGTTCAAACTCGCCAGCTGTGTACCCTCTACACCAGGTCTCCTTGCATGAAGTAAGACTTTTCTAACTGGTATACACGTGCGAGTAAGTTTATCAGAACGATGAAGAACGTTTTGAAAATCCCCAACATGGTTCGTTCCAGGATTTTCCGGATTCTGACTATACTCGCTACTGTCACGGGTTTCCTTTCGGTGGTAAGCCCGATGAGGGATCAGTGAGTGATGGTGCGAGGGTTTTCACGCTTTCTGACGTCATGCTCTGTTATCGTGCTTTGGACGCCATAGTGATTAGTGCATTGGAGGAATGGAAGAAAAATTACTGATATAAATGTGAAGGACACAGCTTCATTCAATATTATCAGTTGATGATTTGTATTCTTGCTCACCTTTCTTTTAAAGCACAGCCCTGCCTACTTTTGCTTCTACAGCCGAGCAGATTTAGTGACATTCAACTTATCATTTTCATCTAATGGTCGAACATGCCATCATAAGATTGAAATTTCCTTATTTCTTCCTGTAACAGGGTCCTCGAGCATTTTTTTAAAAAATCTATCACTTCTTCCTAACGATTTCTGGAATCGATTTGCTAAGCTAAGTGAAACACAGAAGAAACCCAAAGGACATGGGTTGGGTTGGTTTTTACATTGCCTCCTGTTGGATGAATAAAGAAAACAATAGGAACATTAGATTTCATCCCTGGCCAGCAATCTATGCATAAGCTCCTTCTTGATCAGGCTCATTTTTCTCCACTGATGCTTGGATAAGCCATGAGAGCAGGTGCAGAAGAACACAGTGACAAAACGTGGGTGTGAAGCTGTTTTCGCGCGATAGGCGTGTCCGTGGGCGAGGCCTAATTGGACGAACCGCTACGAAATCTGGCAAAGAGCTACATGGTCAAGCGAATATAGCGAAAGTTTAATCTTCAAAGTTTGAAGGGACGCTGACTAGCGAAAAATACTCCTAACATTGCATTTAACAAGCACGGACATATGAAAAAGAAAATTATGAAAAAATCTACGTATTCTCCCTTATTCATATACTAAACTGCATCCTAATGGAGAGAAAGCTTAGCGGTGCTTTTTTTTTCGGAGAGAAAAATCAATCCAATTTTTCGTACCACCAAGAACTTGGGTGATTTTTCAAATGCTATTTGAATGGTTTTACTCTCATCCTCACTGTTTATCGTCTAATCTGACTTTTTTCATTGAAATGTGGAATTTCTTCATTGCAGCTTTTTTTCCCGACACGTGGCTCATTGTCAGTTTTCGGAGCGACTGCCGGATTAGGCACCGCTCACGAACATGCACATCTCGCCAGTTCGCCACCCACAAAACGTAGCATAACACAGATTATACATACAATGGAACGAAACAAGTAGAAAACATGCCTGCTACCGGAAGTTATCAGGAGTATCTGAAGATCTTGTGAACTATTTTTATGAATTCTTTAGATTACATTGCTCTAGCAGAGATACTATAATACATGGGTGGTCCAAAGTTACGAAGACAAGGTTGTGATGAGCGTTGCTCGACTTATCTCGAGTTTTGGTATTTTGCATCCAATCTTTTGCTGTTCATCGGTTCACACCTACAACTTATTCCAAAACAAAATTTGGAGGTCATTTATTTCTTATTTATTCAATCTCGGGATATGAAAATTAGACATGTGCTGGCTGATACAGATTGGCACGATGTAATCATGGCCGCAAAACATACAGGATGATGAGAATTGTTTCTTTCCTCAAAATGTGCTACAACCTAACTCCAAGAGAGGAAAGATAAAAGAAGCGAACCTAAGAGCGGAGGTTAGCTGGCCAACTACCCCGGAGTTGGAAAGGAAGTAGCACCTTTGGAGAAAAGAAACACTGTGAATAGCAACTGAACATTGGATAATGAAGGTAATAGCGGTTCTGTAGAAGGATGAGCAGGAAAGAAAAACGCAGAGGGGAAAATCTCTCAATCTAATTTCAATGCATATAGAACAGACCCAACATATCTGACATTATGAATTTTAAGAACGGCTAGCGCGCTTATCAAATGGAACACCACCATTAATCGTATAGTGGGGGAAATACTCTTTAGAACTTCAATATTGTAGGTTCGTAGTCCTAATAAGCTTCACTGTCCTAGTGAAACACTAAAGAAAAGAGGCATTTTTACCCTGTTTTTGCACAGGATCTCACGTCCGCTCTCGTATAACCTGAGCTTTCGTATAACTTAAGCCTATTCTTAGTATTCATTCGCACAAGTTTCTCGTTATAGCATTCATTTTACAGCGCGTGAGTAGTTCGAATTCTTCACCTCTTTTTTCGCCAGTGTTTGGAGAATTTTTGAGATGTAGTAGTAGATTTTGTTCACTGTTGAGTGAGAAACATACCGGGAAAAGAATGGAAAAATTGCCTTGTAACGTTATATATGAATCTTTTGGCAAGGCTCCATAATTATGGACCACCCTATTTATGGTATTCCGTTTGACCATTCCGCCGATTTTTGTCCTCTCAAGATCGGTACTGATTTAGTCTTGGTGAGGTCTTAGTTTTCTCCTTTGAAGCCAAAGTATGAGGTTTACTTTGATGGTGACTGCTCCGATCGAGCCGATCTGATCCGTTGCTTTCTGTATTTAATAAGTCACATAATCTAGAAAAGGGCCGTTGGAAAGAACTGCAATTTTCAGGATAAAAGCATAACGTAATGAACAATATCCATCACACGGACATACGGGGAAGAAGGGTCGTGATGCCCCATGCGCATCCATTTGTCTGTGGTTGTCTGAATCAATTAGCGATTAAATTTGAAGCACAGCCCTGCTTTCAGATATAAGTGACGTGAAAAACACTGACAGAAGTACTATCCAGGCCGGACCAACTTTATCACGTACATACGATGTGAACTTGTTCCAAGATTCAACGGCTTTTCTTCCTGACTTCTAACTTAGGCAAACTCAGGGATGGAACTCTCCTAGATTGGTGAACGTTCACGGCATAAGACGTTACTGCATAGCATCCCAATAAACAATCTTTTTCTCATATTCTCCCATAACTCAAAAGAGAATTGGGAGTTGGGAAGATAACAAGGCCACATGTCAATGCTATCATCAGACTCACACCCGGGCAAAATGGTCATTGACTCATCAGAAGCTTCGACACGTGTTCATTTTTTTGGTGTTGACAAGGTGCAAACTCACCCGAGCTATTGCCATCTTAGAATTTCATAATTGAAGGTAACAAATTCCCAGAAATCATGAACAAGGCTGCGATATGGTGTCTGCTGGCCCTTCTTGTAGTTGGAATCATTGCCGCAGTAGCTGTTGTAGTTATCTTGAAATTCACAGGCAACAAAGATATTTCAGGTGAGCATTTCGTGAATTTAGAGAGCAACAAAGTTATTTTGAATATTGACTCGCTTCAAATATGTTCATAAGTGAAGATTATGAATGGATGTAGGTAGAAGATAGAAATATGTAGGTATCGAGGAGGAAGCACATGTGTCTATGTTTAAGACCAGTTTTTATATAGGAGGAGATGTAAACCAGAAGACTATGTACTACGCCATGTACCTCGGTGATGGTGCGCCAAGGTCGCGGTTACCTTTTATGTCACCCCAGTATCGCAGCAAGTGCAGCCTACAAATGGTGAGTTCGTTACTTTCATTACCAATGAGTAGACTTGTGTACAGCAGTACTAGTTAATCTGGGTTCTACGCTCGAAGCTAGCCCTCTGGTACTTCTAGACCCAGCCACGATGGTGTGCTGCTTAAAGGCAGCACCCACGGGAAATTTCGTTGCGAACGTTCTGAAAGTTTTGAAAAACCCAGGACTTGGGGAGTATATTCGCCACACAAGCCGCACTGAAAGCGTCCTTTTACCTACTTACAACAGGATCGCCTAGGTTTAGACGGACCTATTTATCAGCTGATTGTACGTGTTTTCCCTGTTTCGTTTTCGCAGTTAGAGCACCGAAGTCTTTTTGGAGCGCGGAAGAGATCGATTACCAGCTGATCTCTTTGTCAAACGTTGCCCTTTTCGAAAGAATTCCCTTGCCATGCTTTCAGAATTGTGTAGTTTTCTCTCGTCTTTTCAATTTTTTTGTTCTGGTAGCTGCGGTCGTATCCAGTAGATTTCCACAGTAATTATGGTTGTTATAGTATTGTTAGCACTAGTTTCAGGCGGATTTTCAATTTTGTCTCATTTCTTCTCTCCTGGGGAATTCTACAATGGCTTGATTCTCAAATGACATTTTTTTTAATTGTTACTAATTTTCCAATAATTATTTCTTTCGCTGCGGTTCAGAGAGGGCTGCTTTTCTTGAGAAATAGCTGATTCCGCAAAGATCCACATGGCGAAAAAGAATGCCTCATCGATCTTTTGATACCGGGTCTCATCCATGGCTCGCGAAACTCGGCCATATCTGTTGAACGCTACCTGATTATGAACCTCAAAAACAGTTTTTCCAATGCTAAGGTGAAGTTTTGTGTTTAAGAAAGTGAAAACCTTCGATACCTACGAAATATGCTCACATCCTGAAGTCAAAAATTTCCGTGGGTGCTGCCTTTAAGCATAAAAGCACTGCTTTCTGGTCTATCAACGCTGCTGCTACTACCCGAATTCTACACGTCGCTAGTGTCACAGATAAGAAAATCCAGGATGAGCCAAGTCTTTGGACACTTTGTTTTCGCTCGCTCAAAGCATATGAACGAGTTGATTAAAAGAGAAACCAATGGTGAATATTTCACAGCTTACAAGGGAAGGACATTCCTTGACCGTGAGCTTTCCTGATGGCCCATATTCAAAGCAGTTGGCAACACTGATGTCGAATCCACGCCGCACCATTCCTGCGGGGTCCTGAGTGGAAAGTTATGGTGGTTTGTGTTGATGCTGGAGCGCATACATATTCAATCTAGAGTGTCACGATACCACCTCGGTCCGTGGTGTGGTGGAAAGTCTCTCGCTTCACAGGAACGAGGTTACTGGTTCGGATCCTGCTGCAGCATCCCCCCCCCTCTTCCCACCTGTGATGATATTACCGTGGACGCAGTCGCCTGTGTGCACGTTTAGATGTCCGGCCACGCAAGGCCATACATAGGCTCGGTCACTTTTCCATGCACTCCTGACTTCCACCAGACATACATCTGTTATAATTTTCCTCCATAATGGCTTGGAGAATTCACTAACAAAATATTTGAGGGTAATTTTGAGGCAGTAGCAGTAAATGTTGTGTATTTCCTAGAATGTGGACAATACCCGAGATTCGATCCTTGCGATGAAGGATCTAAAGCAGAAGTACGGCTTCATACTTTTCACCGACAGGGTAGAAATCACGTCAGCCATGCGCAGTGATGAAGCCCTATCAAAGCTCTCGAAAATAGAGCCAAAATCACCAGGATCCGTCTTCAAGCAGGAGTCGTAAGTGGATTGAAGTTTCTTTTAATTTTTCATTTGAGATGTTTATTTCAGTGAATGAGATAGTAAACATTCAATGTTTCAGCGTTATGGAAGAGTTTATAAAACACAGGAGAGGAAAAGATCTTTTGGTCTACTACATCCCTTGTGACTATAACTACAGGTTAGCACCTTTTCTTCCTGGATAGAAACGAAAATGAAAAACGCCTACAGTGGAAAAAGAATAGGCATAGGAAATGTCGCAATACACAAAATACTGAAAGATAAACAATAGAAAACAAGGAGCAGGCGCTCATGTTATCCTGAAATTGTTTTTGTTGGTAAAACGGCGAGGCAAGCATTACTGGAATATTAAACTGCCCCAAAAATATTGACCGCATCTGCTAGTGAAGATTCAAAAGTTTATAATTCAACCAATTGAAAATTCACACAGACAATTTTTGAACCTCTGTGAAGCTGAGGTCTTGCACTATGTAAGGTTATAATGCACTCCGTCATACCTTCGTTTCGGTGATTTCTACAGTAGATACTGTGTGATGATGTGGAACACACTCCGTATACCAATATCAGTTCTTTGCAAACAAAAATATTGCAATGTTTCACAAGATAGTACTTCGTTAATAGAAAGAATGGTCTCTGAAATTAGAGATAAGGAAATCTAGAGACAACTCGAACATGAGTACAAGGATAAGTAAGACTGTTTTTAAGAGAAAATGACGAAGACTTAGAGGAGTTCATCGAAGAAATGAAGGAGGCCGGAGTATCACGGAAAACTTTGATTGTCTCAAACACACAACCAGCTAAAACTGTCAGCAGAATGTATGGTGTAGGAGAAGGAAACGCATTAGGGTACGATAGCGAGGACAGAGCGGATAGAATAGCAGATTTTGGTAAGTTTACCGAAGTATATAACATATCTTGGAAAAATTGAGAAAACTGGGAAAATTGTGAAATGACTTTGTTATAGTTTTATTTTTTTTTTGAACTTCCAATTTTCAGGTCGCAGTTTTGAGGAGGTCACTACATCAAAGCAACCAGAAGTGGTCACAACAGAAGCTACGACCGAAGCGTCTCGAAAAACAGCACCACCTTCTTCAACTTCACCCGCAAACGAAACAGCTGCACCATCGTCAACCCCGTCTACTGGGCGAGTTGAAACAACAGTGCCCATCCGGAGAACTACCACATTTGCAACGTCAACACGGCGTACACCAGGTTCATCACCGACCCAGTCCACTAAAAGCATAGAAACAACAATGCCGATCCGGACAAGTACCACAACTGCTACAAAGGCACAAACGAGCACAACATCATCCAGAAAAACAACAATGGACCCAGTGTCCACTAGGAGTACGTCAGAGCCAACGACTACATCCACGCGAGAACCAGATACACAGTCCACAACCACAAGGATCGTTACAACGGAGACTTCGTCTTCTACAACGTTCGAAACCTCAACTTCTACTGATAGACCACGTCCTCCAACCACAGGTGTGTCTACGTAGAGTGGTCATCCTCAAATTATTCATCATTGCTCTCTACTGTCGGCTAGAATCTTCACCTTTGCGCACTTTTTTGCTTATTTCATGGCAACGTTACTAGAAAATCTTAGCTTTCTGAAAAGACAAAAACTATTCCAGCACCACCTCCAAAGAAAAACCTACACTGTCTCCTTGTTGGAGATCTGTACAACTTTGGTGAAAACGTCAGTGCATACATACAGGTAATTATTGAAGCTGCTTAATTTCTAAGAAGTGCTATATTTGGCACATACATAGATTGCGTTAGACAATAACTATGGACCAATTTTTTGTGAGGCTGAACTCTTGAATGTTTCATTCAAAAAAGCCTCAGTAGTGGTCGTGTCAAAAACCCTCATCTAATCTGAATTCGTTTCAGGAAGTGGATTTTATTGCTGAAGTCAGCCACGATCTATTTAAAACCCGGGACCTCGCAAGCATGGGCCTCTGGCTGTACGGGTACACCGAAAAGTTTAATTCGCTTGATGAATCCCTCGACAACATGAGATCTTCATATCAGCACTTCATAGATGACCTTTACGAAGTCGAATTCAATACCGCTGTTGAAAAACCTCTCTCTACTGCGGAGTGAGTGTTTTTTTTCAATTTTTTAAATTTTAATTTGGCTAAGTGTCTCTACGGTTATGTTTATCGCGTATGACAGATACTCTTCAGATAAGCACAGGATTCAGCTTGAAACTAAGATATGTTTAGGGCTATTAAGACGCTAAACAATATTGTGGACACCAAAAATCGCGTTAACTGCCTTATCTTCTTCTCCGCTCAGTGAGTAGTTTGAAAGTAAATCACCTATCAATACTCTGAATTTGAGTCGCGATTATAATGGCATGCAAGCACCATTATACTTTTACCTAATACTTTTTCTCGCCAAAGAAAAATTATATATAATGCAATGTTCAGAGAAAACACGTCCGGACTACCGCGCTTAGATCCTGACCAAAACAAGTCAAAAATCAACACAATCGTCGGTGTTGGCTTCAGTGGTACGTTGAACCTAGAACGATAATTATGGTATATCCTTCACGGAAGCATCTTAGACACAAATTTGCACAATGTGGTAGCACCGCGAGGAGTTGCCGTTAGCGTTCCACACAGCTACAGTGAACAGGATATTGAACGAGTAGTCGCTGCTGTCTTGGGAAGGTAATGCTTTTAGTGAACATGCAATACCTATACAAATTGTTTTCGGGGCATATAATGTTTTGGTACCGCCTTGTTGTAGCTTTAGCAGCCGGTGGGCATGAAAAAGAGCGTATTCAGTAGGACACCATCAGTTTATCTATTATTTAGCTGCTTCCAGGATCTAGAAGAGCGATTTTTTGTTTGGGAGCAATTTCGAAATTCAACCATGAAGTCTGCAAAAAAAAAGCTCGCCTAAGGTTGCTTTCCCACTGCTGTGACAGTCGCCCACGGTCATGCAGAAGGCGACGATATCGCGGCGGTGGCGACACTTTGCATCCGGTGGCGACACTTTGGATCTTTTTTTTTGCCGCCGCAGTGCCCGGCGACTTCTACCAGCAGCGCACGACAGTGAATGCCGTGGGGGTATTTTTTTCCGCTCGGCGACAAGTTTTGCCGCACATCCACTTTTGCGGTAACGGCAAGAATGTGGAAGCCCTTTCGAAACATATCAAAACTCTTTTTGTCAACAAGTTATACATTGCTTAGACTTCGAATATTAAGGCCAGATGTTGGCTCAACTACTTTACCCACATCCTCGGATACTACCACATCTTCCAGTCTGGAGACTTCAACTGTGACTTCTGATAAGCATACAACAACAGGTACGACAACCTGTGATATTCACAGTGAATTGAGTGAAAATATGAGAGAAGTCAAGTGAATCCGGTACGTCTCGCAGCCGGTATTACCTGAGTTATAGCACTATGCTTGTCTGCGCATCCGCATATTCCAGTGATATCACCAGTCGAACTTTCCCTTGATCCTCGATGTAGGATCACAATTTTTCAGCGGGTTCGGACCACTGGAACCTTTTATAGCAATGAAAACTTTTTCATGTGCTCGTAGCATAGATAACAAGCTAGTTCTTTCATCCAGAAATGGGTATCGAAAATTGGTTTGATTTTTCTCGGCCCGGGGAACACACAATGGCCTTCACATTTTTGTTGTTCTTCCGTCGTATTGTTGAGCCTTAAAACTGGTTGTCTATGTGTGAGTGATTTTTTGGAATTTGCAGAGCCGGAGCCGGAATCAGAAGAACTGCACTGTCTCTTTGTTTATGATCTGTTCAATTTCGGCAACAATGTTGACGCATACGACACAGTGAGTCTCCGGTGCTTTGCCATATCTTCATAGAAACCATTCCGCTGGTGGTGACTCCCTCAGCATCCTTATACATTTTTTTCGCTTAGTTATCAAAATCACTCTCGACTTTGTACTTTGCGTCCAAGGATCACAGAGCTCATGGTCGAGATGAGTCGGGTAAATTGGTTCAGAGACGTAACGCTTTTCGCATCAACTTCGTCTTGGAGATTTCCATAGAAATAGGTTGTCGGGAAACTCTCGTTACATTGGTTTAATCGCTCCCAGGACTAGCAGAGAAGTATATAAAGGCAGTTTTCTTCTGGGATTTATATTGAAAGTAGCTCCCGCGCCATTTTTCAAGTTTCGAATTGTGAATGCTTTGGAGCCTGGACAATAGTACCAGTCATTGTACGAAAGTTGGACAGTTTATGGTATCTACGTTTTCAACGTATACTGGACCGCGATATTCCGCTGTTGCCTGACGAGTTGTAGAGTGATACAAGGAGCAATAGCATTGTAGAAGTAGCTAAATATGTAACCAAGCTCATCAACTCTTCTTTTCTCCCAGTTCAGAGTTAGGATGCTGGAAAAGTCCATGAAATTCGAGAAAGTTGAAGTTTGAGCTCAATAATCCTGTTAATTGAGTTTGTGCCAGTGCTGAGCTGCCGCATGGAGAGGGCTCATATAGTTTTAGGACATTCTCCAATTTGGGTTAGATAGCTCAATCTAGAAGAGAATTTTAGCAAAAGAATCCCCAGTTAATATGGCTATGATCATATTTTTTTGACCACCATTTTACATTATTTTATTCTTGCCCTTTACAATAAGGTTTTTTTCATAGATACATACGTCCATATGGCTTTCATTCTCTTTTCTTCCTCTTTCCCGTTTTTGTACATCAGGAGGCTGCAAAACAAAGCAAATATCCAAGTTATCAAAAACACACGTGAAAATGAACGCAGCGTCATCGACTCTTTTGTCAGACCTGACCTGTGTTACTGGACCTCTTGGTTTTACATAGCACGTACAAATATCAGAAATCGTCTTTTCATCATTT
Source organism: Ancylostoma ceylanicum (assembly GCA_000688135.1). Classification (NCBI taxonomy): domain Eukaryota; kingdom Metazoa; phylum Nematoda; class Chromadorea; order Rhabditida; family Ancylostomatidae; genus Ancylostoma; species Ancylostoma ceylanicum. The sequence goes on from JARK01001529.1 coordinate 255,245, forward strand.
CTGCCAAAACTGATCGATGTATTCCTGCTCATCAAGCCGGAAAACCAGAATTACTGCAAAATTCCGATGACGAAGGTCTTCGTGGATGCTGCCTTCAAAGGTCGAGTTGTAAGCAGCAATTGGTTAGAACCCAAATGATAACATTTTTTGAAGCGCAGGAAACCCCAGTACCTTTCGTGGAGCAAAACGATCTCCTGGAGAATTAAATAGCTGATTTTAACACTTTCGCGATAATGTGCTCTACAAGTTGATACGCAAGGTGCTACGCGTGGCACTGCGTGTACAACCGGTCGAGCACAGATGCGTGGTTGAAAGGTCGTCCGTGTCTCACGAGTCATGCAATGTCAAGAGCGTAAGATCGCAAATGTGTTAATAAAAGAAAAAGTTCTGGCACTGCTATAGTAATTACAAATTCTCAAAGTTTATTTTTTTCCATTTAAGATGTTTAGACTCCATTTCGTGCACTACCCTTATACAGATTCTAAACATCTGAATATGCCCTTTCTGCACTCATCATTGAGGAAGAAATGTTTACCTTGTTTCTTCCTTTCAATTATATGACCGTGGATCACCATCACGGGCAATAAGAATCGATGGACTTTGAAGCATATTTTGCGCCCTCTGTCAGTATATTTCCACTCTCACCTAAGAAGGGAAGGATACTTGGTCAGTGTGGCCACTATACATTGGTATTCGAATTTTTTCTTTCGAATATTCGAATATTCGAATAATCGAATTTTTGAACTTTTCGAATAATTCGAATATTCGAGTAATCGAATTTTTGGACTTTTCGGATAATTTGAATATTCGAATAATCGAATTTTGGGAATTTTCGAATAATTCGAATATTCGAATAATCGAATTTTGGGGATTTTCGAATACTTCGAATATTCGAATAATCGGATATTTCAATTTTTCGAATTATTCGAATTTCGAATAGAAGTTTTTTTCGAATTATTCGAATAAGTGGGTGTCATTGCTTCAGAGAAGTGCTTTTGTGATCTATTAATTCACAGACAATAATTCAATAGCCTTGGCTGGCGCGAGGATATATAGAAGAACATTTTATCAAGTAAAAGTCCTCGTGATATCCCTCAAAGCAATGTCCCACCCCAATTTCGTATTTGGGCTGTTAGAATATCACAGAGACCGCTTTCCCCAGGTGGTCCACAAAATCTAGTGCACTTCTGATCCTTGAACATGGGGTCATTGTCACCATTGCGCCTTTTGTTGTGGACTGTAGGAATCAGTACGACGGGAAGGTTTAGGATTTGTCAGCAATTAATAAGTCGTTGCAAAATCAATGTCTAAATTCTGAAGTGCGAGTTGTAGTGGCTCTCTGATTAGGCATAGAAATGTGTCGACTGCATGTGTTCCTCTTACTTCACAGCTTAGTTCCTCTCAAGGCAAATTTTCCCGAATCGAGTCATCATTTTTAGCTTCGTAGTGAATACATCTAAAGGAATTCGAGTGCAAAAAATGGTCTCAATCTATAACATTAGATCAATGCTTGTATCAACGCAGTACAAAAGGTAGGGATACTAAGGGAAGAAAATTGGGGGTAAGAATTGCCGTTTAAGAAACCTAGATCTGAGACGGTAGACTCAACGTTCAACATAATCGTAGGCGTAAATTTGAGGTTGACGACGACATTCTGAAGGCACTGACGGAAGCTTTCACAAAAGGACCAATCCAAAACCTCGAAGATGGCATAGACCTCCGTCATGCACTTGTTTATGGCCGAGTAGAAGGAAAAATGTGTTGTAAAAATTGGGTCGTTCTTGAATCGAGCCGTAGCTGAAGTAAAAGTGCAACATGATTGTTTCTTGATTTTACGCAACTTAGGGGATCAATCTTGAGTGATGTCCGAGCAAGTTCCAAAGAATAGATCCTATCATACTTATTCGATCAGAGTGTACGCTGCTCAGATCAGAACAGTCCCGAAACCTTTTTTGGAGTTACAGTACCAACGCTAGGAACTGCAAAATTTCGCGGGATTCGCAGGATTCGCGAGAATCGCGAGAATTTCGTATAACTTTCCTCAAACTGGATATTTCGAGAAGCTGTGGGCATAGTCAAGTTTGGCAGACTCTTCTCTACCCAACCATGCAACACCCGTCCCTTGAAGTTTCCGGCTGTCACCAATAATTCAGCAATTCCATTAATTACTCTGACCCCGCCCCCTAATTAAGGTCACTGGTGAACAACGCTCATATTTTCAGCTTTAAAACATTCAAAAAACTTCTAAATAATAATTCACAAGTTACTTCTTACTGAGTCGGATCATGCTAAACATTTTGATGGCAGAGCTGTTTGGAATTAGTGTCATGAAAATTTTCGATTTTTAACACGAGGATGCAAGAACTTCGACGAATTTCTACCCTACGCAGTAGTCCAGATGCGTTCTCACTTTTTACACGATTTGAGTGAGATGTTCACGCGATGAAAAGCTTGGTGGTACTGGTTATTGATCTCGACAGCTTCCGAAAATTGAGTGCAAACTTCACTCGACGCGCATTTTCCAAGCAAATTCTTCGTTAATGCACGTGAAATTTCGAAGCTACAAGGGAACTGCTGGGACCGATTCATGACGTTTCGAGAAGAACATTTCCTTCGCCAACGAATTCCCACTTACTTCACTTCCAAGTCTGGGTAGTTGAAAGATACATCACTTCAAATATGTGAAATCACGAAATCACGAATTCTGAAAATCAGCTCTAACAAATTTTAGTGCTGTTAGTTTCGGTTGAGACTCTCAATTCTGCACCACTCCGAGATGCCATTTCATATGAGACACAACGTGTTCTGAAAGGGGCACATTTACAAAACTTCCGAAATCCCACACTGAGGTTAACTCTACCCATAGGATGGGCTCAGGCCGCCTCAGCCTGCGCCTCGCTCCTTGACCTGGCTGCTACAATCAATCGATAATGCTCGCGCCGCTCACTCTAGTCCCGGATTTTGATAGCAATCATGGTGGAAACAGTATACGATAACTTGCTCGAGAACAAACGTTGGGAAATGCTATGCTTTGCGACCACAGTTGGTGAAACGCGCAATTTGCACTTATTTCGTGGTTAAATGGCGTCGTTTTCTTAGAACTTCCTCAGTTCCTTTTGCGTTGATTACGACTGTTTGATATGAAGCCAAAAGACTCTTCATATCTCTCTAGCAGATGAAGTTTTCATTTTATTTTGAATAAAACTCGACTTCTCCGGGGGCATCATTTTGGAGCGAAATTTTCTTTTTAAACGAAGAAAACTGCTGTGATTTTGTGGTCTGCTGTGAATGTTGGTTGTGTTCGTTTGAGGTCACAGAACGGTTTATCCAGAGGAAGTGACCTTTGCTGCGAAGTCTCCTTAGCACTCAAAATCGAGGTACTATTTCACACCTCAAAGCGAATTAAGAGGGTCAACTTGTTTCGCGCCTCAACCTAAAAAACAGGTCATGTAATGAGTGAAAAATTACTCACACGTTGTAAAACGGAATATTTTTCCGGTAAACTCGTCGACGTTCGCTTTTCTTGTTGGTATCTTTAACTATAATCCGGACCTATAGGAAAAGTTGCTTCAATAAATCCTCTGAGAGTAAATGACGGTGTGCTTGCTCCAAATTGAAAAGTACATTGTGGCATATTTATGTTATGGTTTGTGCTGTCATTATTATTATGTGTTGTCAGTACTGAAAGCTGTACTTAACAAGATATTGGGAGAGTTCCGAAACAATGATGGGAATTTTATCAGTTTTACAATTTAATGTCAAAGTAAGTGCAAATTGCGCGTTTCACCAACTGTGGTCGCAAAGCATAGCATTTCCAAACGTTTGCTCTCGAGCAAGTTATCGTATACTGTTTCCACCATGATTGCTATCAAAATCCGGGGCTAGAGTGAGCGGCGCGAGGATTATCGATTGATTGTAGCAGCCAGGTCAAGGAGCGAGGCGCAGGCTGAGGCGGCCTGAGCCCATCCTATGGGTAGAGTTAACCTCAGTGTGGGATTTCGGAAGTTTTGTAAATGTGCCCCTTTCAGAACACGTTGTGTCTCATATGAAATGGCATCTCGGAGTGGTGCAGAATTGAGAGTCTCAACCGAAACTAACAGCACTAAAATTTGTTAGAGCTGATTTTCAGAATTCGTGATTTCGTGATTTCACATATTTGAAGTGATGTATCTTTCAACTACCCAGACTTGGAAGTGAAGTAAGTGGGAATTCGTTGGCGAAGGAAATGTTCTTCTCGAAACGTCATGAATCGGTCCCAGCAGTTCCCTTGTAGCTTCGAAATTTCACGTGCATTAACGAAGAATTTGCTTGGAAAATGCGCGTCGAGTGAAGTTTGCACTCAATTTTCGGAAGCTGTCGAGATCAATAACCAGTACCACCAAGCTTTTCATCGCGTGAACATCTCACTCAAATCGTGTAAAAAGTGAGAACGCATCTGGACTACTGCGTAGGGTAGAAATTCGTCGAAGTTCTTGCATCCTCGTGTTAAAAATCGAAAATTTTCATGACACTAATTCCAAACAGCTCTGCCATCAAAATGTTTAGCATGATCCGACTCAGTAAGAAGTAACTTGTGAATTATTATTTAGAAGTTTTTTGAATGTTTTAAAGCTGAAAATATGAGCGTTGTTCACCAGTGACCTTAATTAGGGGGCGGGGTCAGAGTAATTAATGGAATTGCTGAATTATTGGTGACAGCCGGAAACTTCAAGGGACGGGTGTTGCATGGTTGGGTAGAGAAGAGTTTGCCAAACTTGACTATGCCCACAGCTTCTCGAAATATCCAGTTTGAGGAAAGTTATACGAAATTCTCGCGATTCTCGCGAATCCTGCGAATCCCGCGAAATTTTGCAGTTCCTAGCGTTGGTACTGTATCCGTGATGTGACAACTATTCGGTTATGTTCCAGTGACTGAGTTCATTCACTACAATGCCGGGCCAGTGTATATATCAGCGCATGTTTTTCTCAGGGAAATGGTTATATAAGTGCCCTTCAGTGGTCAGTGAAAAAATATGCAAATTCCAATTCAAGCAGCTGACTTCTCATTTAGGTAAGGCCTCGAGTGGCAACGCCTCTGTTTAAAACAGATTCACCGATCTCAGAGGTTCCAAAAAGCCCAGATGCGTTCTCGATGGAGATGATAAAGTAGTTTGAAGGAGGCAGAGGAATGCAGATTGCTTGGTTATAACTCAACTGAAGTGTTTCTCTAATGCGATTTTTGATCTGCCAAAGTCAACGTTCGAAATGAGACATCGAATCTGCGGGAACCCTATCATCCGACCGAATATTCGAATTATGAGTGCTCGAATATTCGAGTATTCGAATAATCGAATAATTGAACTTTTCGAATAATTCGAATATTCGAATAATCGAATAATTCAACTTTTCGAATAATTCGAATATTCGAATAATTGAATATTTCAACTTTTCGAAAAATACGAATGTTCGAATAATCGAATATTTCAACTTTTCGAATAATTCGAATATTCGAATAACGGAAATTTCGAATTATTCGAATATTCGTTCGAAAATATTCGTTCGAATACCAATGTATAGTGGCCACTCATAAAGAGGTGTATATTGCCTTATGCAGCTTTCGACGTTGATTTCGAATCCGTTTTCAAAATCGGCCAAACTGCTCTCTATGATGAGTTATGCCCATTTTGCTACCCATCTGCAATCCCTGAGATTAGTGTACAAAAAGGCCTTTTAGTGCAAAATCGAGTCTCTCTTCCTCCAGATGGGCACTCGCAGGTTCGAAATCGTTCGAATCATAATATACAGTGGCCAAACATTGGAGATGAGATCATTAACTGGAGAAAATCACTTCACAACCGCGATATTCACAACAGCAAAAATGGACATAACTCACCACAGAGAGCAGTTTGGTAGATTTTGAAAACGGATTCAAAATCAACGTCGAAAGCTGCATAAGCGCATATGCACCTCTCTATGAATGGCGACACTGTTGAACATGTCATTGTATCGCAGCTCTCGTGTGTCCAGCGCTCCCAGTATTCCTAACCTCATGGAAATTTCGAATAGAAGAAAATGGGAACTTTCAAACCCACATTATCATAAAAAAGGCCACTGCGTTTCTCAGTTTAGGAACAACAATTTGTCGCTGATATTGGCGAAGATTTCTACGACTCCTCAACTATGAGTTCTACTGTTGGACTTTGGGCGTATGGCCACACGCTTACTACTACGTCACCAGATGCTGCGCTCAATTTCATGATGGACGAATATGATGACTTCATGGATAAATTGGTGGAATTGGAATACGAAGAAATCGATGAGCCATTGTCCACAGCAGAGTGAGACTTTTTTCGAAATTTGGGACAGTAGCAAGGTGTCATGACGATGAGTTAACCTCCGAAACTCACCATCACGCCTAAAGTGTAGATTGCATGCCAGCTTACACTCAGGCAGCGTAGCATAGCGGTTCACCACCACCCATGTCACTGCTGGCAACACGCATGTGCAAAAACAGATCGTGGCGCCGCTACGAGCTTATCGCCTTCTCATGCTGTGGAAACACGTGGAGGGGCGAATGGACGCAGACTGAGGGATGCGGGTTATCCCATTCCTCTCCTGGTCTCTCCGTTTGTTTCCGCAGCATGAGAGGGCGATCATCGGCAGCGCTTAAAACATGCCGGTGAATTTTGGAATTAAACTCATCACCCCGACATATTACCAAAGACCCTCCTCAGAGGTTGAGTTCCCAATTGCAACAGAGCAAAAAACAAGTTGTGCTTATTTAAGTGCAATCGAGAGAATCAATGAGACTTATGACAACAAACGGCGCGCCAACTGCATAGTGTTCTTCTCAGCTCAGTGAGTTTTCCTGGTAGAGCAAAACTTGCAGATCAGAAACTCATCCTGAACATTAGCATCAACTCAAACAGAATTTAAGGCAGGACACGAAAACCTTGCCTCAACTGAACCCACAAAACATGCATCTCAAGAGGATTGTTGCAGTTGGCTTCAACGGTGAGCCTTCATTATTTTACGAGGTTGCATGGGACCTAAATCTAGGCCTGTTAAGGACTTATCAGGCAGTGACATATTACTTCATAGTTCTCGTGACGATTTCGCGGCTATTCAATGTGTTGTAGTCAACTATATTTCTCATTGTAATGTGTTCAGGCACCGACCTCACTAAGGTGGTCCCACCAGGGGGAGTTGCAGTGAGCGTCAAATACGACTATGCGGATGAAGATGTGGAAAACGTCATGGATGCAATCTTCGGAAGGTATTCACAACAAGTCTGATCTTCATGTTTTTAGAGATAACAATAATTTTTTAAAGAAAAGTCGTCAGTACTACAACAACATCGAAACCTACACAAAAGCCTTCCACCTCAATAAGGCCTACTGAAACGACAACTGAGATGTATGGAACCTCTACGTCTGCGACGGCTACGGCGACGGAAGAACCCATGACAACTCCAACCAATGAAGTCGTGACAAGAGAGACAACTGTGGCAACACCTTCTACAACGTTGACTCCCGGGGTCACCACAATTACCACGATTGAGCTAACTACAACAGAGTCAACTCCTGAAGTCACCTCGCCTACCAACACCAAGCCGCTTACAACAGAGTCAACTCCTGGAATCACCTCGCCTACAACCACCAAACCACCTACAACAGAGTCAACTCCTGAACTTCCCGCGACTACCACGACTGAACTGCCTACAACGGAGTCAACTCCTGAAGTCACCTCAACAACCACGACCAAGCCGCCTACAACAGAGTCAACTCCTGAAGTCACCTCAACAACCACGACCAAGCCGCCTACAACAGAGTCAACTCCTGAAGTTCCCGCGACTACCACGACTGAACTGCCTACAACGGAGTCAACTCTTGAAGTCACCTCAACAACCACGACCAAGCCGCCTACAACAGAGTCAACTCCTGAAGTCACCTCAACAACCACGACCAAGCCGCCTACAACAGAGTCAACTCCTGAAGTTCCCGCGACTACCACGATCAAGCTAACTACAACAGAATCAACTCCTGAAGTCCTGTCGACTAGTGAAGCTACAATCAGCGAGACAACTAGGACTTCAGCAGAAGGCACGAGCACTACTCAAGGTAGGTTCATTTATACCAAGGCTAGGGGTGCAAATTAGCACAGCTGATCGCAGAGATGGTGTAAAGATAGTACGGGGGAGATGCATGTTTTCTACAGTGAAACAACGATTGCCGTCCACTGCAATTAGATTCCAGAGATTCGGAAACCTCATTACTTCTTTGCAATAACACTGAGCTACAAAAGCCTTAATCACTTCAAAAACGTGGCAATCATTTCAGCACCCCATCCAAAGAAAAACATTCACTGCCTTCTAGTTGGAGATCTGTACAACTTTGGCGATAACGTCACTGCATATACACAGGTAATTACGTATGATTAAGTGATTGTTATGTGATCTACGTTGCAGACCCATGCAGTGTAGGCGTCCATTCATGCCGGCCAGGTTGTGTCTGGAAGGCTGGAGCATCTAGTTTGGAAAAAGCACTTCAGCTGTGGTCAAAAGCCCTCATACAATCCGGATTCATTTCAGGAAGTAGATTTCATAGCCGAAATCAGCTATGATCTATTCCAAAACCAAGACATCTCGAGCATGGGTCTCTGGTTGTACGGAAACACCAGAAAATTTGCTTCACTTGAAGGATCTCTCAACAACATGAGATCTTCATACCAACTCTTCATTAATGACCTTTACGACGTCGAATACAACCTTATTGAAAAACCACTTTCGACTGGGAAGTGAGTGCTTCCCTGACTTATCGCATTCCAATTTTGCTAACTGTATGTCTGGTTGTGTTTACTGAGAATCGTAGATACTGTGCAAACGAACAATGGAATCACGGTAAGAATAGAACGTGTTCAGAGCCATTGAGACGCTGAACAATCTTGTGGACGACAGAAATCTCGTCAACTGCCTTATCTTCTTCTCCGCTCAGTAAGTAGTTTTCAGGTTTTTCATTGGCCAACTCTATTCAAGTTCTAATCACGATTATAGTAGTATGTGGGCGTCATCCTGGCTTCATACAAAAGAAATTCTCTCTGATGAAGAAATGCTTATATCATTTAGAGAGAACACGCTCAAACTACCGCGCTTGGATCCAGACCAGACTAAGTCGAAAATCAACACAATTGTCGGTGTCGGCTTTAGTGGTACGTTGAATCTAACACTATACTTACGGTATCCCCTCATGAAAAGTATTCTTAGGCACGAATCTGCACAATGTGGTATCTCCTCGAGGGGTTGCTGTCAGTGTTCCATACAGCTACAGTGAACACGATATTGAACAAGTGGTTGCAGCAGTTTTGAGAGGGTAATGCTTACACTATCTTGTCCAATCAAGGGCTTTTGCACAGTGGGCGTGGGGGAGACGATTTGGTGCTCCTTTACGTTATTAGCGCACAGCTCAGATTGGTGTAGCCATGCCGTAGAGTTTGATTCTAAGTGTCAACAATTTTGGTTGTCAGCATTTGTATCTCCTAATTCCTTTACTTTCATTCGTGAGGCATTTTCTACGCTTTTTTTTACGCCCCTATGACGCCTTTGAGTGGATTCGATGCGAAAAACTTAGTGGAAAGGCCATGGATATCTTATTTCGTGACCGTACGTATAATATTGACCTTTTCACATGTAGTTCAAACTAAAGTGCGCCGTCTGAGTCATCGCTCTTACGTCTCAAATTCAGCTCCTTTCAAACACCAAAACGTCTTCTGCATCCAACGAATCAAAGTCTCGAACATGTAGTGCAAAGAAGTGATGGCCATACATCTCGCGATGAATTTTCCATTTCCTACAAATTCGTGCATGGGCGAGGGAAATTGAGAGCATTGCACGTTGCCCTCACCACCTGCAAAAAAAAAACTCCGATAGGATTGAAATTTTGTTCTGGCAAATATTTCATTTTTGCTATCTCAGAATTCCAACGACGAGCTCTGCAACACAAGAGCCCACTACAACTCAAACCAAGGAAGTCACCACAGGCGAGATAACTGAAACGACACCTCTGACAACGTCAACTCCTGAGGTCACCACAACTACCAGTACTGAACTGCCAACGACAGAGTCAACTCGCGAAGTTACCTCGACTACCACGATTGAGCTAACTACAACAGAGTCAACTCCTGAAGTTGCCGCGACGACCACGACTGAGCTGCCTTCAACAGAATCAACTCTCGAAGTTACCTCAACTACCACGACCGAGCTGCCTTCAACAACGTCGACTGCTGAGGCTACAATCACTTCCACTGCGCAAACTAGTGAGATTACAACAACCGAGACAGTGTTATCTTCATCAGAAGGCACGATCACTACTCAAGGTAGGTGCGCGCTCTAGAGAAATGTTCAAGTCTTTTTCTTGGAATTATCCGTTTGCGTACACATACTCAATTCCATGTGGTAAAGATAATTCTGGGTCTCGGCCCTGATTTCCAGACGCCGACGACCATGTCGCGAGCGTGTTTTTCGTTTCTTTTCACAGAAAAGATGCTAGCTATAACTTTTTGTTTGTATCAAAATTGAGTATCCGCTTCGAGAAACACATCATTGTTCATCTAGTTGCCGGTATGAAAAACTTCAATTCCTGCTCTCTGTTGAGGAACCATTCTGGCCTCAGCTGATCAGGCTCAAATTGGAGCTCTGCACGTCGCAGGATTATCCAACCGAGCGATCGTGGCTCAACTGGATCCTTCTCATGAATATGTGAACAGGTGTCTGCGGAACCCGTCTGCAAACTACATATAAGCAGCCCTTTTCTTGTAGCTCTAAACTGCTATCTTCCATCGGTCGCAGACGGATCAGAAGATTTAAATCGAGTTCCACGTTGAGCATCGCTCAGATGCGGGCCCACTTGGATTTGAATGTCTCGAGAATGACCATATGGAGATCAGTTCAGGGGAATACCAACATAGCACGAGAAGTTAAGTGGGAAACTTCACGCCTTACTTCCCAGCACAAAGTAGCATGCCTTGTTTAGGAGTGTCAACACATTGGGATAAGGTACCTTATATGTCGATGCTCGACATTTATTGCGATTTGAATGAATTCACCAGCTTTTACAATTCAGGTGATCTTTAATGTTGGAAAGAAGTTCAATCTTGATGGTACAAATGGGTATCGTCATTATTGGAAGGATCTGAGAAAGGAGTCATCATGTTTTCGAAAAGCAACTCTGGCGGCGGCGCGCTTATGTCTTGGGCCGCGTTCGGGAGTCTGAGAAAACTAGAGCTGGCGTTCGTTTCCAAAAGAATGAACTCATTTGAATAACAAGAAAGACCGAAAACACGCCTTCTCCTCTTTTTGAGAGGAGCTCGGTGGAGTTGTCTCGTGTTCCAGCAAGAAAATGCTGTCTTTTGCATGTCTCATTCGACAAGAAGCTGGCTTTAGCAGCTCCGGATACAGGCAATGGAGGGGTCCGTGTGTCCGCCAGACTGCAATCCAGTTCAGAACATGTAGGACATAGTTGTACGGCAAGTTCACCGGAACAGCAAGCAGTACAACACGGTCGACAGCATGAAGATCGCGATACTAGAAGAATGGAACCAAATTGACGGCGCCGCCGTGCAGAACCTCGTCTGTTCAGAAATTGCAGGCGGACACTCAGTCTCGATACAAGCGAAAAGCCTTCACCAACAAAAATTCTGGGCAAAACGGAGGTTGATTTTTAGAAACAGAAGCGTAGATATGGTGCATGCCTGCATCGATACCGTTACGCTACAGAACGGGTTCGTCGTACAAAATAGGCGGCACATTCATTACTAGCACACAAAATATGCCTTTGTTACTACTAGCTTTGTAGAAAATAAGGCACAAATCAATGCGATGCAATCGAAAACGCCAAACCGTCAATGTCGAGAATGTGTAAGAGGGTGCAATTGTGCTTGACCAGAGTCATTATGGATAGAACTTTGCATTTTTATTTCGGCAAATAATTTGGCAACCGCATAGTTCATAGATATAGTATTTATTTATCACATATTGTTTTAGATGAATCGCTCTGTTCTTTGTACTAGATATATGTAGAGCTGATCACTTCTTGATAATGTGTTAAAGAAAACAGCAAAAAAGTTAGTCTTGATTTTAATTTACCAAATTAAAAATTATCCTCTGACCCGACGAGCACTGCAACCACGGAGAGGCGTACCCACTCAATCACCTCTGACATTTTCTAGATCCGAAGAAATCAAATGTGCACTGCGTTTTCGCTGGAGACCTGCTAAATTTCGGAAAAGACAAAGCTGCTTATGAGAAGGTGAGTTCATCGCACAGCAATTTGGTTAAAAATCATGTTCAGTGAATGGGAAGAATCCAGAACTTATGAAAATGTTATAGAAATACAGGTCTTGCATTACCATTGACTAGCAATAACATTCACATTTAAATAGACAAAGATACGTCTGAGGGAAAATATCTCTACCTGAACATAAGCAGTATGCCAGAGGCCACAAATTACCACAGGAGTCATCCGCATTGCAGTGAACTGCATATTCGTCTAAAGACATGATATCGAGTTTTCAAGGCAGTGACCTTGAACTGATTTCGAGATTTAGAGGATAGCATAAGACCTCTTGTATTAGGTTGTTGCAAAATCGATGTCGGATTTTCGAATCACGAACTTTGATGTAATAATTTGGGATAACAAGTAATCTTTCAACCATACATTTTCTATTTGTTTAGGAGCCTATTTCTTCCTCTTTCTGCACTTTCAACCTCATTCAGATCTATCTACTTTTGTTAGCTTTTTGAAAGCTGATTCGAAGTGTGTTCGATCGCTAAAATTCGTATCAAACTGTATCGTGGACTCGAACTCGGTAACAAGGCAACAGCTTGGGCATGGGATGCTATCAACCTATACAGGAGGAAGTGCTCAATAAAGCCACAACCCAATGTTGTCCCTAATGACCCAGTTAAGGAGATACATGTGTCACAGTTGTCGACTTGAATTCGATGACGTCAACGCGATTCTGAAAGCACTCGTGGAAGCTATCATTAGAGGAACTGTTAAATAACTCGAAGGTGGCCTTAAGGTTCATTATTTTGTTATTTATGGCGCCATGGAAGCAATGAGCATGGTGAAAAATTCACTCAAGTGGATTTTCCTCGATTCGTCCTCTAGTATTTCATGATAGTAGAAGACCACGGGTGGTAGTAATTTGGTCGAGACCTCGAGGTAACCGTGAGGTAACCGTCAGAGGTTACCTCGAGGTCACCTCGAGGTCAATTTNTTCCTGAAGGTAGCTCCAGCGCTCAATTCTGCTCATTTTCATTTGACCGTATTTTTGCTGCCAACTCTCGTCCTCATTTTCATTTACGTCTCAATCAACTCGACAACCACTACTGGCTCTAAGATATTTTAAGGACTATTCATTTGAAGGAGCGTTCCCGCGCAGGGCTGGGAGTGACTGGCCATGGCAAGCTCGTATGCATGCAAGGAGTGCACCGACGAAAAACAAACGGCTGGAAATATTAATGCGTCGGGAAGTGACCTTACATGTTGATGTGTGATAGAAATTTTTAAAAATTTGCTCTTTTTTTATATTTCCTGAGGACTTCTAGTTAAAACTTCTGCTCGAAACTCAAGTGGCTGCCTCACCCCACTTTCTAACGTCCCGAAGGGACGCTGGTCATATATTAAATCACAGAAGTCGTTACAGCAGGTGGCAATTGAGATGGTAGGAAATCCAGAAAGCTCTACGTATTTATTATGTACAGTAAGTTCTTATATCAGTGGAAGTAATCAGTCCAGAAAAAACTTTTTGAAAGCCTTTGGCCTCAGCCTCATAAAAGCGTTTTCCAAAGTGAGAATCGGCTCCTGTTCTAAACTGTTAACCTGGATTGGAGAGAAAAATCGTGACTGAAGAATGAAGCTTGGATTAAGCGCTACCCTCACGCGATATGATAGTGTTCAAAACTTGCATCAAACTACAAAATCTGGTTCAAGAATAGAAAAGGTACCTTTATTGAGGTGGAACGGTGGTGGCACAGGTTTTCGCTCATGCCAAGGGAATTTTGCTAATTATCGGAAATGATATCATTCAATTATATCGATCAACATTTTTGGAGGTATTAGAACTGCAAATCTGAGGGTAATGTCTTCACACGGCCAAGAGAAAAAGCTCTGTATCTCCATGACAGTATGACCGTTCTGAAAAGTGCTATCCCTCGTCGGAAACTTGTGAGTACCAAACTCAAAACTTTTGCTCACGCTTCTCTGCGCCCTTGGAAATCAAATTCGCCCCGTTTAGAGAGACTACGGTTGGAATACATGCGAAATTTAGATGAAGACGGTTATTTTCCATATTGCAGAGAAGACGATTAGACCGAAAGAAAGAGGGGCCCGAAAATAATTGGGCTAGGTGCGTTGAGCTTCTATGGAAATAGGCAGAAATATGAATCATTTGATGAATGAGATTTGTTTTGACTTTATTGTCGTTCCGGAAACTTTTCAACCTACCCTCGTAATCCCCGAACAGAAATATGCAACGTACCTCTACGTACATCTTCCAACCTTGCGACTGATGATGCTAACTTGACGAGTGAGTGTCATTTGTGCCTTACAAGCACTCATTAGAAAATGTTCTGCCGGACTCATACGGCGTTCAGAAAGAGGTCTGTTTTGGTGCATTAACGGACTGGAGGTAGGCTGCGCGAATGTGCACTATCAAGCATGCTTCATATTGCTGGAAATGGCCGCATATCAGTCCATGATCCTTCCACTGATACTCCCGTTTGAATGGACTGTACGTGTTCTGTTGTTCACTCGACAATTACTTATATTCCTCCAACGGTGTCTATCATAATCTATCAACCTTCCTCCAACGAATCAAAAATTATAGCACATCAAGCTCCATAATAACATATACAGCCTGGTCGTCAGGCTGACGCCGAACTCCCAGACTTCTTGTGTTCGCTCGCATAGTTTTAGTACTGCTCACTCCCCACACCACGTCGGCCACTCCTCACCCTATCGGTATTCTTGTTTTTCGTATCTTCCCATTTCTCATCGTCAATGCACCCATTTCATGGCTGCAGACAGGCCGACTAACTTTTTTCCTACCGCCGAAATACTCCACATCTAGATGATGAGGGAAGCTAGTACACGATCGAGGCCCTGCTGTACTCTATTAGATAGCGTTTACTTACTGTATCTAGTTGGACGCAGAGGAACCGATTCAGCAATGGAAATGGACCGGATCGATAGCATATTCCTAAACTTCGGCGTCACGGCGCACCTTCCCACAGCATTGGATCCGTATCCAGGCGTTTCTCCACTTTTAGACGCCAGCCAGCCCTTATCACACCGTGGTACTCGGCTCCAGGCGTTTCCCCACTTTTGGGGGCCGGCGCACCCTTATCATACTGTCGGACCCAGCTCCAGGCGTTCCCCCACTTTTGGGCGCCGGCGCACCCTTATCACACCGTGGGACCCTTGGCTTGGAACTATTGCTCAAGGAGTCGAACTAGATGAATGCCCTCTCTCGTTCAGAAACTTTTTCTTTAGAACCTCTGTGTTGCATTACAACAAAACGAGCCGTAGTAGAGAATGCGGAAACACTGAAGCCGTAAAAATAATACTGGTTACTGCGGTTCAGCTACCATAGTCATGAATGAGCTTTTAGCCATCATCAAAGCGTCAGCGACACCAAAAACTGCTTGTTACCTCGCATCCGATTGCTACCTCTGTTCACCCGCTCAAAGCTACATGCTAATATTTTCCAATTATATGCTAGAGCCGACATAAGGACAAAACTTCTACATCAAGATTTCTAGGTATGGTTTGGACAGGAGGGAAAATGGGAGGACCTCAAATTTTCAAGTAGGCGTTAGGTTTCATAACTATCTGTTGAATACTTAAAAAAGGTTCCGACAAAGGTTTGTTAATTGAATGAATTTTGGAGAGAATGCAGTGCAGATGTTGTTATTATAGCTTTCAGACCAGTTAATCTCGCGAGAAAAGTTTTGATCAGAAATTTGGTTGAGGCATCTGGATTTTGAACTATCCAATCACGTCTATTTTACCTATAAGATCCCCGCGGCGTACGTCGTATGATTGATGGAACTGCTTTAAGGGTCCAATTTCCGGCGGTTTTCATATGCGTACAATAATACGCACAGATTTTCAGAGAAAAATTAGAATGGTAAATTGAACAGGGATTTCAATTGAAACGCTCCTTCAGCGATAACATGGAACTCAAGTTTAATAACAACACAATTGCGAAGCACAAGCATCTCGAATATTCGAATTTTCAAATAATCCAGAACCCTCGAATTTTCGAATATTCGAATTTTCGAATATTCGGATTTTCGAATATTAGAGAACTATGGAATTTTCGAATATTCCGTAACCCTCGAATTTTCAAATATTCGAATTTTCGAATATTCGAATATTCGAACAAATATTCGAATATTCGAACATTCGAACAAATGTTCGAATTTTATTCGATTCGGTCAGAATTCTAGTGCACTATCATACATTTTTCCGGAGATGTACTATAAATAATGATTCCTTGGCGTTTGTTTAACATTCATGGGCTGGATACTGTTGAGCATCATTGGTGCTTTGACTCACAAAGGAAGTGCAGGGAAACCTAAGCTGCGATTCAGAAACGAGACATACATGGTTGTACGGAGTGAAGCCTTGTCTCATACGATGTTACAAATTATAAAAAAAATAAAATAATGAACTAGTCAAACGAGGTGCCTCCAAACGATGTGGACCAGCATTGATCGATGGCATGTTCGTTAAAGTTAAGATAATATCTACCTGACACATTGACTTGCTTTCTCTCCTAATCCGCATCGACCGTGGACTTGTTTTTCGAATACTGATTGAAATGTTGAGGAACATCTTTTTGATCCAAACTTACAAAGCGTTTCAAGAAAAGATCTTTCGAAGAAACTGAAAAAAAAGAATCCATCTGAAAAATTCTTCTTCCATTCGGTAAGCTCGGGAATTTGTTCATGTAACTGCAAGAAAAGATTAATAAAGAATGAGGAAGGTGTGGGGGAGAGAATGCATTGTAAGATGGTAGTTGAACTATCAATAAATGTGGCATCCTCAGAAATATAGTACGTGAATGCCTCTACTCATCGGGCTTTGAAGTAGAGGGACGGGTTTAGGGATTGGCTCAGCCAGTTTCTGTCCAATCAATAACCATCACCATTTTTACTTTGCAATCCCTATACAGTGCGCGTCAAAACTTTACGCCCACCCTAGAAATTCGCCGTTTCAGACGAGGATCAAAATTTCTCAAGAAATGGAGTATACTATCGTTTTCGGCGTGCTTGAAAACCCCCATAAACTTTTGCTTGGTCTTTTCTTAGTGATCCTCTAATTTTTTATTCGTTTTTGAAGGAAAAACGTGGCGGTTCGAAACTTTACGCCCACCCTTGAAAAATGTCGATTACTCAGGAAAGGTGTTGCTATCAAACTGGAAAATGACACATACTGATGTAGTGGCGTTCAAAAAGACCGTAAAAACCCTATGAAGCATTTAAAATCAATTTTTAGGGTATTTTGCCAGTCGCTGCCTGAGCAAGGCCATCACTGAGCAAGTGTGAACAAAACGAAATTTTCTTCGGAACCATAGTGAGCGCAGACGTTTATCCGGGTTTTCCATGAGCAACTGTAATAAATATAGACAGAAAAGGAAACATTTGGATACATTTCAAGACGAGACCACTGCCGTATCACCCGTCTGGCCCTCCTCCTCCACAACATCGGCCCAGAAAATCCGCACTAAATTCTCGCTGGTAGTTTCCAAATCGACCAGTCCCCACGCATGTCAGCGCTTAAAGGCAGCACCCTCGAAAAGATTCGTCCTTTAGATTTTAGCATAATCTTGTGTTTTTGACTATGTGGAGCACAGATAAAGTAATCAATTGTATCGGACCTCATGATAAAATGGTTCTCGGATACTACCAATTTGCTGCATTATAACAAGTAGGCCGAGTTTTGCGGATGCGGTAGATCAAGAAAGTCGATAACGCTGCCTTTGTTGCCGACGAATTCCTTGGCGCAACTGGAAACTTAACTAATTTTGCAGCTGTTCTGGGAGAGAACAAGCACAAACGGAGAGGAATTAGGATGTTCACGCCGGAAACATACCTAATGAAAAGAAAGAAAACTTACGGTTAAGTGTAAGGAGCCAAAAATACTGAAATTCATATCATATGTGAAAATTTGACAATCCTGAGTAAAACAAAGGATCATATGCTCGAATAACAATTGAGAAGACTTAAATAGAGGAAAGCAGATCATTACAGTGCAAAACTTGCCGAGATGAGCATGAGCAACTATCTTTTCTTTGAAAAACTGACCGATTGCGGCAAGGAACAGCTGATTCGCGCTCCGCTAAAACTCGCCTGGGGATCCCCGGATCCCGTGTTCTACTTGTTATTTCTCGAGAATGCGGATGCCTTTGGTGGTGCAACTTGCGTAGAACTACTGGGACTATTGTTTAGACCCCAAAACATTCAAAAATTTTGACATGAATACAAAAAATTTTGACAAAATTATTTTCAAGAGAGCCGCTGGATAAGTCGCCTTACTTTTTAGTACATATACTCTGTTTACTTTGCTGTCCCTAAGCACTACACATGACCCGCGGAAGTAAAGGTTTTAGAGCAGTTTCCACTACTTCTGAAATCGAGTCCGCAAGTGCAAGATCATGTACTTTTTCGCGCAGCAGCTGAACCACATAAATTGGAACTTTTAAGCGTGTTTGGGAACAAGCAAACCTCTGAAACATGCATATGCGTTCAGTTTCGGATTTGTGAAAATTTCCATTTAATGGGCGTGACGAGAATTCACGTAGTAAATTGCTAGACATTTTATGAGGTTTCGCAATCGAGAAACCCGTAATTCAAGGACTGTTGTTTATATAAGTAGCCTATCAAGTCATGGAATGCTAATTTACATAGAGATCTGATAACCTCAAGAAATTCGGAAGAATTTTCCAGGGTTCGGATTGATAAAGGTGGTAGCCTGCAGGGTAGGTCGACACAGGATGGCTTTTGAAGACGGTGTTATTCCATTTCCAACTGAGATTTTTCCACCAAATTTTCTATTCATGTTAGTTCTCCTCTGGGTCGTCACTATTTTCCCGATTTCAATATTTTTCGTCCAAAATGTAACCTCAAAAGTGACGCTCCGCCTTTGCTCACTTTCTATCATCTTGTACGCCATTGGTGCAAGTCTAGCGAACCTTAGATGTTGCTCAGACAAAACACGTGACTCACAAAAGCCTTTCGTACCATTACCTGCAATGACATCTCAGACACAGAACTCCTTGCGGAGTTGCAACCCTATTTCCTAGAAACATATCGAAAAGATCTGTCCTAGAGAGCAGCGGTTTCGGCTCACATATAAATGTTTTCTGTCGAGGGTCGCAGGTGGTCGCAAAAATAACACATGTGCTCGTATACTGGAAGATTATTGCTAGCCTCCACACAGTGGAAACTGCTCTAAAACCTTTACTTCCGCGGGTCATGTGTAGTGCTTAGGAACAGCAAAGTAAACAGAGTATATGTACTGAAAAGTAAGGCGATTTATCCAGCGGCTCCCTTGAAAATAATTTTGAGCGGCTAGGTGCTCGAAATTACCCACTGTGCGCCGTCGTCGATCCCGATCGACGACAGCGGCGACGATCGCGGCGACAAACGTTGGTTTTGAGGTCTTAAATTGTTATCAATGTATTTGTACCATTGTTTTGCATTTTCGAATGTTTTTGTTTGTTTCTTAACTTCCGATATGTGGTTTTGTAATGATGTTGAGCTGTGATTTCTGCTCTCTTTTTTTCTGATTGCATTTTTTTGTATTCTCTTCCATTTTGTAATGTTCATTTAAGGAAAGATCCACAATCGACGGAAGAATCAGCTAGAGTGAATGAAATCTGAAAAATGCGTGAATGAGTGCATTCGGTAAGGGATTTCTGAGGCGGAGAAGTTCTGCTTCTGCAAATTGCTTTAGAATTCTCTTTGAGTTTTGATCGAGTTCTTCGGTTCTTTTTTCGTGTTATGCGCTTGATTTAATTCCGTAAGTCCAGAGCTTCCTCAAGAGAAAGCTGCCTCATTCTTTCGCTTCCCAGATGCCATTCACTCCGGCCAGTTATTCCCATTGCCGACTGTGGGTCCTATCCGGAACGAAAGTCACAAATCAATGGAAATGTGAAAAAAAACAAGTAAAAAAAACAGAAGACCAGAAATATCACAACCTAATACCACTACAAAACCACAAATGAGGCAGTTAAGAAGCAAGCAAACACATTTACAAATACAAAATAACGGTATAAAAAGTTCAAAAACTATTTGGGATTGTTAAACCTATCTTTTCGCAGTATTCGTCGCCTCGGTCGTCGGAGCGGAATCGTCGATGGCGTGTCAACGACAGCGGCGACGACCGCCGGTCGCGGCGACGGCAGCGGCGACCGTTGTTGTTGGGGCCGACAACAGCGGCGACTGAAACCGCTATACTCCTCCAGGAGTATAGCGGCAGCCTAAGAAACTATCGAAAAGTTTATCTATCTCAATGATTTCCCACTATTTGGCCCGGGGAGCACTGAAGACATGCTTCTTGGGCTTGTTTAATATACTGAACACAATGTGGCAACGGTTTGACGTAAATGCTTGTAGGGACCTATTCTCTCGTGAGGCACGGGGTGAAATTATAGAACTCCTCGGAAGAGGGCGGTTCGGAGGTTTTTTGTAGGAGACGACTCAGAACCGCCTCCCTTGACCCTCTTAATCAATTGAATGCAGGCCTTTTTAGATTTTGTAGGCCATGCGTAGCAGAGAACAATGTGACTAAATGAAGTCTTTGAACATTTAAAGGCAGCACTTTCGCTCAAAAATGTTTCCTGTGTTTCTGCCAATTTCAACGCTGTCGTAGAGCGTAATTGCAAAAGGATTCACTCCAAATCTTTCAGTTACTCGAGGAATCAAGCTCGAACGCATGTACAAAGGCGCCCCCCATGTTCAACACCGCCCCATTCCCTCTGATCGCCCGCGGCGGGTGCTGGCTGTATTTATCAGCTGATATGGCATCGATCAGGATTTTTCCATAGTGGAGATCTGCGCCGCGCCGCCGCGTGCACACAAATCTATGGATGGATCTCGTCCGCATTGGCTCATCCTGACAATGTACAACTTAGTAATTCTCGAGAACTTAGCCCTTCTGGATGATTTTTCCTCTGATATGGGCACTAGTGAACCCTTCAGAGTAGAATCCCATGGAAAAATCAAGGTCGTTTTTCAGCGTGAGTGTTGTCTTTAAGCTGCTGGTTCTTTGAACACGTAAGCTGCAGGAGAAGTAAGAGAAGACTCACGTGTCTGACGATAACTCTGAAGTTGTGTATTCCTTGCTTCGCTTCGGGTGCTTCCTTCTGCTCCACTCCTCTGAACTAGAGATTTGAATACTTTTTATTTATTTTCCTATTTATTTGTTTATTTATTTCTCATAGTTATTTATTTACATACTTAATAATTTGATCATTTAATTTTTTACTGAATTCATCACAAGTGTGTGCCGTAAGAACAACAAGGATAATGATGTAAAATGCAATAGGACTAGTAGTAATGCAAGGTCGAAAAAAGGGAAAGTATTGATAAACAACTAGCCAGTAAATGAAATTCTAGTACCGGATATCTCTTCAGTTATATTTGGAACCACATAGATAGAGTCAGAGCCAGCCTTCTTACTCTCCATAATCTTGCTCATGAACTGCTGAAGGTGGACAAGAAATCACTGCAAACGTGATAACAAATGAAAATTTGAGTTCACCTTAGCCCACTTCCTATCGAGTTCATCCACAAAATGATCCACTATTGTTTCCAATCCGCCTCGCACGGCTTCCCACACGCTACTCTCCTGTAAATTGCAATCCTCAGATGAGCACTTTCCTCCATTCCCAAACAATAATATATTAGTCGTTTATTTGCTTCTTTATTCGATTCAATTATTTTTAAGTTGCCATTCTTCCTCTCCCTTCTCTTCCCAAGTTTTCGCCTCCATCCGACTGCTCGTCTCTCGCGTTCCGTAGGTGAAATAGTGAAGAATTTTTTATTTTCACTTGCCAGGCTTCATACTTGGCCACCTCTTCACTTTAGTGAGGGAGTGTGAGCCGTGGCTCGGGCTATCGCACCTGACCCGGACGATCAGGCTGATTATTTGCTAACGTTATACATTAGGTAGTTTGAGCTTCTTATTGAGCTTCTTATACAAAGTTCGCATTGAATACCTTTTCTTTAGGAAGGTACTCCAATAACTTGAACAGTATTTCGTAATCTAAGAGGTTTACTTCTGCCGCCGCAAACGCATCTTTGATGATACCATATCTCGTCATCGCAGAGTAGATCTGAAGATAGTTTGATAAATCGTTTCTCTATCTCGTTTTCGATATCGTTTTTGATCCTTTTGATATTTTAAATCTTTCTAAACTTCTTCATCCTGATCATTTCAATATCGTTTTCGACAAAAATATCAGGTGTCTGCAAAAGTTCCGAGCAGTAGGTGATAGTTCGCTGTTTATCATAGCCTTGCTCCTTGCGGTTGCTTTATCAGGAAACGGTTTTCATGTGCGCTCATGGCTTGAAGCATCAGCTACCCGAACCACTTTTGGCTCTGGTTTACAATAAGCCACTATATCACATTTGGTGGACAGAGTTTATTGTGGCGGTCGCGTCGCGGCTTCGCACTGGAGCGCGGCAACCGTCATGGCCTTGTGTTTTCAATCGCCTTTTTCAATTTCATTGCAGGATTCATGCTTTATCAACCAGAAGGAGTTGTTTCGGTTTCTCACAGTGACATTCTGAATAGTTTGCCCGCCGCAGTGAGTGATTGTTACTGTAGAATACTTCCTCAACGTCTATTTTCCCCTGCTTATTTTGCAGTTAAATAAGAGTCCTTACACCAAGTCTGTAATTTTATTTTGATTATGCATGAAAATGTAAAACAATGCGTAATTAGCCGTAGATACGAACAGAATAAAGACGTGCTGTGAAAACCTGCACTTGAATTGCACGAGAAACATGTGAAAATAGACTCAGAACAACTCCTCTACAATGACAATCACGTACGACGACAGAGAAACGACCCAGAATACTACTGTGCGGAACTAACACGACCGTTGTCGTACGTGACTGTCCTTGTTCATTAAGTTGTTCTTCGTCTATTTTCCCGTGCTGGTTGTGCAATTAATGCAAAAGTGCAGGTAAGTTTTCTCCGAAATTCTAGGCTCTGAATATGTATTTGTATCTCTCGCTAGTTTATGAATTGTCCTGGATCTTTACCTTTATGCGAAATCAGATGTTGGTGTACAGATTTGCTGTAAGAACTCACCCATCATCGAAGTGCTGAACAGGCACGAGAAAATAGACATTGAATATCTGCTCTATATAACAGTTACGTACTACGGCGGACAAAGTATTGAGATTGTCACTGTGAAAAACAAAAACATCTCTTGGTCGGCAAAGCATGAATCCTGCAATGAAACTGAACAAGGCGAACGAAAAACAGAAGGCCGTGACGGTTGCCGCGCTCCAGTGCCAAGCCGTTACGTGGCCGCCACAACAAACTTTGTCCACCAACTGTGATGCAGTGGCTTACATCACTGTGTCGCTCTGTTTCGGGTATAAAACCAGTGGTCAGTGCAATCAGCAGTTTCGTGAAATCAGCAGAGGAAACTACCACAACATCAAAATTGTGTTTGTCTAATTGTGTTTGTCTAGGGGACCTTCTCCAAGATTACAAGAGTTTCTGAGTACACGAGAACTCCGAGCGGAGATAAGAGCTTAGAGCTTGACCATCCAACAGCTTCCGGGAAAGACCCAAATCAGCCATCCATTTCATGTCACTAGGAGGACACTTATAAGAAGGGGATTAGGTATGACTGTATGAATTTTGCGTGAGCGGAGCAAAGAACACCAGTAGATACCTGCAAGTATGTAGCCACTTGACTGATATTAGATTGTTGCAAAATCGATGTCGGATTTCGACAATTGACTTTGAATTGTCGCAACTCGGCCAACACTAAACTTCTTCTAACGATTAAGGAGCTTTTGAGTCATCACATCTTTGCCTCCTTTTTTCTAAGTTTTTGTTCCACTAGGCCTGCAGCCAAGCTTGTCCGAAATAGGAAAATCGGCGACATTGTTTTGAGCTAGAGTATTTCTATGTCCTCTCATGAATGAGTCCCACCGCTTGAATTTGTGATTATCTGTAGGGGTCCTTTGAGTAAAGCAGATGAAGGAGAGCCTCGATCTCTACCTGCAGCATCAGCATGTTGTAGTGTCTACCATGTAAAATCCGATCATATGGTTTTCCAAAGTTCCAATATAGCACGTACAGTACCCGCACTAACTTTGTTAAAAATGAACGTTCAGAACGCGGATTTGCGTTCTTTTTGTTCCGAGGCTATGATTCTCTACAACGGAGCGATGTACGAGCAGAACTATACCTCAAGGGTCGCAGTAGACAAGGCTATCACTCCCTATAAAACAGTTCCAAATTTATGCTTTGTACACTGAACTCCAAGAATTTTTCAGTTTGCCCCGATTTTGCCGCGCATCGCGAGCGCGAAGGTGCGCGGCGAACTTTGCGACATCTCCAAAATTGGCCGAAACAAAAAATTTTTTCAATTTTTTAAAATGATTCTTCACAATTTTTTCACCAGTGCCTTTATGCATACTCACGAGAAATCTTGGTCAATTCAAGATCATTTGATTTTTAGCGACGGGCATGAAAGACCGTACCAAAAAGTTAGTTTAAATGGGTGCCTGAATGAAAAAATAAGCACAATTCCAATGCACCTCTCCCTGTACCCTTAGCTCTTTGGCGGTGCCGCTGCAGATCTAAAAATTTGAATTTTATTCTTGTCCAAATCGTTGAACAATGTGGAAAACTTCAAATTGAGAGGGTTACAGCTACTTTGTGAGGTTACCCCTCTGCTTCACACTGAAATCTGCAGGAGAGTACAACGTGCTCTTCCAGAAAATGTGTTGATCCTAGTTGTGACAGTTCTCGGTTCTTCCCTAGAGCTGCACTATTTCTGCTCCGCGTTTCACTAAATTTAAATAATCAGTGGTAATAGCCCTAGAATATACCCAAAACAGGCGATAAATATGTATTGTGGAAGAGTTTGTGAATGCGCACATCTGATATCAAAATGGTGGGTTTTTGAGATTCAATTTTGTGGTACTATTCATGGGGAGGAGCCTTCCAGCAAAGCAAGCGTGGCGGTATCATGACCCATAGAGGGAGGCATCCGAGTTCAATGCCTTACCAGGGCAATCTTTTTGCAGAATGCTAAATCTGCTGAGAACATGCGAAAAAATACGAAATATAGGATGAGCGGGGACAAAATTATGATAACAAATCTAAAATCGGATCTGCTTCGAGGTGATACATGTGACATTCAGCGATCTCTAAATAGTTATAAAATCGGCCACAGCAGCAGTTTTCTCTCTGAATTGAGCATTTTGAAAAAAGATTCAAAAAAAAACCAACCATTTCGACATCAGGTGTGCGCATACAGAAAGTCTTCCATAATACATAGGTATCGACTGTTTTGACTATTTGCTGGGGCTGCTACCAATGATTGTTAAAATTTAGTGAAACGCGGAACAGAAATAGTGCAGCTCTAGAGAAGAACCGAGAACCGCCAGAACTAGGATCAACGCATTTTCTGAAAGAGCACACTATACTCTCTAGCAGGTCCTAGTGTGAAGGCAAGATGT
The DNA here is from genome assembly GCA_000688135.1 of Ancylostoma ceylanicum. NCBI lineage: Eukaryota > Metazoa > Nematoda > Chromadorea > Rhabditida > Ancylostomatidae > Ancylostoma > Ancylostoma ceylanicum. The sequence continues at coordinate 281,007 of JARK01001529.1, forward strand.
CACCTCATTAGGTAGTTGTGGCCCTCTCGATTTGGATATTTCCACATTGCTCAACAATGCGTCCACATATTGAACAAGAGTAAAATCCTAATTTTGGATCTGCAGCAGCACCGCTTGAGAAGATAATTGTACACGGAGTGACGTATCGAAATTGTGCTTATTTTTTATTCAGGTACCCATTTAATCTAACTTATTGGAACGCACTTTCTTGTCCGTCGCTAAAAATCAAATACTCTTGAATTAACCAGGGTTTCTCGTGAGTTTGCACCAAGGTACTGGTGAAAAAACTGTGGAGAATTATCGAAAAAAATTCGAAAAAATTTCAGCAGATTTTGGAACCGTCGCACAGTTCGCCACGCACCTTGACGCGCGCGATGGGCGGGAAAATCAGCGCAAATTGAAGAATTCTCGGAATTTGATGTTCAAAGCAGGGCTTTGGAGCTGATTTTATAGGGTTTGATAGCCCTCCAGACTGCGACCAATGGAGGAAGTTTCCAACAATTATCATTCCAAAGAAAGGCGACCGAGAAGAATTGAAAAATTATCGTCCTATCGCCCTACTGCATGCCGTCTACAAAATCTTTACGAAAGTACTGATGAATAGAATTGCGAAGCAGCTGGATAGTGAGCAAGCAAGAGAACAAGCAGGTTTTCGAAGCGGATACTCCACGTTAGACCATCTACAGCCTATTAATCAGCTGTTGGAACGATGCCGCGAATATACCATTCCCGTTTGTCTAATATTTGTCGACTTCGAAAAAGCCTTCCATTCAATTGAAATTAATGCGGTCACGAATGCCTTGATACGTCAGGATGTCCCGAAGAAATATGTCGCAGTCCTTCACAAAATTAATAAGAGCTGTAGCACGTCGATTCGCCTATTCTACTACAATATCGACATACCCATCAGTTTTGGAGTGCGACGAGGCGATACAATATCGCCGAAACTCTTCACTGCAGCATTGGAAGACATTTTTTAGAAACTTTGACTGGAGTCGATGGCGAAAGACTACATCACTTGTGATTTGCGGATGATATCGTCCTAATTGCTAATGATGCCTGCACAGCCACGAAAATGCTGAAGGAGCTAAACGTGTGAAGCGAGAGTGTTGGCCTTCGTATCAATAGAGCGAAAACGAAAGCAATGTTAGTAAATTGTGCCGAAGAAGAAGTAATGCTCGAAAGCGACAAGATCGAAGTCGTGGACAACTACATATATTTCGGCCAACAGATCACAAATGACCACACGATCGAGAAAGAAATCCGGAGGAGACGATGTGCAGCTTGGTCAAAATTCAAAAATATGGAAATCCTCAGGAAGACGAAAGATGTGAACACTCGAGCACATCTGTTCAACACCAACGTTCTCCCTGCGCTACTTTATGGCTGCGAAACGTGGACAATACGGGAAACCGATAAAATGAAGCTGTTGACCACACAAAGGGCAATAGAGAGAAAAGTACTTCGAATTCGATTGCGAGGTAGAATCAGAAACGAAGAAATCAGGAAATGTACCTTGTTCAAGGATGCCTACAATGATGCGACGGAAAGAAAACTAAGATGGGCAGGTAACATTGCGAGACGACGCGACAACAGATGGACCCAAAAGGTAACATTTTGGTGTCCATTGAACTATTCCAGACCCCAAGGCAGACCACCGGATCGTTGGAGAAAGCAAATTGAAGAAAAATTGGGAAGATCATGGCAATATGAAGCCAACGACCGGCGAGAATTGAGAAGGAAGCTGGAAGACCTACTCCCTACTCTCTACAACTAAGGAGGTAGAATATGGTCTTCAAAGCAAAGTAAAGTGATAGCCCTTCCCACTGCGGCCCTTGACCTCTAGTTCTGTTCCTAAATCGCTCTGTTATGGAGAGTTATAGCCACGGAACGAAAAGTACGCAAATCCGCGTTCTGAACGTACATTTTTAGCAAAGTTAGTGTTGGTATTGTGTATTCCTTAGAGCAGCCTCCAAAAAAGTCCCTTTTCAATCTTCTACAACCGCAGTATCCGCAGTAAAACGTTTTCTGAACAGCCCCTACTCGAAAAAGGCGTCTGTCACTCTTCCGTGTATGAACATGTCAAATTTTAGGCTTCTGGGAAAATCGTATTGCACTGTGTTAGCAGCGTTACACAGTTTTTTTTTCCAAATTTAAAGGCAGCACCAGTCGAAATCCTCTATTTGAAGCTGATGTGCGGGCAAATTCAAGACTTAGCACATCATAAATGCGAAACCAACACAAACAATGATCGCTTACCTGCAGAGAAACTGCAACTGTCGTCGCGAACACACTCGGACTGCGGACGAGTGTTCCGATGTAGGTTGCGCGCGTCCCGCCACGAAACTCTGTGAATTGTACGCATTTCTTGCAGCAAAACACGCGCTATGATGGCTTCAGCTGGCGCGTCGAGTCAGTGAAAACTCGGACCGGCGCGACCACGGTCAGACGCGTTCGCGACGATGGTTCCAGTTTCAGTGCAAGTATGCCATAGTTGCTCGCGTTCGTTTCACATTTATGATGTGCTGAGTCTGTACTTCACCACCCGCACATCAGCTCCAAGTCCATTATTTCAACTAGTGCTGCTTTTGAACAAAATGGTTGACCTTGGCCGAGTTATCGCATCTCAAAAAATTAGGTGCCCTGGAACTTCTTCACGCACCTAGTAACACAAACCTCCGTTTTTGCCGAAAATTCGTAAGGCGGCTAGCGAGAAATACGCAACACCACGGAATAACATCCCCTTACGTCGAAAGCAAAAATAATAATGAATGTTCAGTATCGTGTTGTGTTGTCGCCTAGGAAAAAGCACAAGCGCTGTATCTGCCCTGGAATTATTTTGAAAGAATACACGAAGGGTATACAGAGAGGATTCGCGCCACTTTCTGCAAATTCTTTCTAATGAAGTAACTTGGTATATTTTCCAACTTCTCAGGCAATTCTAGCTTCCTGCCCGTGCTTGTTTTGTGGCCGGTTCTAGATCGCTCCCGCGGGCGAATTGCAAAACGAGCGCGGGAAGCACGTCAAACGAGCGCGGCAGGCACGCTAAAACAACAGCTCGGGGTAGCATTACCACATCATAACGATCCGTCGGAACACCAGAACAGGAAGAATCCATCGAAATCTTTCAGAAATACAGGGTGGTCCAAAAATATGGAGACAGGGTTGCGATGCGTGTTCCTCGACTTATCTCGTGTCTTGGCACTTTGTATCCAATCTTTTGATGTTCATCTGATCAATCATACACGTTCCTACAGAACAATCCCTGTCGCCGGGTGGCGGTCAGGAAGAACGATAGGTGGTGACAGCCGGCAGCTGCACCGCGCATCCCAGGCAAAGGTTGCCACGCCCAACTCGCATCGGGCGCATAGTAGTCCACTTTGTTCAAAAGCATCAAGGTTTTATTTGGTTCAGGGTTAGTCCGAAAGTTGAATTTCAGGATTTAGGGCTAAAATATAATGACTCGTAGTGAATACCTGTCACATTTCAATGAAGATTGAGCTTTCTCTATTTTCATCCTGCTGGATTTTGTTTGCTTAGGTTATAACCTTCTTCAGGGGAGGAAGATAATGGACCCTCATATAACTGTAATGTATATAAATCCCTGTCACCTAACTAGGGGCGGGGCTACAATTGCATGGGATATTGACACACGGATTCACTGCAGCCAACTATTGCCAGCTATCGTTCTTCCTGGCATACACCCCCTGTCGCCATGAAATTTGGCGAGAACTAGGCCGTCAGTCAAGATTTCTTTCCATCACCCAATTACAACTTTGTGTACTCTAGGCGCGCATGTAATGTCAACGGGTAAGATTGTGCAAGCGGTTCACTTACCAGTGCATCAAAGAATACAAGGCTTGGGTAACAGAAAAACATCAAAGCGATTGTGAAAGACCAGCTACCTTGGTTATGAGATCCGGGATTTGCTGCGAATTCGCCGATATCCTACACGGTTTGAACGTGCTTATCCAATCGGATCCCCATGAGTAATCGTATAATGGGAGTAATTCTCCTTAGAACTTCAAGATTGGATGTTTGCAGGCCTAATATGTTCTACTCCGCTATCTAAGCACTGGAAATGGAACCGGAAACAGCCCTAACATGCATTTTACCATGTTTTTGCACAGAAATTCACGTCCATTTCCTTTTAGTTACTGTTTTCAGCATTCATTCGCGCACATCTCTCGTTATGGTATTCATCTAAGCACAAACACTGATTTTACTCCCTGTAAACTCTTTAATCGTCGGAGCAATGACGTCTAGAAACGTGGGGTTATCCGCGAGGAAGGCCCCTCCGCGCCACAGCAAGTGACAAGTTCGAATTCATCGCGTCCTTTCTCGCTGGTGTTAGGAGAGTTAGTGAGATGTGATAGTATATTCTGTTCAGTACTGAATGAAAAATACCATATTGGGAACAGAGCCGCCAACTTGCTTTCGAACGTTAGATATAAATATTTTGGAGTGTCTCCATATTTTTGGACCACCCTGTAGAAAAACAGACCTTTTGCAAAGTCCACACAATTTTACGTTGCAATCTACTCCACCGAGGACTCGAACTTGCCTTTCCATTGTTCATTATTGATTGAGAGTCCGTTGCTTTATCCACTCGGCAATCCGTCATGATATTAGGCCCGGCAAGATTAAACATCAGATTGCGCGTCTGAGCTCTTCATCCTCCTCCCCATTCCTGAACCCCAGAAACACTCTGTCTTCCTTCCAAAAAGCTCATATGACGTCTCCGTGGGGAGACAGACTACCTTTTCATTGCATTTTTGCAACGAGATCTCCATGTCAGGCCAAATCGAGTGACTCGACGCAGCACCGCGTCGCTTTGTTCCTAAAGGGCATTTTCTATCGTGGAACGTGCGTCAGACGCACGCATCAATCTGAGAAGAATTCTCGGTGAAGACCGACCAACGCGACATGGAATCCTCAATGGAAGGGGGTTTCACACTTTTGCCGCGGCGACAGTCGCCCATGGTTGAGTATAGGGCAGCGACGTGCGGCAATGAATGATCGTGCAGGTATTTTGCCGCCTCGCGACAACTTTTGCCGCACATCCACTTTTGTCCAAAGACTTTTGCCGCACCCTGTGATGCACTTCACCTGAATGTCATCCGACCCTGCCAGGAGATTCTGAATCAGGCACAGAGGTAGTCCGATGTATTAGAAAGCAAGCGTGGGTGGCATGCTGACATGCCTCGCCCACAAGTATGGCACGCGGGCCGCCCGCATGGCCTAAACTCGCACACGGGAGGCCCGCTAGAATTGCCTGAGTTGCACGGCTGCCTCCCCTACGTTGAACTCTCACATTTCTCCACATGCTCGTTCCGGTTGCAACAATTTATCTTCAATTTTAACATGGTCGTTTTTTTTTTCTCAGTGAGAAACCCCAGAACAACGTGACATTGCATCCTGTCTCCACTGCTCTCGATATTGCTTTCCATTCCCCGTCTCCACTGCCCTCCAGATTATTCTCACGAATTACAGGGTGGTCCAAAAATATGGAGACACGCCAAAAGATTCATATCTAACGTTAGGAAGCAGGTGACAACTCTGTTTCCAATATGGTATTTTTCATTCGGTATTGAGCAGAATATACTATCACATCTCACGAACTCTCTTAATTCCGGCGAGAAAAGAAGCGAAGAATCTGAACTTGTCACTTGCTGTGGCGCGGAGGTGACTTCCTCGTAGATAACCCCACGCGTCTAGACGCCATTGCTCCGACGATTAGAGAGTTTTCTGGGAGTAAAATCAGATTTTGTGCTAAGATGATTACCATAGCGAGAAATGTGCGCGAATTAATGCTAAAAATAGTAGTTATAAGAAAGCGGACGTGAATTCCTGTGCAAAAACAGGGTGAAATGCATGTTAGGGTTGTTCCCGGTTCTCTTCTCGGTGCTTAGATAGGGGAATGGAACTTATTAGGCCTGCAATTATCCAATGTCGAAGTTCTAAGGAGAATTTCACCCATTATACGATTATTGATGGTGATCCGATTTGATAGGCACGCTTGAACCGAGTCGTATATCGGTGAATTCGCACATAATCTCGGACCTCATAACCAAGGTAGCTGGTCCTTCACAATCACTTTGATGTTTTTCTGTTATCCAAGCCTTGTACTCTTTGATCCACTGGTGACTCACCCTTTTGCAAAATCTTTCACGTTGTCATTATATGCGCGCCTAGACTACACGAAAATGAAAATTGGTGATGGAAAAAAATCCTGATTGACGGCCTAGTTCTAGCTAAAATTCATAGTGCTAGGTATGGTTCTAAGGGAACCTGTACGATTGACCAGATGAACAGCAAAAGATTGGATGCAATGTGCCAAAACACGAGATAAGTTGAGGAAAGCGCATCGCAACCTTGTCTCCATATTTTTGGACCACCCTGTAGAATAATGTGGAGCAGATCGGAATTCATCTCATTTTTAGACCTGTTATAAACAGAACGATAGTATTCATGAAGAAAATCCACCTACGGTACTCCATTCACGGTAGTTTTAAATTTTTTTCAGAAGTTTTTTTTTTAAATTCAACTCTTTGCTGATCCTAGCGTGATGAAGAGAGTGAAAACATCAAATAACAAGCCCACAATGAGCGTGGAACAGAGGGAACCCAGAGTTCATATCTACATGAGCAAGTAAAGATCGGGGACGCTGTAGATCAGGCATAATCTAAATACAACCAGACCTGTGCCTGACAAAGGGCAGCTTTGTCGGGCACTGGTCTGGTCGTATTTGGAATAGATTTCGAAACCAACCTTAGCTAGATATCTTCACTAGATAAACGAAAGATGTTGAGTGGGAGCAAATTTTTTGTGATGAAACGATGGGCCGAAGGCCACAATTAATTGTGAGCTCTGTTTGGCAACCAGGAACAAGCTGCCAGTTATCTGACAACTGTGTGTTTGGACGATATTGCTCTTGCAAAACCTTCTAGTCATCAAGGGTGGTGGTAATTCGGCTGATTTGGCTATAAGGTAACTGTGATTTGAGCCTCGGGGTCAACTCGCATGTTCCCATTTGGTCCTTGATGTGAACACGACGTGAACGATGTGGAACAACGAGTTGATAAGACACGCAAATAGTGTGATAAGACATGAGAACGTGTAACATTTTGTTATCATCATTATCGTGGTGAACGCAGCGAAAGCGTCGCTGTGAAGCATGCCATATCCCTTAAAGGCAGCACTCACGCCCAAAAAAGTTTCCCTTCATTTCTGCTAATTTTGAAGCTGCCATCCAATAGTGCGTCACTGCAAGAAGAATCACTCCAATTCTTTCAGTTACTCGAGTAGTGAAGCTCGAATGCATCTACAAAGGCGTCCACCTTGCTCAACTCCGCCCCATTCCCTCTGATCGCGCGCGGCGGATGCTGGCTGTATTATCAGCTGATATGGCATCGATCAGGATTTTCCCACAACGGAGATCCGCCGCAGCGCCGCGTCCACACAAATCTGCGACAATAGATCTCGTCCGCGTGGACTCATCCTGGCAATGTACAACTTAGTATTTCTCAAAAACTTTGCCCTTCTTAGTGATTTCTTCTCTGTTATGGGCACAAGTATACCCACCAGAGTAGAATTTAAAAAATCGATGTCCATTTGAGCGTGAGTGTTGTCTTTAATCAAGGCTATTTTGGTATTTGTCTTCCGGCGCCTAAAAAACAGTGAGAAAATCCCAAATGCCGAGCCTCAGCAGTGACTATTATACCACCCATGTCATTCTGCCCACATCAGGTCCCCTCCTGCGTGTTCTACCATCATTTGTGTCCGAGCACACCCCACCGTACTCTTTCATACATTCAAGGTGATTGTTATCAATGTTTCACTCACAACAAACAAAGAATGAAAAACTATTTCCCGTTTTCACTCCAGGTTTGACCGGACACATGTAGCTACATTCAGCTGTTTCACTCGAGAAAATGATAAAATAGCTCTGAGGGACGCAAGCCGTTCTCTGCAAAAATGAATGGAAGTTGAAGTCATGCAAGCGAAGCGAGCATAGGGAAAAGTCTGGAAGTCCGGCGTCATCCGGACGGCTTGACTGGTATGTAATACAGCGCCTTCTCTGTGTGTAAGTGTGTGTGAAACGAAATTCCTTGATTGGTCAGTGATGGTGAATATGTAGTCATATATAAAACGGAGGATACGAGTATGGTGAGGTTTATAAATGAAGAGGAGCTCTCCTGAATAAGAAAGTGCAGAGACGCGGATCCATCATTTTATGGAGGCTGGGCCGAGTCTCTGAACTGAGGAAACACTACCAGGGGTGGTAGTAATTTGGTCGAGACCTCGAGGTAACCGTCAGAGGTTACCTCGAGGTCACCTCGAGGTTAATTTCCCTAAAAATGTATTGTAAAACAACTGAGACCTCGAGGTAACCGACCGGTCACCTTGAGGTCTCACTCTAGTCTCGACCTCACGGTAACCGAGCTGAAACCGTGATCTCTTATCTAATCAGACATATTTGTGAAAACAGTACCATGAGGCAAGAGACGCAGACCGGTCACGAAGAAGTACTTCCGAGTACTTCTTCATTCTGACCGGCAGGTCATCAGGCCTGAAGAGGCCCTACTGGTTTGATTTCTTGTTTTTGGAGATTTCTTTGGATATTTTTCATAGCAACTAATCGCGGCATTGTAGAGACTCTTAAGTATGAAGCAAAACAGTAGGGTATTCGAAATGTGAATTGGAGTTATGAATCTTTTAGGAGCAGAACTGGCAAACAAAGACTTTTCTCTCTAAGATTCTTCGTCATAGCTGAAGTTAGAAAATTCTAGTGTTGCAAAACAGTGTAGCTACTCACTACATNTCTTGTTTTTGGAGATTTCTTTGGATATTTTTCATAGCAACTAACCGCGGCACTGTAGATACTCTTAAGTATGAAGCAAAACAGTAGGGTATTCGAAATGTGAATAGGAGTTAGGAATCTTTTAGGAACAGAACTGGCAAAAAAAGACTTTTCGCTCTAAGATTCTTCGTCATAGCTGAAGTTAGAAAATTCTAGTGTTGCAAAACAGTGTAGCTACTCACTACATAGGGATGAATACTACAACTGATGTTCATATTGCGCCTTTTGGCAAGAAGTTTCAAATAAAATAGCCAGAAGTCCCGATTCTCTGAATCTCACATCTACAGGTTGCGCACGAACTATTGGCGTGTGGTTTTTTGAGCCTAGCTCAGGTAGAGTTGAGCAAATTCACAAGCCCCCCCCCCCTGTAGGTATCTTGGCAAGAGCCACACCTATCGTAAAAAGTAGTTGGTTCTCCGCATGGAGTTCTTTGCTTGCACAGGCTCCAGGGAATCGTCCGGTCAAATCGTTCGTGACACGGGATCTGTCAAAGATGTAGGTTTTATAATACTCCGACCATCCATGTACAGTCCTTGTCAAAAGGTAGACGGATTGCGCGTGCGGTTTCGTGTTGTGTGTTGTGGCTGCAGAATCGCGGCGGGACTTACTGGACTCTCCCATGTGGGACATACTCTCACCGCCTCCCTCGCCCAAGTCCCGCAACGGTTCTGCAGCCTCAGAATCCGTCTATCTTTTTTGAGAAAGAGTATATGATAGGTCACAGCTTAACCACGGCTACTGCGTGCTCATCGTGGATCGGACCAGTGGATGATTAACGTGGTCGAAACAGGCTTTATATCTTTCAAGCCGTTTTGATATCTTTTGCATGCTTAAGACTGGTAATCTGCAGTAAGGGCAAAGGTAATAACTGTTTTGAAAGCGTGGAGGACTCTCAATTCTGGCAGTAAAAGTCAAGTCAGTAAACCTTTGACAAGACTTTGTTTTCACCCTGTAATTGCACAGGATTTTCCATGGATGCCGGTCAACCTGCACATCTGGATTTAAAACGCAGCTCTGACGTTACTCAAATGTCGTTTGATTTGCTAAGGGTTGCGACTAGGCTTATCCTTCACCATATAAACGCATGCGCACTAAATGCATGTATATAGTATAATCTGCCCTTGTACCACCGCTTGCCTACCCTTCATGGAGTGGATGTTTCCATGTTCAGATTAAATGATGATAAATTTGATAAGTTTCACATAGCCCAAAACAACTCAGGGTAATTACAGTACAGATAGCCGAGTGCGATGTGGGCTGTCTCCAACTCAAACCCTCACGGGATCGAATCCTCCGAAAATAAAAATGATTTGTTTAGTCAAAATTAGCTACTTCGCGGTTTCAGCTCGGTCACCTCGAGGTCAGGTCATGGTCTCAATGTGAAACTGCGAGATAGCTCCGAGTTGCACCTCACGGTTACTTCACGGTCTCGGCCAAATTACTACCACCCCACATTTTTCGATTCAGACGTTCTTGGAAAAGAGGGGAGCAGAGATCGAGATTCTTCTCTATATACCTAACTCAGCGGACTGCTACCCTGAAGATGACCACAAATTTAGGCGGTTGGACCCATCCTTAAGAGAGAGAATAGGCCGCGAAAATGGGTCATCAAAAAACGGTTCCGTCGGTTTTGCTGGGTCGAAAAAGCTTGGCATCCGACCTAATGGAATGAAAATTTAGCAGAAAAATAGCGAAGATGTGCTGATTCAAATGAGCCCTAAACCGGCAATAAAAATTCAGTTTTGGCCGAGTTACGAGAATTCAAAGTCAACTGTCGAAATCCGACATCGATTTTGCAACAACCTAATACTTTTTTTTGGAGTTCTGGGCTCCTGTAGCGACAACTACCACGAGCAGTTACGGAATGCCGTAGCAGCTGGTTATGGCAGCTGTCTACCTCGAACTCTCTAAATGAGGAGGTTTGAAAGGGGGTTTCTCGATATTTTAGAAGGAAAGATGTGCACCGTTGTGATCAGCGTTGGCCAGAGATTCTTATGTTCTTAGCACATCAACATCAATTCTGAAGTACGAAACTGTCTTCAAGGAAAGACTGTTTCACATCAAATTTCATTTTCACCCTATTACTGCGTATGATGCGCTAGCATGCCTTAGCCGACTTCCGCAACGCCTTCTATCCGTCCATATCGTCATCGTGTTGACTACATATCATCTCATTCTTTCATGCTGACCAAAGATAGGCTCCATAAACGTAATGTAAAGGTAATACAGAGACACTTTCTGCTGAAATCAGACAAGTTGATCCTAATGGGTTGTCCATATCAGCAAGCCAAAGCGAAATCCTGTTATTTGCTTATGAGAAAAGCTATTATAGTTTTGGCCAGCCAATAAATTTGTAGTTACATAAGAGTGTAGCCTTCGTCAAACCTCATCAAAAATGAATAATTTCTGTAAGCGTGAAGATATGAAACACATACATAGCTACATTCCCTTTTCTCTGAATGAAAGAAAATCCTCAATAAACAGCAAGGATTTTGAAAATTCCTTATTTATATGAAAGAGCTCTTTATTGTGAGCGTAAGTGGCATTGTTTTGACCGATTTGCTTGCTTCTCATTGTCAGGTAGAGCTATTTCTAACTCAGATGCTTTTCTGCCAAGCTGCTGGAATTCAACAGAAGTCATATGATTTTCAAAGACTACAAAAATTGATTTTGAAAGGAAAATTAAACATATTTTCAAAGAATTACACGCTGAGTCCACTGCATACTAGAAATAAGGATCATTCCAGGAAAAACTCTTCATGAGTAGAATAGCCGAACATCTGTTCGAGGAAACCACGAAGACCTCTGTCGGACTTTGGGCTTATGGGTACACGAACTTCACTGGAAGCCTGCAAAAAGCGACTCTCAAGAGCATGAGGAAGACTTTTGAAGGCTTCAACGACGACTTGAACGCAAACATGAAGATATTTGATACCAAGAATCCTTCATCAACCAAAAAGTATGGCGTTTATGTAGTTTTAACTGTTATTCTCTAAATTTCAACGATACAAATTTGAAAATATGGAAACGACGCCAATGAGCTAGTCCATTTGATAGGTCTTCTGTATGGTGGGGAGGGGGGGGGAGGGATTGGGAAGGCAAAGACGTGCTGATAGGAGTGGGATGTAGGGCGTATTCAATCGCTGTTGAGATCACCTATATGAAGTTTACTCATCATTAGTCTCAGGGTATAACGCGCTATACCAGGAAAGGGTAGTGTTGCCAAGCTTTACGGTTGGTCAATTCACGCCGCTGGCCAATCGTACAGCTCGGTAACGCCGCCCTCTCTAGGTGTAACGCTCCACACCCTTGGTCTCAAGACATCTAAACTAACCATATATAATCATGCATATGTTGACCAGAGACCCATTCTCTGACATCTCCCACATAGCATATAACAGTTTTATTCATATAGGAAAGATGAGACATTAAGGGGAAGACAATCTCTGAAACGTCTCCTTCACACTTCACTAATTATCTGTACTTTCAGTGCCGTGAATTCAATTAATCAAGCACCCTACCAAGGCAAGGCAAACTGTGTGGTCTTCTTCACCGCTGTGTACGTTTCGTCAAAGTTCATTTCACGTCAATGCACTATCCTAATTTTCCCTCATAATCTCAGGAAGGAAGCCAGTGGAATGTCTAAAGTGAATCCAACAAAGTTGGATGGACCTAAGAGAGCGGTTGTCGTCAGTCTCCGAGGCAGGTTTTATGTTGTCACTCCACGGTCGCAAACGATGAATGTATCCCTGGGAAATGGCGCGCAGCCGAGATCTGTGATAAGCCCTTTCGAGTGATCATGGAGTTGGGACACCCACATTTTCCAGGATTAGCGCGCCACACCAATGTTGCAGATAATATTTCCTGACTTACTTCTAGGATAAAAGCTTGCACTCCTCAGGGTTAGGCTCGTTTTCTATTGGTTTCTCATATCTACGCAAAACGCACGGAAACCCAATGTGTAATTGGTTTAGCGAAAAAAATTGCTTCATTCGAAAATGTTGAAACTTATCCCTCATTAGCATCGCAAAGTATTTGGACCATCGTTATAGGAGCATGATGTTTCAGTCGTGCTCCAGGCTTGGGCGCAGGGGCGGGGCTTACCTACAGCGAGTAACTCAACCAGGTCATCTCCCACCCATATCCACTGCCATCGTCGATCGCGGATCCTTCCCTCTTATGATGATCGAAATTCACAAAAAAGTAGGGTTATATTTAGCAAGATAATAATTCATTTGTAAAAAACGTGCAAAAAATGTACAAAACAGATGTAGATGTCGTACATATTTTTGGCAGATGAGGGAGGGGAGGGGGTCGAGAGGCGGCTAATTTTCCAGCACCCCTACATTTTTGCTTGAATCGAGTGGGAGAGCTTTTAAGCGTATTATATTTTTTCGCTTGACTGTGATATTAATCTCACAATAGTTTTTTAAAGTCATGCTCTTCGTAGGTGAGCTAAACACACCAATTCCTTCTGTTCCTTGTTGATGTCTTCATTTCGGAATTTTCACATCGTTCTGGATTCACTTGATTTAGGCGTGGACTTGAGCAAAATGGTTGATGAGAATGGCGCAGCAGTCAGCGTGACGAACAACTACACGGATGACGATGTCTCAAATGTTCTAAACACTGTGCTCGCTGCCTTCTGAGGAAATACCTTCAATCAGATGCGGCCTACACTGAAACTCTCAGGATTGTTATAGTCCACTTATCTTACTCTCTCATGTACAACAACAAACCACTCGAAGCAACAAAATTCTGCCCTCGTTTTGGTCCTTAATAGCTTACCTCGTCTATCACTTACAAAACGACAAAGTCTCAGTCCTCAGAATCTGATATCATTTGCCGGTAACGCTAAGATGTGTTTACAATAAAGTATGTGCGAATAAAGTGCGGGAAAGTTATGTATGTTGTTGCTCAGGATAACGAGAGAGCTCACGTGCCAGGCAGAGCATTATGTGTGTAATATTCCGTCGGGTAGAATAGTATACAGGCAGAATATTATATCCCGCACAGGCGCCAGTCCCGAGACGATTTTCTACGGAATTCATTCGAACAAATTTGTTGACTTCTAATTGTTGTTGTGATATCCACTGGAATGGCTCATCTTTGGTCCAGTTACAAAAGTGATCAAGTACATTTTACCTAGGTCAGTGTAAAGTCTAGCCGGACCTTTTTCCAAGGAAGGCTGCTATCGTTTGTGTTCAACTTACTTTTCTGATTGTCTATGATCCGGCTACACTGCGAAGCACTCACCTCGAGAGTTAGAATTTCGTGAGTGCTACCTTTGACCGAAGGAATATCAGCTACTGTGGCTGCCTGGAGCGAGCTCACCCCTTGAAACATACCCCTAAAAAACAAAGACAGTTTTGAAGTGGTGCGTTGAAGAAGTTGTGCACTAGTTCGCCGAGCATCGTCGACTCCAGAAATGGCGCACATATGTTGGATGAGGACCACATTTAAAGGTTGAGAGGGTGACGAGAGGGTATGCTCTACGTTCAGCCCGCGTTCACCATGATAGAGTGCAACCAAACATCCAGTAGACTATTGGATCAGAAAATGCAGTTACTACGGTCATTGCAATGTGTAATCAGCCCTTCCTCTGCTCACATCACATTCTTTTTTTTTTACATTCCATCTTTTTTATTTAATTTTACAACTTCCACCTTCTCTTTTCGAAAATTTTATTTCTAATCATCTCCATCCGACCATCGTGGATTCATGGTCACAATGGCAAGGAGGATTAGATTGTTGAAAGGAAAAGGAAAGGAAAAAAAAAGGAAAAAATATCAGGAAAAATACCACTGGACAATAGAAGTATTGAAGAGTAAGTCCGTTTTGTTTTTTTTTTTTTTGAAATTTTTGACCTTACAGGTAATTTTTTGTTGCGAAAAAGCATCATATTTTTAGCTTTATCGAGTGTTTCACCCACTAGTCTCGTTAGCTCCGTAACAGCCGTAAAAAATCAACCAGGATCAACAGTATGAATACATTTCAAGTCGTTTCATCTAAGGAAAATTTTGAGCTTGATAAAAATGAAACAGGAAAAAATATACTTGCGATACAACAATTTCTACCATAGTGACGGCGTTTTGTCGAACCTTTCCGGATACGAAGCAGCAAATTCAGCACTTTTGAAAAGTGCGTGCGTGCAGCTGTGTGGGCGGGCCTCACGAAATGGGACCAGAGTTCGCTCATTCGGCTACTTGGGTCGGGATTGTGCAGGCCAAAGCACCACCATCCAATACTAGCGCAGTGACGGGACCATGTTCCACATTGTGATTCCAGTGATGGTACACAGTATTTCGTATTCAAAGCAATGAACGCAAACCGGGGACCCATCACCTTTTGTGGGTAATCCTAGGTCTCATTCATGTGTCACAATCTGGGCCGGGATTCATGGACACAAAACCAACAGAAACCAGGTTACCAAACCAACTTCTGCATCCTGGGTCTGTCAAAGTTACGTAGTCTATAGGAGAACCTGTCTCGCTAATCATAGTTGGTTAGCGTGGTTATCGTTTCATGAATCCCAGCCCTGGTCATGACATGAAAATAGCCTGTCCTCCGAAACCCTTGAATTTCTGGGTCAGGAATTAAGAATTGGGCGTGACTACTGGGAAAAATCTCTCATTCCTTTTATAACCCCAATACCCTACACTTACTAAACCCACAAGGTGAGCTTTAAGTTTTGAAGTTCCATGCGGGTAAAACTTTTGCTTTGAGGGTTGTCATCGCAAGAGTTAAAGGATTACGAACTGTAACGCCCAGAAAAATCCACGAAATTTTCTCAACCTTCCATTTGATCTCCAAGAAGTCTGTGTGACAACAATTCAGGATTTCATGGGAAAAGTTGAAATTTAGGTCTTAAAAAAGCCAACACATTGGAGTAATAGCAATGGGACCCTAATTCCATGGATCAACTAAAATTCAGCCATCAAACACTGAACGAATTTCATTCATATAGTTGAAATTCTATAAATCACTATGCTCTATAATGAAATTAGCCACCCCAAACATCGATGAAGGCGCTGAAGAGCCATAACCTTGAAAAACAAGGAAGTGCAACGAAAGTGCATGGTGCTTTCTGTGAACGAGACGTCACAGATTATGACCCGTCAAGCCAAAAAAAAGGAAGAGTAGAAATCGATAGAAATGGGCGAGAAAGAAAAGAAAAAAGACAGGACGAGAATGTGGCAAATCCTTTACTTTTCAGGACCAAACTTTGTTTAAAAATGCTCATAAAAAGATATATGCCCTATATAGAAGCCATATATGAAAACGACAATTCCGAACCACACCACAACTAGAATTCAAAATATGTACATTGATTAATGAGGCCAACAGATCAAAGCTATTCCAGTGTTTTTTTTTTTTTTTTTTGGAATTCCTGTCTATAATGTAGGTGACATCTTTAGGCCAGAATTACTGGAGCGAGGAACCACTCTCCCATGCTCAACCAGTTAAACTTCATTGAACTCGGAAGAAACAAACCATAACCTTGGATTGTGTTGACAATCTAAAGGGAACGTCATTCCCAACTGCACCTGTCGGATGTGAACAGTGCCACCTACGTAACTTGTTAACCCAGGTTGGTACTTGTAAAGCAAACGCTGATCCTGCACGACTAACGTGTATTAACGTGGATTGACAGGTGATTTGACGTTGCTCCTAACGCAAGAGGTGCAATCGGGATTGACCTGCCCTGTACTAACTTTACAATTTCCAACTTCGGTGACTCCGCCCGTTTGCTTCATTTTTGATGGAGTATGGTGAAATGAGAGAGCACAGACATAGTTAAAACAAGCTAGAACATGAGTCAGTCTGTTCGGTCCTGGTGATTGATGGACAGGTCTGACAAGCCACGTCTTAACCAGACCGGACCGGACAGGTGTCAGAGGGATGCAGCAGTGAAGTCTCTGCTAAATAGAAGGCTATTTAAAATCCGGCGTTAGCCCGACATCCGGACTGGTATCATAATAATGATCCGCACTCTCACCAAGATATGGGCAATTTATACTTGATGCGTGCGACTGACGCGCGTAAGTCTAGTCTAGTGAAGAATAGGAGCTAGTCGCATCGCAGTCGCAGCTCAGTCGCACGCGTTTACGGTCTTGCGATGGCCGCGCGTTTTTTTTTTCATTGAGAATTTCATGCCGCATTGACTGGTCTTCATCGAAAATCTTTCGCAAATGGATGCGTGCGCCTGATAGTCGCATCTGATATAAATTGTCCTATACTAGAGAGGTTATCGAAGATGCAGAAATCAATAAAATCATGGACATTACCCGAAGAAGCTGTACCTTTTTCGAATAGTCACGATTAACAGGACTGTATAATATAAAAAATTTTAGTTCTTCTTGAACGCTGCTGCTCAAGTTTCAGGAATTCAAATAGCTAATTCATAGGGCTGTGCTTCGCCCATTTTAGTCAAGCAGGAGCATCTATTAGGATGATGCAGAAGAAATGGCGCTCTTTTTTTCAGAACCATATAATTCGGTTTGGACGTAGTATGGCATCTAGATGTAAATATATTCTTGTAGAGCGAAGCAAGCTCTCTCGTTCTATATGTACATGAAGTGTCGGCTAGGGCAAGGAAACACGAAATAACAGAAAGCTTCCGAAAATACCGATGCCTGATTTTTGGATTTTGAGGATTTTTCTGTAATACCACAAGCGACACAAGCCATGATACCTTTTTTGTGTTAGGTCAGGACGTCAGTACCTACCCCACATGGGAGACCTGGTGCAACGGGGTTGCTGTTGGTGAAACCGAGACGAGCACTTTTCGAAGCTTTTTCTTCTGTATCTCCAGGATTCTTGGTGGGTGATTCTCCCAAGCTGCTTCTTGGAGACATCACTCTGCGTAATGCCTGTTGCTGTCAATTACTTCAGAATGTCGCGAGCGGTCCGCTAGAAAAAAGCTGAAGATGCTCAAAAGCACATTTATAGTAGCCCAACTTTTCACCAAAATTTGATTTCGAGAGCTGGTTTTAATTTTGATTATTTCCATGGAAAACAACTGAGTAGTCATTAGATTCTACAGGAAAATTGTAGCATTTCTGCTAGTTTTCCCAGCTTTGGAATCCTTTATCCTGCAAGAAAAAAATTGTCAAACATGACGACCTGAAGACGAAGTTTTTCTTGTTCTTCGATTCTCAGTTTTCCGAGTTCCCTGCGCAGGACTTCGGGGACCTGCCCATACAATAGGCAATGGTCCCCACTAATCAAAGCTATTATGTCGTCTGCCGAGGTTGCCGTCTGTTAGGGTTGTGAGAAACAAATGTAGTCAACACGAGAAAGCGCCATTTCTTTTGCATCAACCTAATACATCATTAATAGACAGTCAAAACCAGCATATTCTACGAAACTGACAAAAGTGGATACAACACCAACTGGTAAGTAGCAGTGACAGTGAATAATGTGTATATTTCGGGGTGGCGTGCGAGCGCACCGCACGCCATGACGCGAACTGGCGATCGATACTCAGCTGGTTGTCTGGAGCGCTGCCAGCAGCGCACGACGCGTCATAGCATGCGCTGCGCTCGCAGGCCACCCCGAAGTAAACGCACTAGATGTGCAGCTTTCGTAAGAGCAAAGAAAAAGCATGTTGGGCATATCCAATACGAGAGAGGATAAAGAAGCGTGAAAGCGATGTCATGGTTCGAAAGAAGGTTGAAAGGCGTAGAATGGAATAGGCATGCAAATTAGCACATCTTCCATGAGGAAAATAGGATAAACTCCAAACAATCCATCCTCAGGAAATTCCCTGCTCTACAGTAATCTGGGGGAAAATTGAGCAACAATAATGACCGAACAGCTTAATTCGTAGATAAGCTGTAGAACAAACATTTTCAAGCATTGCTGAAGGAATTGGCAAAGCAAAAGAGAAGGAGGTGGTCCAGTCGTTGTGAGAGGTCGAGTCAGACGCGTGCTGGCTTACGACAGCTAGATTGATTCATAGATCAAAACACACAAAACAAAACATTTAGCACAAAAGAGGTCAACACCAACGGAGCTATAGGAAAAACTCGGCAAGCATCCCTGAACGCATTCATGAACGTTCCTGGCATGGTAGTGAACTTCGTGTTGACCAATAATGGAGGTATTTTTGGAGCAAAACCGGATATATTTTGCTATTCTTGGCATTAAATGTCATCGCTGCCTGAAATGAGTAGCTTGTACAAAAGACACACATACAGGGATACCTGAAGAGCTACCCTCGTCCGCTTCAGTATGAGGTGTAAATCATGATTTGCGAGAGTACGTTCACGAATTTCGCCATCGAACTTTTCCGGCTACGTAGTGAATGATAGATCCTTGGGAGGCTCGAGATGATATAATTTAATTTACACAATTTATAGAATTTTCTGAGCAGGCGGATACAATTGGAGTCAAAAGCGGTTAGAGCCCATTGCCAGCTTTCGATTAGTGAAGCTCTCGTAACAATCCATAGGTCGGAAATGGGTCCGGTTATCAAAATCCTCGATCGACCTCCTCTCCAAGCTGGCGGCATCACAATCGACGTGGAACCTTGTTGATTGTACCTTCTTTGATGATTGTGCGCTAGAAATGCAGTCGAAACTACATAATTCTACGGCCATGTAGGAAACACAGCAGCATGTCCCCTCAGTTGCTGCCATCTTTCAGTAATTACTGGTAAAAGGGCAAAAGCTTGAGAAGCAATTGAAGGGAGGGTAGCAGCAGCTGGGGGGAGATGCTGCCATGATTTCTACCCCCGTACATCTTATGCTGTTCGGGCCGCGTTCCTAGCGCAGATTCAGAGTTAGCCGAAAGCGAATTTGTGCTTCGTTGTTTTTTTTTCTTCTGAATTTGTAGAAATTATTGTGGCGCACATGAATCATTGCCATGTTACCTTGTTGACTGATTACTGTCTTTCAA
Source organism: Ancylostoma ceylanicum (assembly GCA_000688135.1). Classification (NCBI taxonomy): domain Eukaryota; kingdom Metazoa; phylum Nematoda; class Chromadorea; order Rhabditida; family Ancylostomatidae; genus Ancylostoma; species Ancylostoma ceylanicum. Next base: position 300,772 of record JARK01001529.1, read on the forward strand.
GTTGAAAACTGAAAAGAAAGGCTAACTTGTTCAGCAACTCAATAATGAGCCACTATTGACTCATTCACCTTGTGAAGGGAGTTGAATCCACACTTTCTCCCTACTTCTTACCTTGCCATGACAAGGGCACTAGGGCAGAATTTTACGTAAGCCGATTCGTGTCGTGAAGTGTCCATTATCAAGGCCAGCGAGCATGCAAAACCATTTCATTGTTGTGCAGAAAATGAAACCGCCAGTTCTTTTTTCCAGCGACATAACCTGCAGTGCCGTACAGAGACCACAACGCAACTACAAGTTTTTGATTTTCTGTTTTCAATTTTTTCTTGTGATGTTATTCGGCGTCACGTTTTTCTATGATTTCTATTACTTCTATTACGATAATTTTGTGTGATCTAAGAGAACCACTGGAAAGAAGCTGAAGAGAAAAAGTGTTCGGTTAAGAAGAGCTGTTTAACGATAGCGTAGGCCATTTGATTACATGAGATACGTTCCCCAGCTGCGTTGGGCCGGCCGCGAGGGGCTAGAGCATAGACAGGGGGAGTGTGGATGGAGGCAGTACAGGAATCCATTAGGGATAGGAGACGCAAAGAGCGAGAGGGCTAGCGGTGCGCGGCCGGCTCCGGTCTTGGTTGGGGAACGTATCTCGTGCAACCAGGCCATTTGGTTTTGTCAAACTCGTCCGATTGCGTATGAGCTTTCCTCTTCATGGCCGAGCCAACGTTGTGTTTGTCCGTTTCCATAACCCCACATGGCTTCTATGTATATGGACATCCCCAGACCCCGTTCTTCTAGTAGTGTTCCTTCAGAAATGACTATGCCCATCTTCTTTCTGAAGTATTAGGAGGTCCTTTAGCATATATTTCATTTTTGCCTGGGTGCTAAAAAGCATATATGGCTGAATGGATAAGGTGCTGAACTGTTAGGTAGAGGGTCGAGAGACCTACCCTTACTGACAAGATTTGAAGTTGTAGAGAGCAATCACGAATTGGGCGCGAGCGGGCAAAGAACTTGATCAATATCTGCTTGAAATAATCGGCTAACCTCTCACAGCAACACCACCCCTGGATGCTCACGGACTATAAGGTTCAATCACACAGACTAACGTATCCTCGTGTTTTGCGTTCGAATACTAAGAAATGAGGTACACATAAAAGCTAGCGAATACTGGACGTTACGTCCTTCTTTTGGCAGAAATGGTGTTTTGGTTCTCCACTACTCTTTGAAAAGAAAGCACTGCTTCAATATGTGCTACAATTCACTGTTTGCCAGAACATCTAAGTGGTTCCGTCTTTTATCCAAGAATTCGGGTTGCAGTAGTTTCAAGATTTCTTCGAAAGAAATTGAATCAGTTAAATGCTCTAGATATTTTGGGAATTCCTGATGTTAAGGTTTGCCACCATGGCCTTCCCTTTCGGTTTTCACGACTTGTTTCTTCAACTCAATGTCTTGCCATCTTTGGTCGCTAACAATTCTTACCTATTCCAAGCACAATATCAATAGCAATGTGTTCCTGATTTTGTATTTCGTTGTTGTCACTGAATTGTCATAGTAGAGGCGGCTCAGTATATGAAATTTACCATCATTTTTGCCTTCCTTTCATTTTTCCACACTCACTTGTCCTATGCACAAATGGTCATGAACATACATCCATTCAATCCCTAGACAGTCAGCTACGCTCCAGCTGTAGTGAAGCTTTTTCCAGATCCACTCTTGCTTTCATTTTGTTCGGTAGGTCTGATTTTAGGTTATCAGGGGTGGAAATACCTAACGTGAAGCAGAATCCAAAGCCAGGTTTCTCTCGAATCTGTCTTCAAGAGAAGTTATGCATCCCAGCGCTCATTTACCCGTCCCAATGAACATTGATTACTCTTTTTCCCCCGACTCAAATGATCCTGCAGCATTGGTTCTGCTGAGTGATCGTCAGCCCAATTTGCAAACATGATATAGTTTTTTTTCTTTGCTCAACTTCCCTTCCTACGTTATTTCTAAACTGCGAGCACGTCATTACTCTCGGACTATTCTGTGACAACTTTGTTTTTGTTTCTCTTTAGTTTTTAGTTTCCGAATGTTATACTAACCCTGTTTCATGTTATGTCTTGTTTCATGCCGCAACAATGCAGATTCTAGAGACGCTGTTCTGTTCTGTGACTGCTGAAGTTTGGTTTTATCCATCATATGTTCTTTAGTATATATTGGCGCGCCCTTGGGCGTACATAAATAAATAAACAAATGAATATCAGCTTAGCAAGATGCGAAGATAAGGAGAAAATCAAGAAAACGGATGTGTTAGCATAAGAGTGAAGTTCGACGCAAACGAGGTTTTATTATAATATTTATCTCATCATGCTAACTAATGAGATATTCAGACAAGATGGGTATGCGCACTAATGCATTATTTCTCATAACTCTCACTTGTGGAACAATACTTGTAGTTTTGCTTAGTATAGTTATCTCAACAGGATCAGCAAAACCAAAACAGGGTGAGCTTTTTCTTGTGACGTTTTTTTTTTGTCTCGCATATAATGCCTAATCCAGTTCCAAGCGTGATGTACTTTGCCATTTACCTGGGCGACGAAGAAGATGGAGTGCAATCGTGTGGACCAGCTGCAACATCAGAACGCAAGAATTGCAGTTTTCACCTGGTAAACGCCTTACTCATTCTGTGAGAATGCTCCTTGGGATCACTTTATTTAATTGCTCTCAGGAATCACTTTGATCCTCTTTGGTCCTCTTCCTCCCGGTCATTTAAAGTGGAAATCTCAGGCAGTTAGAAACAATTTCTGTAAAAAAAAAGCAAGTCCGACGTCAAAAAAGGAGTCCTCGACCGTGTGGGATCTTCATTTGCAATGTCATGTCAGAAATTTGGGTAGAATTGGGTTATTCAGGAATAGAAGAGGAATAAAAAAATTGCCTTCATATGACAATATGCTTTCTGTCATGCGACAGAGAATAAAGGAGAAATAAATAGCATGAGAAATTCGCTAGAATTTTCTTGAAAACCTGAGCTTGGCGGAACTGCGACATAAAGGCGCAGGTTACACTTGTACATTACTTGGAAAAAAATTTTGGATGTTTGAATAGTCGAACATAATCAAAAACTGTCCTTTTGAAATAATTAATTTTTGATTTTGAATTAGAAAACAGAAACTTTGAATATTCAGATTTCCGGAATATATTTGGAAATCGGTTATTGCGAATATTCGGATTTTTGAAAAATAACCGAGAGTATATAGCCAATAACCGAGAATAAATTATTCGAATAAATTATTTTGATGAAGGTCCTAGGAAGGTGTAGTATGAGAATGAGATGAACCCAAATTGAAATACTTGCAAAAACCTTCAAATAAAGATTTCGAGATAGTTCACGAGAATCAAATAGTGAAAACGGTCCGACATGTATATTCATAATCCAGAATCAGCGCTTACAGATCTCTAATATTCCTAAAACCACGCCTTTAAAGCTCTGGTGTACCCACAATCAAGCAAGCTCTTTTGAACAGTGGGTATGCATCGAAATAGGAGCAACATAATAGAATCCCTCTCTCTTCAGGTTTGTTAGAAATATAACTTCTTTTGAAAGCAGTCTCTTTCGTATTGCAAGATCCTAACACTCATAAGGGCCCAATTTCGCTTTCTGGTGCGCCGCATACATATGTACATATAACGTCATTTCTGACAGAATTCAAGACGGTGGTTCCAAAATTCATTTGTATAGAAAAATAATGATTTGCAAGATATTTCCGTGAAGAAGTTGTGAATAAAAGAATCGGGAGTGATGAGAGTTCGTGAATCTCTGATGGCTTGACGATTTTGCAAAACCCTCCAACCACAACGGCTATCAGTTACTCGGTTCGTAGTTCGGTCGTAGTTGCTAAATTAAGCTGACACTAATACCCATAGGTCAGTGTTCGTTTGTCCCGCTAAAAGATCTAGCCACCCCAGAATATCGGAAAATGTGTGCTAAGGGCAACCACTTTTTGAAAAAGTGCCCCAATAAAAAATATTCTTGGTGATTACTCATGGTCAGGCGAAAAAACTTTTATACAAAATGGACATATTTAAAAAGAGTAGGGATGAAATCGAAAACCTGATATTTCCAGAATGTGAACAACACACGGAGCTCAATACTGTTTATACAGAACCGAAACCAACAGTACAGTTTCATATTATACGATGAAAATGCTCGATCAACACCGCCGTTGAAAGCTCTTGATGCGATCGCACTACTAACGACGATCGAACCGATTCCAGGAAGGTTCTTTAATCAGACATCGTGAGTTTACTTCGAAAACAAAAAATAATGCATATTCTCCTAAAACAGAATAACTCCAATCATTTCACGCTTCAACATTTGTAGGGCGATCGAAGAGTTCGCTAGGCAAGGCAGTGTGGAAGACAAACTTGTTCATTATATACCGTGCAGATACGATTACAGGTACGGTTGTAATTGCTGTCAAAGCATCTACTTTAGTTTTTTTTATATTCCAGATTTTGAAGCATTACAGAGATAGAAGGCCAGAGTGTGTTAACTGAAGTTTTTAAAATTAGAGCAAGCTGCGAGGTTTTAAAATGGGAATAACCTTGAAAGAGTACAAGCTACAGAACCACTACGTGAAGGATTCTAGTCTCGCACTGATACTGCAGAAAAAAAAATAAGAGTTCGTTACTTTACTCTCATACAATAGTAGCAAACCCTAGTCAGCATTTTTTTAAAATGGAAACATTCATGTGCGCGGTATCTAAAGTGTGGCGCGCGGTGCTTCTCCATAAGAAACAGCTCAGGAAATCAAGCTCTCTTCAGTGACACCGTCAGAGATTGAATGATGTCCTGCTTGTTTAACTTGACTTTTCTCACCATTGCTCAGATGGAGTGTAGGGAAAAATTATGAGAAAACACTGCATATGTCAGGATGAATGGCCGGATATTTATAGGCAGAAGTCAGGCAAGTCGTCAAGGTCTCAATCCTTGGTGGAAATTTCACGGATACTCTTTGCTTTCAGCTAAATTCAGCTTTACCCAATTTGTAGTGGAAAAACAATTCCACTGAAGAAAGGTCCACATTGTTCCAGGAACCAGATGAAATACGCTACAAAACTGCTGAGCAAATCCATGAATAAGCGTGATTATGAGCCAACCATTACCCTCGGAATGTGGGGCTTCGTCCTTCTATCTGAGCAGTTTCTAAGCATTCTCCCTTTCTGGTTTTGCCGATACCAATCTTGCTTCAGATAAGCTCTGCAGTCCCGAGATCATCATTACGATTAAAAGGCGATGCTTTGTCCCACTGCCAGAACCTGTATTTTTTGCTGTTTTCATTGTGAATTACGTGCTTAATCAATGCATTTGACGGCATCAAAAATCCACTCTTAAAAACTGGGTAATTCCGTTATCTCGCCACTTTCCCAGACGTGTTCGTGATCAGAAATCAGTTCGAATCAGCACGAAACATAGCGTGGCTAAAGATATGTCACTACAGCAGGAAAACGGACAAGGAAACCATTGGACATGATTCATGGCACTGTACGCTCGTGTGCAAGAAAAAAGAAACTCATGCTCCTGCCTGCCAACAAAATTACACCGGAACCTCGGATAGCTTACTTTTGAGTCCAACAGTACAAATGTGTGTGATGAACTGCCCGACAGCAATTCTGAGGCACTGGGCAGGCCACGGCCTCTTCTTATCAAGCACCGATCAGGCCCCGGCCTTTTTTCTCGGGCACCGGGCAGGCGCCGTCTCACAGTTTGTGTGAAGCTCACTGATTACTGGGCAAGCCGCGAGAAGAGACCGGCCAGGCCGCATGCATCGTACCGGGGAAGGCCGCGTAGGGTGATTCGAGCCATCCGGTGAAAGTGCCTGAGTAGTTTCCTTCCTTGTGCCTTAGAAATGGTGTATCTGAGAATTAACAAGACGTTTTACATGCTCAGTTGGATGGAACAGTTAGTTGTTGTACCACGTTTTTCGCAGCGATCGCTATCATGTTTGTAGAAGACGTCTGAGCGCATAAATGAGTAGAATAAATTCAAGAGCTGAAAGCTTCCACATGTGCTTCCTTCAAAGGTAGCACCCGCGGAAATCCTTGCGTTGGAGATTTTCCTGAATGTATAGGTTTTCGGAGACGGTAAACTTATTGGTAGGGGTAGAAATGCGTGAAAGAAGCAAGAAATGCAAGAAATGAAGACGCTTTTTACCATGTGTCGAAGGCGCGGACGAGTGCTCCGTCGTGGGGTGTGCGTGCGTCCCGCCACAAAACCTTGTGAATGGTACGCATTGCACGCGTCTGCTGCGCTGGACCACCCACGGCGATGGCGTCAGCTGGCGCGTCGGGCCGTTGAAATGCCGGCGTGACCGCGACAGCGATTCCTATTTCTCTGCAGGTAGGTCATCATTCATTGTGTTCTTCTCACAATTGTGCTCACTCTCTATTTTACCACCCACACCTCAGCTTCTAGTCGAGGATTCCGGCTGGTGCTGCCTTCAATGATTGAGTTGCTGCACATTTAGGTGCAGAAAATAACTAGTGACTGCCTGAAACTCTTAACTGAAGCATGTATTCTCTACAGGATACATGCTCCAGTTAGTCAAGCAGAAAATAATTAGCCAATAGTGCTAATACAGAAGGCTCGTTTATATGTAGTTATAGAAAGAACATATTGAAGCGAGGACAAGGACAAAGAGCAGTTCCTGGAAGTGATGGAGCAATTTGGTCTTCACGAAAGAACAATGCTTGTTTCAAATACACATTCTGCCGAAATTGTTGCAGTAGCTTACAACCACAGTCAGCAATACGTCGCTGGAGAAGGAACGAACATTGTAGAACGAATTCAGAGTTTTGGTAAGCCGTATCCACCACAGTAATTTGAAATACATGATTGGATTACATCAAAAAAGAACAAAAATTGCACAAATTATGTCAAAGTCATTGAGATGCAAACGAAAAATTTGGTTGCCACAATAAAAGGAAAGAAAGAATATTTAGGCGCTCCTTCATCGACAACACCGTTGGCTACACCTACTCGGATTTATTATTCGACGACTGGGACTCCCTTTGTTAACAATATCACCACTTCATCTACATCGGTGATAACCGCAATGACAATCACTGCCGGTAACTTTACAACTACAGCGGTAACTGAAGTAAATCGAACCACTGAAGCGATAAAAACGAGCACTAATGGCGGTTTCACATCAGACACAACAACCATGTCCGGTGCAACAACAACTTTGAAATCAACCATAGCAATGACAACTAGAGGTAATGTCACTGGTACTACGGTTAGTTCGGAACCAACTATCAAGGTGAATCTTACCACATCTACTACATCAACTAGTGTCAGTGTAAGTACTACCACGCCCATGAAGTTTTCGACTGTGGAGCCCACAAGCATTGCAAATTCCACCCCGATGGATTCCACTATTCAGTCGACAGCCATCAGCATTGATGACAGTTTCACTACAGCTAGTATGTCAACTAGGTCCACCTTGGAGTCTTCCACTTCATCAGGCGCACGGTCCACTACACCTTCTCGGCATTATTCCACGACTGGGACTTCATCGGCCGAGAATATCACTGCTCCATCTACATCGGCAATAACCACAATGACTGCCACAGTCGATAACGTCACAACTACAGCTGCAACTGAAGTAAATCCAACCACTGAAACGACAGAAACGAGCACCGATGGCGGTTCCACATCAAACACAATAACCATATCCGGTGCAACAAGAACTTTGAAGTCGACCTTCTCAACGGCAACTAGAGGTGATGTCACTAGTACTACAGTTAGTTCGGAGCCAACTATTGAAGTGAATCTCACCACAACCAGCATGTCAACTACGTCCACCTTGGAATCGTCAACTTCATCAAGCGTCACTACACCTTCTTGCAGTTATTCCACGAGTAGGACTTCATCGACGGTGGAATCCACTAGTGCTGTGAATTTCACCACTAAAATGGATTCGACCACCAAGTTGACGGCCACAAGCATTTATGGCGGTCCCACCACGACCAGCATGTCAACCATGTCGTCCCTGGAGTCAACATCTCAACTCAATCGTTCCACTGAATCGACAACAACGAGCTATGGAAGATCTTATACAGCGACTGCGCCTACATCGACACCAGCACTCTCAACAACAAGTCAGGGTAATCCATTTTCTTAAAGAACGGCTCCACACTTTAGCTAATATATTGTTAGTAATGCTGGTGGGGAATGAAAACACAAGCATGCGAGAATTTTCACTCCACTCACTCCAAACATCAAAGCTTTGAATTTCGCAGCAGGAATGGAGCTTGCTTTTTATTCGAGAATCCCCTACCACACAAAAACGTATTGTTGTCCAGCCTTTGTGTAATAATTTTTTCAAGCCGACTTCCATACAGATGATGCACTTCATTAAGTTGTGAGACCGCGTATTCTTTGTTGCCAGATTACAGTTGCTCGATTTTCTGATTTTTCATCTTAAGTTTTCTAATATTCTTTCAAGTGGTAATCGTGCATACAGACGACAGATGGTAAGCAAATCGAGAGAGTTGCTTATGTGACGAGATTTTACTCCCTCGCACAGCAACACTGCCCTTCTCGCAGTCCATGTCAAATCGTGAAAATGCAATAATTTCGGTCACCATCATAGTGGGGAAGATTCGGAGAAATGAGTTCACTAATAGCAAGTGGACGACAGCGTTCCACAGTGAGAAGGATGCTAAGGAAGTAATTCAAAACCAGGTGCGGAACGCTCTGCTATTCATTATATGGCTTTGTGAGTGTTTGTGTCTACGTGTGTGTGTGTTCGAGGACGAAGATTGTGCAAATTTCGATGTTCGCACTTATTCATTACCTCGGTCCATTTTCAGCTTTGTTCAGCTGTACCGTTCATCAGCAGTTGTTTCAACCACATTTAGAACGGAAGCAAGAAAAGAGAAGGGTACATTAGAGGGAGGAGGAAGAACCAGATGGACGGGGAATGACACAGATGAGAGGTGCACCGCGGATGTAGGGAAGGCAGGAAGCGGGTTTTGAAGAGTGGTCATTAGCCAAGGTCAGGCTGGCCACAATTAAAGGCAGCACCCGCGGAAATCCTCGACTCGGAGCTGATGTGCGTGTGATGAAGTACAGACTCAGCACATCATAAATGTGAAATGAACACGAACAACAATGGCTTACCTGCAGAGAAAATCGAACTGACGTCGTGAACCCGCCTGGCCGTGTTCACGCCTGTACGAGTTTTCCCCGGCTCGAAGCGCCAGCTAGAGCTATTGCGGCTCATGGCGTAGAGCAGTATATGTAGTGTAGTGTATGAAATAGACATCATCCACAGGATTTCGTGGCGCTAAGCGCGCATACCTTCAGCGGAAAACTCGTCCGCGCTGTGTACGCATGGAAAACAGCGCCTTCATTTCCCGTCTTCCGGCGTGTTTCACGCTGTTTCATCATTGCCAATGAGTTCATCGTCTCTGATAACCTCAAAATTCAGCGAAATCTCAAACATGAATATTTCCGCGGGTGCTGCCTTTAAATGGCATTTTTTGTCCGTAAGTGTGCGAGAAAAGAAGCCGCTACATAAAACACCAGAAGCACCATGAGATTCACTATGGGTGAAGTGATAGTGAAAAATGTGCAATTTCTCACCACACTCTCGACTACAATGTGCTTTGGTCCTCTTTCTGTCATCGTCATTTGCGCGAATGACCGACAGTCGTTCCCATCGCACTAACGATCAAAGGGTTACATTTTTTCTCGAGAACACGATGACTTAACACTTTAATGGAACAGCTCCTACATTTGTTGAGCGGTTGTTTTAACATGTTTTAGTTTTGAAACTGATATGCGTATATAGCGAGAAGAACTAAGGCAAAAACACGGATTTAACTTAATCAATAATGTTGAGATAAGAAGATCTCAAGTCAATGATACAACCGTTTTATAGATCCCACGGCGTCAAATGTACACTGCATTTTTGTAGGGGACTTGCGAAATTTCGCAACAAGTCACAATGCTTATGAAAAGGTGAATTTATTCTTTTTTCCTTTTTTCTACTCAGATGTGTAAGTCTTAAATAGGGCTAAGCCACCAATTGAGGTAATCAAACACCTGACCGAACTAGTAGAATTATCTTGGAAAAAAAATTTTTTGCACGTATTACTGATAAATATTGTAACGTATCACGATGTATATGATAAATTGAATTCAAAAAAAAAATCATAAAACGTGACAATAGAATTAACGAGTCACGACCCGTGTGGGTGGAATTTCTGTTTTTGTCCCTAAGCTTTGTGAAAAATTTTCATGTTCAATGTTCAATTGCCCCGAAGTGTTGGACGTAAGAAAGCCGACCCAGATGGTGTACCTCAGTATGGTTTCTTCATGCCACTGACAAGCATGTAGTTCCGACGCCGCCGCCGCTGCAGCAAAAATGGGTGCGCGACAAAAGTTGTCGCCGAGGGACATGTCACGCTTGCATACTGTTGCGATTAATGATCAAGCGGCATGGGTACTCTACACCATTCAAAATACGTTCCGCCATATTTCTGTGCTCTCCTCACTCTATTCTTGTTTTACTCACCGCCTCCCTGTTTAGATATCAAAAAACGACGAAATCAGAGCATCAAAAAAGTCCATGCAACACAAAAGGCATACTATCCATAAATATAAAAAATTGCCTTAGTATTAGAAACTTGAATATACAATAAGAATAAAAGAGCTGCGAGGTAAGCACCAAAACATTCATCTACTGGAGGCGGCAGCAAACGTCGCCAGCGTCAAAATACCCCCTCCACCATTTCTTGCCGCATGTCGCTGGGAGACGTCGCCGGGCTACGTCGCGGCAAAAATGTGTGCGAGCTCTTGCCGCCGGACCCTTGCCGCAGCGACGCCGCCGCGACGTCGCTGGCCTACTTAACCCCTGCTTAACCATGGACGACTGTCGCCGCGGCAAAAGAGTGAAACCCTCTTCACATATTGTCTTGAATGTTTTAAAGGAGAAAGATCAACAGTAGTAGTTGGTCACCACAGAACATGTGTATGTTCCCACCGTAGTTATAGTTCCACCTCAAGTTAGGTGGCGCAAATTTACGAAAGCTAAAAGTATGATGGTCATAAGTGTTTTCCAATGTGTAAGGAGTGAGTATTACAACAAGTTCAATCAAAACAGGTCAGAGAAAAGCAGTTGAAGGCTAGTTTAAAGAATAACTATTACTTCGAAGTGGAAGTAATACGATGCTACCACATCCTGTTACAACTCTGTATTTAGACCCAGGGAACACATATTTGTCTAGGCCTTGGATCGAGGGAATCCTTTCATTTTAGTAACGTTATCCAACATGTGCATCGTGTGACATGGATGTGGCAGACTTTCCTAGGGGAGCGCGGTGCAGCTGATAGCTGCCCCCCCCCACCGATCGTTTCTTCCTGGAAACTACCTTGCAAACTCTAACATTGCTCGATAAAAAAAATTCCCGTGGAGGTTTGATGGTTTTCTTTGAGTTCATCTTGAAGCTTCCTGTCCGATGAGATTTTTTTTTCTCACTGATTTGGTTTCATGTTTTGACTGAGAGGAATATCTGTTTTATAAGGCTCACCGGAAAGCGCAAAATAGCGGGGGCCGTAGTAATTGCACTACAACTGCCGGTTAACCAGCAAGTTAAACCGGCAGTTGTACATTTCATAACCCGGAACCGTTGTAAGGTCAATATAGTGTGAAAAATCAAAATATCAACTTTGTTTCGATAACCGTGCCATAACCAGCGGGTTACATCACACTTTGGATCCTGGTCTCAGGCGCTGCGAAACCATCGGTTGAGCAGATCGCACAGGCACTGCCATGTCGATATTGCTAGAGTGCGCGCAGAGAACGCGCAGATATCATAGACGCAGGCAAATGGAGATCCCGGTTATTAAAAAGTCCTCTCGAGGACTTTTTAATAACCGGGATCTCCATATGCTCCAATTTTACGCTTTTGTGCGCGCCAAACGAATGCTGATCCAACTACGCATAATAGCTGTGAATCTGATGCTCCAAAGGACCAAGGATGTGAGGGAAATGTTTTTGTTTGAAAGCCTCTTATGGTTCTTTTTATCAAAACAAAACAATGAACCAGCTTTGGAAACGGATTCTATCGCATCTTGAATTAGAATTCAGCATATTGAAATTTCAACAGTGTTTTGCATTTTAACAGTGTTTGAAGCACTGCATATCGAGGCTTCACACTAAGTATACCAGTTTTTGACTAGTTTCTATTAGTTTGTGTTATAAGGCTGTGGAGGCCATTCATGNGCACTGGCCAAGCAGTGGTGGAAACGCTATGATAGGGCCCGCCTTAGTGGAAAGTGGCCAGTGCACGGGTCCGCCTTGGCGAAGCAGAGGCGTGAACGTTGGGATATGGGTCCTCAGGCAGTGAGGAGAACCCCAGGATCCGGTCCGCCTTGGCCAGGCAGTGGGGAAAATTCCAGGTTCCAGATCCGCCCTGGCCAAGCAATGCGGAACACGCCATTTACGTGTCTTCGTTGGCCAAGCCATGATGAAAACTCAAAGATGCTGGTCCGCTTTGGTAATGCAGTGGTGAAACGGCAGGATACTGGTCGGCGTTTGCAAATCAGTGGAGAAAGCTTAGGGATACGGGTCCGCCTTGGAATAGCAGTGCGAACAACGCCAGGATACAGGTCTGCCGATGGAGGAGTGAGGAAACGCCAGAATACTGGTCCTCCCGATGAAGGTTCGCCAGGATAATGGTCCCCCGATGAAGGTTAAGTCCGTTGTGGTCGGATAGTGAGGAAAACGACAAACTACGGGTTTGATCGTGAAGAACGGGGTATTCTATTGTTGGGAAATGGTCATGCGGCGGGTCCACCAATGGGACGAGCCTTCGCTACCACGTGAAAGTGGTTGGAGTAGTCTGAGTCCTACGCAGCTAGGCCTATGTTTCCTGAAGGTAGCACCAGCGCTCAATTGTGCTCACTTTCATATGATCTTATTTTTGCTGCCAACTCTCGTCCTCATTCTCATTTATGCCTCAATCGACAAACATCACGTCCTCTGAGATGTTTGAAGGACTATTCATTTGAAGGAATTTCCCGATCAGAGCTGGGAGTGACTGACCATGGCAGGTTCGTATGCATGTAAGATGTGCACCGACAAAAAAAACAAACGTCTGGAAATATCCATGCACCGGGAAGTAACTTGATGTGTGATGGAAATTTTTCAAGCAAGGCTAATACCAGAAGAAGACTGGAAGGTCAACGTTAGCAGGGCGGCAAGATTGGTAAAAGAATCATAAGGTTTTTGCATTTGAGCCCAATTAACGAATTGTTTTGCTCTTTTGTTAATTTTCTGAAGAATCCTTCAGTTAAAATTTCTGCTCGAACCTCAAGTGGCTGCCCCACCCCACTTTCTAGCGTCCCGAAGGGGCGCTAGTTCTCAGAAAGGACTAGTAGGAACGGCATCACAGTGGCGCTTGGCTGGTGCTTTACTCCACTCTGAGTCGCCAACACCCACCCAGATCACCAACAGTAATGATGAGCTTGCCAATGTTGGAGGTGCGCTTTGAATATCTTCATTAAAAATGAGGCGTCGCCAGTGCTGCCGAGGGCGACGAAGTATAGCCCATGAAGCACGTGGACTGTAGGGGCAGCAGATTGATTCAGGAACACCTCGCTAACGTTTTTAGCAATCCTGCTCTTGGTTTAGTCAACGAATTTGAATTAAGAATCCGAGAAGATAAGGTTATATGTACTCAAGCAGTGCGAAACAATGGAAAAAAAATGCAATGCGAAAAAAATGCAATGTGAAATGTAATGCGAAATGATTTACGAGCGAAATTCTACTCAGAATTTGAAAAGTTAACACAAAACTCGAGCAATGCGAAAAAATGCAAAAAAATGCAATATGAAATGAATTGCGCGCGGAATTTGAACGAGAATTTTGATTGAGGCGGAAAATTGCAGGGCAAAATTTGAGTGCGAGTGAAATGCAACGCGAAAACCTCGTGCCGCGCGAAATACACGCACACATGACGACCCAGTAGTTTTCTGCAACCAATATTTATGAACAAGTTTTCGCCGCTTTTAACTTTCATCCATTCAATGGTTTGCAAGGGCTACTTGAAAACGCAGCCGCGAAATCAGAAATGGGTACGATCAAATCCCAAGTTCACTCTTTTGGGAGTTCATTCGCAATGTCTAAGATTGAAACTGTAAATCATTTGTTTTTCATGGTCAGCCTATACTGCTCTGGATTCGATGGTTTTCAGACTTTAACGGAGAGTGTACCGAAATGAAGGTTTTGTTTGTTGTCTTGACTTACTGTGGCATTGCTGTTGCTACAACATTCTATTGTCCTACACCCTTCATTCCACCTGATCTGAGACTCGGCAACGATGACTACGGTAGGTCTCTTCACTGTACTGCAGTACAAAAGGAATTCTAAAGTAGCTATTATTTTGAAGACGATGGTCAAGTGTAAAAGAGGGCTTCGTTGAATCATGAAACCGTAGCAACTTCTCCCGCCTGCAGCTTCTGGTAACGAAGAATTTGCAATTTCAAAGAGATCCCTAGGCATTTAGGCTGATTGGTAGTTAAATAACAAAGCTTTTTTCTCCGCTCGTTTTCAAATAGAGAATTTCTATTCCTTGGGGTTGAAATCTGTGAGTTGGGTCTCTTAACGAACACTTACAAAAATGCGTATGTCTATAATTGGAATCTCAGCATGTTTCGAACTTCTTGCAGTAGTATCGACATAGTAATCGAGCAACAGCAGAATAGCTGCTGCTTCTTTCACTGCTTTTATAAGGATACACCAATTCTCTCTCACTTTAATGGAAAACTAAATAATAACACATCCATGAAATGAAATGGTTTGAGTGAGCGCTGCTTGAGGTGACCCTCCAGGGCTGGGACTCATGAACGTAAACCAAGCGAAACCAGGTTAGCAAGCCAACTTTCGCGTCCTGCATAGGGGTGTGCGGAGTTTTCCGTCTTCCGTTCTACGCTTTCCGTTTTACGACTATTTCTGGCTTTCCGTTTTACGTTTTACGGGTTTTGGCCCAGAAATTTCCAGGAAATTATGGGAGAAAAAAACAGGAGTATTCTTTCAAATAGTGGCGAAAAAAGACACAAGCAACCATATATTCTCCAACTGAACGTTTGTACAAGACCTTTCCCTTCACCGATTTCTCCTAAATATGATGAATGCTCTCCATTGCCGATGTAGTTACCAAAGTTTGAGGAGGCAAGTTGCCCATGTATGTATATGTGGAGGAAACACTTTACCCTTTACTTTGCACCGGACATCTCGAAAATGCTTGAGAAGCTGATGACGGGATGCCAGGGAGCCAGAAGAGCACATATAATTTGGACTCTGTGCCCTACTGGAGGAAACTCTCGAAACCACTACGTATCTACCAGGTGGAACCCAACCCAAAAAAAAATGTGAATTGAATAGCAAATCCAATTAGAGTAGGATTGGTCGAAACTCTACCAGATTGTGCTTACAATTAGTGCAACAGACCACCTTGAGCTGGAGTTGAAGTATCAATGTATCAATACAAAAAAAAATCCAAAAGGGATAAAACGACTTGGTCCTACAAGAAGCAAGCATTTGGGCCAGCAAGTAACAAACAAGGTGCGAAGAAAACATTGATAGCGGTAAATACACGTCTAACTTTTATCGCACCATAACAGAGGTGGACCTCGTATACTTTCAAAAATTTTCCGTTTTCCATTTTACGCCTTCCGTTTTCTCGCCATTTTTTGAACTTCCGTTTTCCGTTTCACGGAATTGCAACTTTTACTTCCGCACATCCCAGGTCCTGCAGCTCTCAACGTCACGTAATCTATAGGATAATCAACCACGCTAGCCATCGTTGGTTTGCGTGATTAGAGTTTCATGAATCCCAGCCCAGGTCAACCAGACACCCTTCATTGACTTCGAGGGCCGTCAGGAGCAGCGCTTATCATAAATAGAGGGATGGGGATTAGCTGGAATGGTGGAAGTGCCTACGGAGGCCTACTGCTAAACCGACCTCAAATAAGCAGAGCATTTGAGGTCAATCATTGACAGTTTAAAGATTCTCTGGAGACCTAACTTGCGAATTAAGTTTCTTTGGTCTTAGTGGGGAGTGACAATTAACAGACTTCATTCGAAGTGAGTGGAAGTTTTTCTTTAAAAAATTAAGTAGCTTTGAGTAACTCTTCCATTCGGCAAGATATACTGCAACTCTCATAAAAGATTGAATTCCCAATATATGCTCTGGTAGAAAATGTGGAAAAAACCAAAAATTACAACCTTTCTGCTGGCTACTGCAATCTGCCTTCCATAATTTACCAGTGAACGCACAGAGCAATCCACGAGACCTGTAGAGCTCCGATTGATGAGTTGATCCTAATTAGGGAAGGATATATGTACATCGGGCGCGTGTGGCGCAGTGGTAAGAGGCTCGCTGCGCACGCACACGGTCGATGGTTCGATCCCGCGTACGTGGCCAACCAAGCCATCCATCCCTCCGGGGTCGGTAAATTGGTACCAGAGGAGTCTGGGAGGATGAAGCACTGACTTGGTTCATCGGATGCCCCCCGCAAGTCACTGTATAGGGCACATACACATTCAACGCCTCTACGATGTTCAGATGAAGTCGAATGCGTGGCGCATCCCTCGTGACGGGATTGATCAACGCGGACCACTTTATCCTTTTATCTTTTATCAACATCGTGTGACTCTAGCAATAACAACCTAATATGCAGATATTAGAATTCATCTTAAATTCATATGACCAATCACACTTGTTCAAAAGATGAAAGCAGGTGAAAACAAGATAATACATACATATATGTACACTATCATCTTTTCATGAACCAATTTGGGAAATTTCAAGCTAATTTTATAGGAATTGAAAGGAACAGTGAGAGTGTTCAGGTTGTCCAACGTTAGCGCACGATATGGGCGATAAGAAGTGCAGTTCTCTACTTTTTTCAGGAAATTGAGTCAACATGGAAAATAAAGTATCGATCGTTATCATGGTTCTAACATTACTTCACAGGGTCGTGGCTAGACCAATAATACCTCCTGTCAACGAAAGATTATAGCAGTTCCCTCTCTAGTTACCATATTTCCAGCTCCAACGCGTCTTCAGTGACGATTCGTGTCCTTGAAATTTATTCCGTCGGAACAAAATTTGCTACAACTAGAACTCTCCTCAACTAGAATCAGGAGAATCTGTTTCAGATGCATACATAGCAGGGNCCTTTATATGTACATCAAGCTATAATTTTCCTTCCAGAGAATGACAATTTAATTATCCAGTGTGCTGCATGATGCTGCATGTTATTATTATAGGAGGGATTGTTATTGTTATTACGTGGTGACAACAAGAAAGCCAGCTTTGTTTCACGTTCGAGCTCTAAGCAGGAGTTATTTTTGTTACAACACAGTCTTTGATGAACCGTCCACTTCAGTGGTGGAAATTAAAGTTCTGTCAACGAATACGCAAGCGAACCAAGATGTCTACACAGTGAAGGTTGAGAAATGGATCAGGGCCCAATACATTGCCCCCTCGCTGGTAAGCGGAAGACTACCGTTTTTGGTTCGAGCTCACTCAAAGCTTAACATAGGTACTAACGTATAAATGCTAACATAAGTCCTTGCGTTTTTTTACGGATGCTTTCTTCTCTGCCTATCTGTTACCTTTTAAGTGCGAGCCATATACGATCCTAAAGCGATATTCTTCCTCTACAAGAATGTTGCAAGTAGTTCTCAGTAGAATGACAGTTGGCTCGAGTTTTAAGGCCTGCGAAGTGGAGCAATGAGTCAACGAAAAACAGCGCAACCGACAGCTATCTATTCTGACATTTTGCTGAGGCAATCACAATTGGCCAAACGACCTACGCTCCACGGGAAAAAGATGTTTCGCCTGAAATGACTAGTCATCGGCGATTTTCGAAGCTCAAAGAAGACATATTTGATCCTAATGACACCAACCACTTCGACCAAACATATCTTTCGAGAGGATCTGGGAGATGCTCATATGATCATAAGTGAGTCATATGATCTAGATGGACATCATACCTCTCAAAGCTATTAGCATAGGCCTACATAGCCATCTTACCCCATGATATGTAACGTAGGACCCCACCTTTGCCAGCATTGCCGAACTGGTCCTCCAACACTTTCACTGGTTATGTTTTCCACTTTTATACAATATTTTCCAAAGCTTCCACGTTCGAATAGTATTGGATGCGCTCTGGTCCCTCATGAATACAAGAAGGAAATGGTGTTTTCCGTCGAATTGGCGTTTTGTTCATAAGCATAAAAATCAAGTACTTAATCCAATAGCCTTGTGAAAATTGCGATGATAAAGGTAGAAAAGAGCTTCCAGAACATATAAGACATGTTATGGCAAAATAGCGAAAGGGTGGAGAAAATCGCAACCGGAAAAAGCGCAGGGACTTATGTTACCACCTAGTATTTTGGTGCTTCGTTCTGCACCAAAGAATTCATCGTTTAGTGGGGATCCTCTTACTATATTCCTAAAACTATCACAATACCAAAAAAATGTGGCCAAACCCTTCAACTACAAAAGAGCTACGTTATGGTAGGTAAGTACATAAAACAACTGAAATCAACAACGCTTTTTCAAAATATCGTTCAGGCTATAAAGAGCATTGCGATTTCATAAAAAAATCCGACGAGCTCACAAACGAAGAAAAACAATGGTTGCAAAGGAACAAACAGTGAAAACAACGCTGCTGTTTTGTATGTATTCAACAAAAGAATAAATTCCTCCTGCATTATTTCGTCGAATTTTTAATTGATATAGGATTTCAATTTGAAATCTGGATGAAATTTTAGATCAAGAGGACAGAAATTTATCTCCATGGGAGTTGGTCTGCTAGCGATGATGAGAAACAATTAGTTTGAATGCGAATGATAGCTCGATTTCATAGGTTTTCCCGTGAATTCGGTACCACCTAAACTTAGTGTTGTGCTGAATATATGTACAGGCCTTGTCCATATGCAGATGACGCATGCGGCCTACGATAAGGGATAAATAAAGGCGTACACAGCGCACGAGTAAGATGGGTTTTGAATCCTTGGGTATAAACGCGGTCGTCGCGCGTTATTCTCGCTGATCTCCGAAGAAAATCCGTCGTAGCTGCGTGCATCTCACGGATCGAGCTCGCACGTATCTAGTATGAAGTTGGCTTACGTCAGGCAGCAATTGTTTGGTAGTCTTGGCAGCACTAACTGAAACACGTGGTTTTAGAACATAAAGTGTTGTAAATTTCCTGTTACGGTTGTCACAGTTCCTCTATTTTTCTTTGTTTTGCCAGAGAGGCTTCCCGGTAGGGCCCCCTCTGGCTAAATGAAAGCCCATTTCAATTTGAGATGTACTGTTTGAAAAGTGAAGAGACTTTCAAGATAGTCTTGAGTTCAAATCAGGTTTCACAGTTTCAAGTTTCATACCAACTCTTATTCTAATGCTAAGCTATTCACAGGAAAGTGGAATAGGCTTGGTTCTCTAGCTTTGATACCAAAAGTTTCGAGGTGGAAAATTCAATCTTGGTGATGAGTGTGGTCGCGGACGCCCTTGAACGACCATGAATTAAATACCTTCATGGTAGAAAACACAACCTGGGGCCGTAGTAATTGCACTATAACTGCCGGTTAACCAGCAAGTTAAACCGGCAGTTGTACACTCCATAACCTGGAANTGGCGGAGAAAATTTTGAAGTTAATGTCAAAATTTGGAACAAGAACCAGGTACAGCAGCTCGCAAAACGTTAGAGGCTTTGTGGATCTAAACGAGAAGTCCGAAAATGAACTGCAAAGAAGAATGCCTCTCAATTACGCGGGAGCTCGCTCCGTATCTTGAACTGCTCTTCTGACCCAAAGAGGGCGGTCAAGTCGATCGCTTGTGTGGACAGTTAGCGGTCGTTATTGTCTCAACATCACTGCTGCCACATTAAAAAGGTGAGCATTAGTCTGTGAGCTAGATCTGCGACGAAAAATAGGCATAGAATTTTGTTTGCATGGTTCTGGAGAGATTTGATCTGGTAGTTGGCGTGTCGAATCGCCCATTTCAGGCTCTGAAGACGGCGATCTGCCGAAACGTCAGCCGAAATAAATTTAATACCAACCTCGTGTATTACTCAAACAACAATTGAAATAATGTTGACACTGTTCGCACTTCCACAACTCCGACACAAATAAAAGCTAGGAAGAACTTTTTGAGTCTTCAACGACACAAATAAAAGCTAGGAAGAACGTTTTGAGTCTTCCACAAATTATCATATTATTTATTATTAGCGCTCCTTCGGGACGGTGGAAAGTGGGGTGGGGCAGCCAGTTGAGGTTCGAGCAGAAGTTTCAACTGAAGAATTCTTCAGAAAATTAACAAAAGAGCAAAACAATTCATTAACTAGGCTCAAATGCAAAATCTTTAGGATTTTTTACCAATCTTGCCGGCCTGCTAACGTTGACCTTCCAGTCTTCTTCTGGTATTAGCCTTGCTTGAAAAATTTCCATCACACATCAACATGTGAAGTTACTCCCCGATGCATTATTATTTCCACCCGTTTGTTCTTTGTCGGTGCACTTCTTACATGCACACGAACCTGCCATGGCCAGCCACTCTCAGCTGTGTGCGGGAAAGTCCTTCAAATGAATAGTCTATCACATATCTCAGAGGAAGTGGTCTTTGTCGATTAAGAATTGAATGAGAATGAGGACGAGAGTTAGCAGCAAAAACACGGTCATATGAAAATAAGCACAAATAAGCGCTGGAGCTAACTTCAGGAAACATCGGACTGGCTGCGTAGGACTAATACTACTCCAACCACTTTCATGTGCTAGCGAACCCTCCCCCCGATTGGTGGACCCGTCGCATGATCCTTTCTCTACAATAGGATACCCCATTCTCCACAATGAAACCCGTAGCTTAGCGTTTCTCTCACTATCCGACCATAACGGACCTATCCTTCATGGTGGATCAGCATCCTGGCGTTTCTTCACCAGGCCCCAGCGCGGCTTGTCTTCGGGTAAGTTGGGCTTCGTAAAAGGGGCTAAAAGCAAAGGAGGCTTCGTACGGGGTCCGGAGCGGAAACGCTGCAGGCGCAGAATCATGAAGGAGTAATGGAAGGAGCGCGTTCGCTCTTTGAGTGCATAGCTGCAGGCGCAGGATCACTAAGGAGCAGTGAAAGAAGCGCGCTTGCTGTTTAGTGCATGACTAGAGCTAATGCCAACTGTAATCTCCTAATATTAATGCAGGTCAACTTTTTCGAGGCTCCAGCTCACAGCTTTCAGTTTTCTGCCGCGTTCCAGTGCTACCGAAGCGTGTCGAAGCTGGCTAGCATTTTGTTTGTTGCTGTTTGCTGTCGCTCCTGTGCTGCTCTGCTCCTTGTTTGTTCTTTGTCTCGGAATCTCAGTCTCGAGAAGTTCTGCGAAACTTTCGTTTCAAGCGGATACTTCATGGTCTTTTTTCATTCAGGGGCCGTAGTAATTGCACTAAAACTGCCGGTTAACCAGCAAGTTAAACCGGCAGTTGTACATTTCATAACTCGGAACCGTTGTAAGGTCAATATAGGGTGAAAAATCAAAATATCAACTTTGTTTCGATAACCGTGTTATAACCAGCGGGTTACACCACGCTTTGGATCCTGGTCTCGGGCGCTGCGAAACCATCGGTTGAGCAGATCACACAGGCGCTGCCATATCGATATTGCTAGAGTGCGCGCAGAGAACGCGCAGATATCATAGACGCAGGCAAATGGAGATCCCGGTTATTAAAAAGTCCTCGAGACGACTTTTTAATAACCGGGATCTCCATTTGCTCCACTTTTATGCTTTTGCGNTTGGCACTGCCATATCGATATTGCTAGAGTGCGCGCAGAGAACGCGCAGATATCATAGACGAAGGCAAATGGAGATCCCGGTTATTAAAAAGTCCTCGAGAGGACTTTTCAATAACCGGGATCTCCATTTGCTCCACTTTTACGCTTTTGCGCGCACCAAACGAATGCTTATCCAGCTACGCACCATAGCTGTGAATCTGATGCTCCAAAGGACTAAGGATGTGAGGGAATTGTTTTTGTTTGAAAGCCTCTCATGGTTCTTTTCATCAAAACAAAACAATGAACCAGCTTTGGAGCCTCAGTTTCTGACTAGTTTGTAGTAGTTTGTGTTATGAGGCTGTGGANTGCGGGGTTCGAATCCCGCAGACGGGCAAAGTTTTGCATTTTCGTACTTCACCTTTATGTTCTCATTCAAAATAGTGAAAAAGGTTTGAAGACAGTAGTTATGCGTGGTTCTGCCATGAAAATGGAAAAAACCACACCAAAGATAGATTGATTGACTTTCAATGCAGTGTTCAGTNGAGAGTGGTTAGCACGATAGACCACCGTGATGCTAGTGCGGGGTTCGAATCCCGCAGACGGGCAAAGTTTTGCATTTTCGTACTTCACCTTTATGTTCTCATTCAAAATAGTGAAAAAGGTTTAAACGCAGTAGTTATGCGTGGTTCTGCCATAGAAATGGAAAAAGCCACATCAAAGATAGATTGATTCACTTTCAATCCAGTGTTCAGTAATAAATACTTTCCCTATGAATCAGTTCACCTTGATCACCTTGACTCCCGTTGATCGTCGGGTAAACCGAGCGGGCGCCAGCAATCCTTCCATTTGTCCCTCTCACGTGCCAGGGTGGTCCAATGCGTTCTGTCCGTTCGAGAGACACGAAGAGCATCATATCGTTCTTTGAAGGACTTCGNCCGATGACTGCAGTCTCACGGGCTGTTTGTCACGCGTTCGCTTCCTCCCGCGAGCAGAGTTTTGCAAACAAGATTGAGAGACATGGATCCACGAGGATTTCGTTCAAGTGATGGCTGCAGTGTGGCTATGTCCAGGTTATAAGGCGGTTAACTTCGGGAGCCGGCAGTTGTCCAAAGACATAACTTTCTCTATAACCGTTGGTTACGGCGCAATTACTACGGCCCCGGAATGTTTGGGAAGAATTTGCAGACTGCATGGAGAAAAACATGAGGAACAATATCTTTGCCTCACCATTTTTAACGGCTTCTTATTGCAGCAGAAAGTCTTCATTGGAGAAATAAGCAAAAGTGTGTTTCAAGCAACACCAAATGCTTCTGCAGGCTTATGGGTTTATGGATTCACAAATTTCGACAGGGATCCTGCGAAAACAATCGACAGGATGCGAGTTAACTATGAGGCTTTCCTCGACGATTTAAATAAAAATATGGAAATTCACGATCATCTCAATAAACGTCCTCTTGACAGCAAAACGTACGTTGATTTATCCATTTGTTCAGATACGTAACCTCTGAAGTACTATGTTTGAATTAGTAAGGTGTGAAATTTTATTGTAAAGGAAGCGCAGAACGAGCATACCAGTACTTTCACATTCGCGCAGCATCCCACGCCGAAGCGGGACCAAATCTGAGCTTGAAAACTCTATAACCGAGTACACACTCCTCATCTCAGTATCAGTCAAGTGCCCATCCAAGACTGTGCGATCAAAATTTTTTGTGTAGGGGAGAGAGGGGGGGGGGG
>JARK01001529.1:324465-338815 GCA_000688135.1 Ancylostoma ceylanicum
GGGGGGGGGGGGTGGGGTTGAACTCCAAAAGTGAGTGAGTAGAAACTGATACGCGGTGGAGCAGAGCATGTCCGGCAGTAGGAAGTACGCGGGGAGAAAACACTGCACGTACGGAATTAACAGCATGTCGCCAGTTCCACCGCAATGAGTTGCGTTATATTTTAGGGAAGAACGGGTTATCAATATAGAATTTAGTGCAGCGACAATATTGAGCATGTACACGTCGCGTTGACCGGTCTTCATGGAAAATCCTCAGCAAATGAATGTGTGCGTGTGACTAGTATAAATTGCTCAGCAGATTACAAATGGAATATCTGCTACTACTATTAGGTTGTCCCAAAACAAATGGCCGCAATCTAGTAATGAATTTTTGGAAGTTTGTAAATCCATAGTTTTAGAAGCTAGATAGGCAAATTTCGAACTATTATAAAGAGGAAGACCTGCTCTATCTGCACCCCAAAAAGACTCTCTCAACTACTCTTCTTTGCGGTTTCTGCAGACGACATTGTGCGATGAGGCAAAACGTGGTTTTTGGGCTCTCCCATTTTTAGACTCTTTTTCCGCTGTAATAGGGCGAAAGCCGGATTTGGCGTTGACTCTGCATTTGGACAGGTAGTCTTGTTGTGACCACACTGGAGCTGTGACTAGAGAAGCATTTCCGGGACAGTACGAGTTTCCAATTTTGATCAGGTGATGGTCATGAAAAATCTCAGAAACGATAGCGTAGTTCTGGAGGTGAAACGAAAATTCTGAAACACCCCGTAAAAATGTTAGAAGCTAGGTTGGGTGCAACTAAAGAAGTAGTCACTTAGTCTTTTTGGCAACTAAATATTGCGAAAGTACAGGCGAAGTCGATTTTGAACAAAAGCATCGCCGGTCAGTGCTTAACTTGCGGCACCATCTACTTTAATCTCTCTAATAAATACTGTTGCGGAATTTCCGGAAAAGTGGGCTAATTTTAGTGATGAGTGGACATTGCCTAATAAAATGGAGTTTTGTCCAGCTTGTATCGCTGTGGGAGATCTGGATATATTCAAAAAATCTCGACATTCCAAAGAAATGTAACTTTTCCTGATAGATGAATTATTGCTCGAGGTGTTGGACATAAGCTGGACCAGGCCAGGAGCAGAATTCACTAAATGCCCCGCCTGTTACCATTTGGGCCTCTGTCTCAGGATTCGATAGAGGACGCCTCAGTTCCGGTGAGCCGAAGAAGTGCACTTCCACTGGCGGAGTTGGCAAATCCACACAGGTTCACACTCAACCAAGAAAAATTTCTGTGGGTGAGGTGCTAGATCTCTCCTTGTTGGCCACACCTCAACCAAGAAAAATTTCTGTGGGTGAGGTGCTAGATCTCTCCTTGTTGGCCACACCTTTGCCTAATAGAATATTATTTTGAACATACAGTGAAACCGTTTCTGTTCTAGAAAATTCATGTGAATCAATGTGTACTGAAAATTGACCTTTCTGAGTTCTTTGACTCCAGAGACTTGAGCTTTTCTCTTCCTATAAATTTTACTGTACAGCAAAAATCTGTTGGAAATTCTGATCATAATACTTTTTATTTCAAAGGAAAAGCTCAAGTTTGAACGGAGTTACGCGCCTTGGAATGCGCACCTCCAAAACGGCCATTATTTTTTGGACAACCTGATATTTTGTTGATTTATTCGATAGCTACACCCTCATCTATCATACATACTCACCGTCTCATCACATGAAGATGTGTGGATAGGTAAAAGATGACTTCCCTTATGAACTGCCCAAGGAATAGACAAAATTTTGATCCACAATCTTTGTTTATAAGATTTTCATGATTGATAAATCACTAATTCTTCTTCAGTGCCGCACGAGAAATTAACAAAGTCGATTACAAAGGAAAAGCAAATTGTATCACCTTCTTCGCGGGAGTGTAAGTCCAAATTTCTGCACTATCGCATCGCACTGAACAGCACAGCATCGCACAGCACAGAACAGCACCAGAGTACGCTTGAAGAGATGTGATGGTAGATCTCTCCAAACGTTATTCATTTAGGAGAAGTGCAGGTGACATGGGTCACTTGAATCCAGAGAAGTTGGATGAACCAAAGAGAGTTGTCCTCGTCAGCCTCAGAGGCAAGTTTATTTTAGTTCCAACGGCGGTAAGTGATCAACTTTCCACATATACAGTAGCGGCCAAAAAGATATGATCAGCCGCATCATCAAATGCTAATCTGGAAAACTTTTGTTTAGAAGCAGTCCACGGTTATGTTACGCAACTCGAAGAAAAGTATTTCAATTCCACTTTGCCTCAAATTTAGCTCGATCCGTTACTTAGTTACACTGAAAAGAACATTGCTTTCAAAAGTGTTTGTATCTTATTCAACAGTTGCTGCAGCTAAGTCATACCTTATTTTTCGCCTCTGTATTCTGCCTCAAGACTAGATATAAAACCATCGTCCTAACTCAAACATGCACTCCGTTAGAAATGCGTGGCAAATTTCATTGAGCTCAAAAGACGTTGTTTTTGAGACCTTCAAAAGAAGTTGTTGGTCCTCTCGAATGAGAAAAATTGAGGCAGTGACTAAAAGCATAGTTTTTCGGTACCGCTAAATTCTAGTGTGTTCACTGAATAATGTATTGGATATGTTCGATACTCGAGTATTCGATTTCGAATAGGTCAAACCGAACCTAAAAGTTCAGGGAATGGAGGGCTCTACACCTTTGCGTGAACGGAAATAAGGGCACAAGCCACTCCCTGCAGGCTCGACGTTGCCTTATCTACCGTAATCGGGCGCGCGCTGCAGGATCAACGCGTGTCCGCGCCCCGGCTATCGCTGTCACCATCGATCCATCGTGTTGAAAGGATACCTCAGATTCAACCTTACTAATACACTGATGGAATGGAAGCTGCCTTCATAATAGCTGTGTTGGATTGATTGTGCGCAAGAAAGGAAAGTGTGACCTAATTGAGGTTTCCTAGCTTCATTTTAGCCCTCTATGCATCGAATTTCCACATCCTTCATTACTTTTCTTCTAACATCCAACAAAGCCAGTTCGAAATAGTATCAGGCATGTGTTCAGAATTGAGCTCAGAATCCAATACATACAGGACATGATATGCATACAATCGTGTGATTTTCAAACCATAGAATTGGTAATTTCGCTGACACTTCCTATGTTTCTATTCCCTCATTTGTGAATGAGGATCGGAGAACAAAAAATATTAGCACTCTAATGAACTGGCATTGGATTTCCTTATAAGATGCGGCGCCACTGATAACCTCGAGGAAACGAAAAGTGGATTGTTAGAAAAACATCTCCATGAGAAATCCGGGAATCAGTTAACTCACAGATACCTCCCAAGCGCCTTAACAGGTCAGCACCATGGTAAGTATTGTTCCCTGAATACGGAGTATGAAAACTGCAGTTCAAGAATCTGACCCCATGAGGCTGATGATCTGTGTTTACGACAATCGACAAACAATCGAAGACGCAGTCGCGCGTTGGTCTCGCAGCGCGCGTCCTATTACGGGGGAGTGGGCAGCGCCGAGCCTGCAGAGAGTGGCTTCTAGTGAGGGCTATGAAACCCTGTGTTTTTGGAATGTTCGATTTTTCAGATGGACCTTTTGAGTGTTATTCTAATCAAACAAATTTATTTGGTTTCTATTCGATCAATACTCCACTTAATTCACTAATTCAGTCTACAACTTTCTAGTTATAAGCCAAAGTTATGAAGCGACAGCAGGTTGAATCACCGGGTCGTTCTCACGAGAATGTTCACGAGATGCTGTAGAAGTGGCAGAAAATAACTGAATGTTGTACGAATTTGGGGGCAGTGCGTTGTTGACTCGTTATTACTCTAGAAAAATATTGTGTTTTTACATCACCAACACTGTACTTTTCTTTATAACGTCGTGATCACCGTCTACTAAACTTCAATTCATTTAGGTGTGAACTTGACAACGAAAGTCGACGAACCGAAAGGCGCAGCAGTCATTGTTTCAAAAAACTACACTACGGACGATGTGTCACGAGTGGTTAACAGCATCCTATCTGTCTTTAAGTGAAATGGTTGCGTGAAGATGAAATTCGGGCCGGCTTCTGCAACTTACCATCATCATATAGTATCCCTGTAATTATCAGCGTCTA
Source organism: Ancylostoma ceylanicum (assembly GCA_000688135.1). NCBI lineage: Eukaryota > Metazoa > Nematoda > Chromadorea > Rhabditida > Ancylostomatidae > Ancylostoma > Ancylostoma ceylanicum. Next base: position 328,594 of record JARK01001529.1, read on the forward strand.
GCATTGCAAGGCATCCTTCTCTAACACTACAGCGTGCACACAAGTGCTCCCTCAAAACGAGTAACGTACGCAAGAAAAAATGATAAAACATTTTTCAAGATTATTCCCAAGTAAAATTTGCTATCACTTAGAGGAATAAAGCAATAAAACCGCTCACTATATTCCTTTCTTTGGCGCAGACGCTCAATTTGTGACCATTCTATATACCGTAAGCAAGCCCCGCGTTCGACAACCATAAGCTGATCATAACTGCGCAGCTTTACAATCCACAGATATGCAGGGTATATCAAGGAAGTTGTGGGTAGTCTCAGGGAACAGCCAATCGTGCCGTGACAGTTTTCGTTGACAGAACAGAAAGTTTCTGCGGAAATGGATGTGAAAATCCTGAACATTTCTGGAAAGACCTTCAAGGAATTAAGCGGATGAATAAGCTGCTTCCGTGAGAAGCCATTCGGTACAAGAACGATTACTGAGGTCGTCAGCGCCTGCTCATCAGCAATAAATCCAGCCAGGAATGCGACGACTGACAGCATCAATGAAAATTCTGCGCACCATCGTTTCAACGGAACGTTTGCAAATTGGTTGCGGGACCAGCAACAATCACTTGCATTGACAATGCCTCGCACAGCATTGCTTTTATTGTTGCGGAGAAACAAGACAGAGTACAGGGAACTGAAATCTAAGAAATCCCTGCGGTTTTCTTGGATAGTCATGCGCACTACCAGATTTATTAGTCGTAACACATCTCGAGAAAATTATTGGGTTGATGCAAAAGAAATGGCGCTTTCTCGTGTTGACTAAATTTTTCTCTCACAACCCTAACAGACGGTAACCTCGGCAGACGACATAATACCTTTGAGTAGTGGGGACCATTGCTCATTGCATGGGCAGGTCGCCGATCTCTTGCACAAAGAATTCCGAAAACTGAGAACCGAAGAACGAGAAGAACTTCGTCTTCAGGTCGTCATGTTTGGCATTCTTTTTCTTGCAGGATAAAGGATTCCGAGGCTGGGAGAACTGACAGAAATGCGACAATTTTCCTGTAGATTATAATAACTTCTCAGGTGTTTTCCATGGAAGTCATCAAAATTGGAGCCAGCTCTCGGAAGCAAATTTTGGTGAAAAGCTGGGGTGTAGAAAATGTGCTTTTGAGCATCTTAGGCTATTTTCTAGCAGACCCCGCGTCATTCTGAAGTAATTAACAGCAACAGGTATTGCGCAGGGTGATGTCTCCGAAAAGCAGCTCGGGGAGCTCACCTACCGAGAATTCTAGAGATACCGAGGAAAAAGCTTCGAAAAGTGCTTGTCTCTGTTTCACCAACAGCAACCCCGTTGCACCAGGTCTCCCATGTGGGCTAGGTACCGACGTCCTGACCTAACACAAAAAAGGTATCTTGGACTGTGTCGCTTGTGATATTACAGAAAAATCCTGAAAATCCAAAAATCAGGAGGCAGGATTTCCGGGATCTTCCCGTTACTTCGTGTTTCCTTGCCCAAGCCGACGCCTCCTATACGTATAGAACGAAAGAGCTTGCTTCGCTCTACAAGAATATTTTTACATCTAGATGTCATACTACGTCCAAACCAAATTATATGGTTCTGAAAAAAGAGCGCCATTTCTTCTGCATCAACCTAATAAAAGGTTCCCGAAAGAATACGACGAAATTTTCACAACAACCTAACCCGGATCCTAGCTAGGAACGAAAGCTGAAGGAACACCTATGGCGACACACCCTATCCCCAATTTTTCACGATGCCACAAAATATACGTCATCTCAGAATCGCAGTGGCATTGACATTCATTACAGTGACTTTGTGGTGAGGATATAGGGGAAATCTGGCCTCTCGCTCATGCACTACACTAAGGCTGCGTAACATGACGAATCAATGCATTAACATGGTCTTATACAATGTGCATCATGAATATTGACGCACTGAAATTATTCAGAAAGAGGCGCAGCACTCAAAAATTTTCATGTATGATTATCGAAAACGGAGTACATGTCCTAGCGAACACAAGAAATCACTCCTGTTCGGAGCTGGCTCTGAAGACATCAGTGGAGATTGTTGCTGAAGCACCGCAACTGAAGTTCGTGCATTTTTTTGTTTGAAAAAGGTGGGCTCATAGGAACGTGATGCTCCGATGAGAAGTAAGGCAAGTGTTGACCTCCAGCGGCACATTTGATTGAATCTACCTTCGCTACCGCGTTCTTGCCGCGTTCTCGCCAAGGAAATGCATCTATGGTTCAGTACAGAGGATTTTTTTGTTTCTTATCGGAATAATATTCTGTGGAGGTACTTCTTTGCTAAATTCGTTTCTTATCACACGATGAATCTGCACGTACTTTGGCACCGCAGCTTAGTTCCTGTGCAAGAGAAGAAAATGGTGCAGGCCTGGTTTCAAACATCTACTTGAAGGAATACAAACTGTCAGAAGACTGCTTTTCTAGTGAGCCGAATTTGAGCCTGCTGGATGACCCATATGGACACCTCAGAGAGTTAGAGCTGTGCTGTCATCAACAGAAACATCAAACTCCCGAAGGCTCGTTTTTTCGAGATCTGGAACAAAGCAAAGAGACCAGAGTAATTGTAGCGCTGATGCTATGTTCTTTCTCATTGTCTTCATTACTAGTTCCACGAAGGATCTTGCTACAAACAAAAGTGCATTAGTCTGATCTCCAGGACATGGGCTTTATTTTGCATATGAACATTTCGAGCGTTTTCGCATCTTGCCTTTTCTACAGACTCGTTTTAAGTGCGTCAATAACTCTTACGCACCATGTGAAATATCTGTGCCCGTTGTAATCCCCCCTCACCGCAGTAAGCTCACCAAAGTAAGTTCAGCAGTAAAATGGTCAAGGTAGGGGTAAGCAGAGCGTCTTCGCTGCTCGATTCCTCACCGGAGCTGAGCAGAGGATTATCTCAACTTAACTCCCTGGTCGGATAAAAAGAAACGACGAAATAGTGCGTCAGCCGAGTAGAGTCACTTAAGTTACTTGTGAGTCACATCCAAAATGTTGCGAGCATGCTGGATCAGGATGACTCAAAATGAACAGCAGCAGCCATTAGCTCGAAAGAAAGTTTCCGGTCCGTGTTTTAGCTAAAAGATATAACTCTATGATTCTCTGCTTCTCAATCAACTTTGCATGCTGGCTTTGTCGAAAGCTTTAGTAAGAACAAAGTACACTACGTCTATCCCCCTGCATCTCGTCATTCAATGACGTCCTTACTGCAGTTTCAACCGATTTACCACTCAAGAAACTATGCTGACATTTGGAAATTACGCCATATTGTTCCATATGCCCCAAAATGTTCTTCCACTTCCTTCTGAGCGAGTTCAGATGGAGGTTATGCTAATTGGGCAGTAGTTTCTCTGAGTCGCTTGGAAAGGAATCTGGCAGCGAGCTGGCACTTTCCCTTTTATATATCTCATGTTAGAAATATACCCCAAGGGAAACAATATGAGAGGAATGACTTCTCCAGTGAAGGCAAGGGGAAAAAAGTCAGGCGTTGTCGGGGGAGAAAAAGACCACCTCACTACATAGAAGCTCTGTTATTCCATTGTTATGGAACCACAATGATGGCCCCCATAAAGAGGTATTTCGAACAAGGAAGTTCTGATTCCTGCATGTACAGTTTCTACCCGTTGCCTTGCTATGATAAGTGCGACAGGGAAGAGTTCTACGTAGGCGAATTTTTGTCGTGAACTGTTCATTATCAGATCGACCAAACAAAGAAAAAACTTTCAATCGCTAGACATAAAATGGGACAGAGAGGTTTTCTTTAGTAACATGACCGCAGTGCGATAAATCATAATCGTGCTAAGGTGTTGTATTGCAGCTGCTCCACACGGAATTGCAAGTTTTTGTTGTTCTATTTCCAATATTTTATAACGTATCTCTATGTTACGCGTATCTTCGTTCACTCCATTTAGCGTCAACCTCGTCAGACTGTATGTATATGAGTTTTGCTCTCCATAGGTAAGCCACCCTTGTGTTCTTCCGTTTTTATAGACACGCAGGCAACTACTAAGACATCCTTAAGTTTGTGGATAACAATTACGGGCACTAGAGTGTAGTGCGAGTTCTCAGGTTTGAGCGCTTCATACCCAAGTTATCGTTTCTTTGTTCACTCCTGCTGAGTGCTCTGGAAAAAAACCTCACTTTTTGCGTTCTTGATAACGATAGTGAGGTGTTAGCATTTCGCAGACCACTTGATGTACTGCTGATCAGTGAATGCTTGCGTATTATGATAACACTAGCCCCCCCCCCCCCCTGGAACGCTAGGAAAGCGGGGGGGGGCAGCCAGTCAAGGTTCGTGCAAAAGCTTTACACTTACGGAGTCCTAAGAAAACGAGCAAAGAAGCAAGAATGGAACATTCTTTGACCCGATATCAGCGAAAAATCCTCCTCGTGAGTTGCGTATACTCTAGCAGTCTGTCAGCCTGATTCATACATCTTCCTACATTCTTTCGATGCCCTCGCAAACTTAACATTACAATTTGAAATCTGACAAGGGCAGTGTACGAGCTTAAGCTGCGATTTCGGAGCGAAACATAGTATGTGGTTGGAAGGTTTATCTCAAAATAGGACCAAGATTATGCTTGAATTCTGCCAAATGGTTAGAACAAGCCCAAATTCCGCGTCGATGATTTCCCACCATACTGATATACATATGTATATCTCCCTCACTCACAGCGGTACATGGCCGAGTGTACAGTGATGCAGACTTGTACAGATATCCCCGAGAGTTTGCATCCCTTCATCAGGTTCCGTTTTGCAAACTTCCTTTTCAAGGTTCAACGGAATTCAGAGCTGTTCGGGAGGTGAATAAACAGTGGTTTCGAGCACTTTAGAAATAATAGATGAATGATTCATACTGCGTATTAACGCCATGGCGGTGCAAAGATCAAATATTTTGACATACCATATAATCTCTTTCTCATTCATCAGCCGCTTAAAGGCAGCACCTACGCTAATCTTCGTCTTTGAGATTTTGAGTGGTTTCGAACTTCAGGCATAGTCCCGACAATTCTGCAATGAAACCGCTGTCGGATACCGCGCCTTACTCGAGATATTACAAGTGCAAGTCCTTTGCAACATTTCAACTTTGGGGCGCTGGTACGAGATGTCCTGCTTTCCAAACGTAGGATTGGAGCGACACTTGACACGGATCAGCTGTTTTTGCCTGCCGTCACACAGTTTTTCAATGAAAAATTCTTTTCCGCGCTCTTTTCTCCACAGTTCATCTACTATTCTGATTATAGTTGTCTGAGAACCTTCTTATTTTCACTTTTCAAGAGTTGTTACCCTTTTTCCGGCTCATGTCATTCAGTTGTTCTCTTTTCTTGTAAATTAGCAATACTTCTTCTTGTCCTTTGCCCTATTTTTTTTTTATTTTTGCTCCACAGACACATCTGTGCAACTTCCATTCTTCTGTTTCCCTATTTCTGTTTTCTTTTGTTCGAGAAAGCTGCAAATCCGGGTAAATACCCAAATTCGGCAAAAAACTACGTGACGACAGAGGCAGCCTTATCGACTTTTTTGTCAGATCGGTTTCACGCAACTCGGCCATTTTTGACCTAACTCAGTGAAATAAGGGCATTCAGGAATTGTTTTTCTGGAAGTTTTGACAAAATGACCGATATAGCCGTGCTCACCGATGTCAAAAACTTAAGATTGCGCCAAAATCTCAATGATAAAAATTTCCGTGGGTGCTGCCTTTAAAACGTTTGACTGCTCAAGCGTGGCAGAGGCAGTGAGATAATTGAAGCACGCGTTTCATCTTTGTCTGTACCATTTATCAAATTGCGGATAGCCAAAGATTCTTTTACCAGATGACACATATTTTGGCTTGGGCCAGAAACGCGACTAATTTCACGAATGCATTGAACAAAGCCTCTATCATACAGAGTAGTTGGCATTATACAGAGGAAGACTTGGTACACATGTGTTAGCCTTGTATGTTTTAAACTTTTCTGCTCATTCTCGGCCAAGTGCGCGTGACACTTGCGTGATTAGACCCGTAAACTCCCTTGATGATTGTATGGAGCTCAAGGAATATATAGCTCCCGAGTTCATGAATTTCCCTCCTTTTCAAGCTTTTCAAAACCAGAAAATTGGGCAAAATCTCGAGGTTTGGTGGAGTTACTGTTTAGGTTTCCTGAGACAAAGCGAAATTAGCATATACCTCTGGTGATTTGTGAAGATGAAGAGAAAAACATTCGTGCAGATGAGTAATTTAGAAAACTGTGATCAGATCTAACTGACGTTTGCTTGCGTATATCATTGCAACATCTAATCAGACAAGATGAAGATGCGCACTAATGCACTATTTCTCGTGACACTCGTTTGTGGAACTATACTTGTCATTTTGCTAAGCATACTTATCTCATCAAGATCACCACAACCAGGAGAAGGTGAGTATTTCTATTAAGTCCTTAATTGCGCTTTTCTTTCACATGGAACAAATAATCCAGTTCCAAGCGTGATGTATTTTGCCATGTACCTGGGTGACGAGGATGGAGAGAAACAACCCTATGGATTAGTTGCGACATCAGAACGGAAGAGTTGCAGTTTCTATCTGGTGAGCATTGATCAAAGAGAATTTATAAGATGTGCCCCTTGGAGGTGTGAGTCGATTTCTTTCTATGTTAGAACACATGAAATTTGCAAGGGAAAGTTTGCAAAACTTCTTCTACAGGGGTGTAAGTTATTGTACATCGTTCGCTCACTTATTTTACAGTTAGGAGGCCACACCTCATCCTGCGCCTTTCTGTGCCAAACAGAGAAAAGCTCCAAATATCATTCAATTAGGAACAATTTTCGAGAAGGGTTTCGCTTCAGATGTGTTGGCTTTAAGACAGATTTTCGAAAGAAGCGAGTCGGTTTGGCAATTTTCTTTGATAAATCAACCAAATCTACATGCAGATCCCGCCGCTTACAGGGCGATAAGTGCTCTACCCGGTGGTACCTAAGGGCTTCCATAATTAGGGATTACAAGAAATATGGAAGCAAAAAACTACGACCGCTTCTCGACACCAGAGGTAGCCAATTTTCATCAAATTTGCTTCCGAGAAATTTTCCTGCTAGGAGACAGGACAGCAGCCAGGATGTGGATCTGATTGCAAAAGCTACAAAATGGCTGTGCAACTCTAATAGTAATCGACAGGCACACCCGGCTTCGCTCGCGAGTTTCACAACCCCGAGCTTTTCATGTAAATGCGTTTAATTAGCATACCAATTCATCCATCTCAAGTACTCATCGTTTCGATAATCACCATGTTGAAATGGTTGTCATATTCGTGCTCAGCGCATTGGAGGACGCTGGAAGACACGTCGTTGCCCGTCCGAGAGTGGACGTGGAAAAAATTGGTAAAATCAGCAAATCGATACCTTCGCCCAAAAAGGTTGTTATGTTGATGTTCGGCGTAATTACTAACCCCCAGAAGGCACGTTTTCGCCAGTTCCTGGGTAAAAAATAACGAAAAATTGATAAACTAATCGATACTTGCCAGCTAAACGTTGCCTATAACCTCCTCGCCCATGATCGACCAGCATGCAAAATTTGGTATACAGTCTGTTCCCTCAAACTTACAGTGCCATCCTCGCCCCAATCGAACACACATGCGCCGCTTTGTCCGATCTGGGTAAGGATGGCAGTGTAAGTTTGAGGGAACAGACTGTAGATCGGTCCAGTCCCCTCGATTTCTATTCACTACATACTGTGGCGGTCACACACTTAGCGCGCTGGCAATTTGGGACGATCAACTGATGAAAATGTAAAATCTGTATTTCAGGGTTGGAATGAGCTATCAGGACAATATTCAAGATTGTGTTAAGGCATAGTATTCTCCTTCTTGTCTCAACTTTTTTGCTCTGGGAAATGCTTCTGGATGTAATTGCACCCATCCTACGCATTTAGAGCTCAAAATGCAGTGCTTTTAGAAGTATTCTAACACAACTGTTGGGTGTTAGCTCATGAATTGGGCGTAGTTGCGGAAATGAGCTAGCACTTCACTGTGACCACTTGACCAGCGTTTGATTTCTCCTTCAAAAGCTGCGCTAGCGTTCAGCATATTTGGAATATGCGTGGAGAGGACAGCTGAGAAATAAAGCTCCGGAGAGAAGACAGTTTGGCTATTGCTCCTGGTCATGCATTAATCAATAGAGCGACAAATTGATATTTCCAGAATGTGAACACCACACAAAGCTCAATATTGGCGATACAAGACCTAAACCAACGGTATGGTTTTATTCTATACGACAAAAATGCTCGATCGACGGCGCCGTTAAAAGCTCTTGATGCTATCGCACAGCTAACATCAATCAAGCCATATTCTGGAAGAGCATTCAACCAGTCTTTGTGAGTTTGCACTTCGAAAACATTAGCGTTATACGTATGCTTTTGAAAACAGAAGACTCCAAGTGTTTCGTGTTTTTGTATTTGTAGGGCAATTAGAAAGTTCGCTAGGCAAAGCACAGCGAAGGACAAACTTGTTTATTATTTCCCATGCGAATATGATTACAGGTACGTTTAGATTGATTTATTCTTGATTCCACGGAAACGCGGATTAATGGTGAAACTGTGGTGGGTTACTCCATCACCAAATGTGCTAAAATCACGACCTTATTCTGAGGTAACTCCGGCACTAGGAAGGGCCGCAGAGCTTAGGACAAAATTTTTGTTAAACATCGTAAAAATATTGGTTAACAAGTCATTTTCGTTGCATAGCAAAGACTTAGACGGCATCCTGTAATGACGAGTTTTTAGTCCTTACACAATTCGTGTGACGCCTTTCCGTCAAGCTTCGTCGAATTCCCGTCGAATTTTTGAGGTGGTTAGAAACAGCTGTTGTATATTTAGGTGCCGCACCCATTCAAGTTCTTCACCTGAATATCTCAGCGAATTTTGAAGGTGTTGGAAGTGCCAAACGTTTTCATAGACTTTCCGATAGCTCCGGCAACGTCTTTTCTATTAGGTCGTCAAGTATGAAATGCCTGATTTTTTGAGTGGTCAGTTTGACAGCTGGTATCTTTGGGGTTTCCTCAGATCCACTCTCGTCTTTGTTTTCATTATAAAGGCACATTCTCCCCCTCTCAAAAGCACCTGTTTGATTTTTGATCAACTTATAAATTTTTGTCTGAGAGGAACTTCTGTGAAACTACTCAAATGCAAAGAATCGAATCATTTCAGAGTATGGGTTCCATCTCGGAGCCTGTGAAGCAAGGAGAACTCGAAATACCCAAGAAATGAAACGGAGAGGGAGTGGCTAATGATGGAAGGGAACATCGATGTTTCGAGAGATTTCTTCCCGGTGATATAATTCTGTAAAGTGGGAGTTGTGATGAATATGGATTACAATGAGCTGGAAGCTGTGGCTTAAGCAGGTAGCAGTCACACCGTGCCTGTACATGCAGCAAGGTTTAGCGTTCGTAACCCTATATTATTCAGGTGATCAAGGCAATACGACAAGGTTAAGTGGCTCGATGAACGAATTTTCCACAGTTTGATCCCAAAATCTGGTGCCATTTTCGGACTATTTTTTGCAAATCCGCACTGCGTAAACAAGGGGATCAGGGAGGGAACCCATCTTCCATTCATTGCACTGGCCAAACCTTGCTCTACTTGACCACAACTTCTCCCATGTATTAGTCCACTTCTTGGTAGAGAAAATTTTCCACTTTTAACATGATGTTGGAAATGCCCTCCGCCTACTTATCGCCACTTGCTTCCCAGGCTTCTAACCCGTTGGCGCAACCATGCTACCGCTAAAATTGCAAGGCTGTGCCGGTAGCATAGGGGCATATTTGGATTGCTTGTACCCCATTTTGTTGGAGGAACATTGCTCGAAACTGTCTCATTCAAAATCAGACATTTCATACTTGACGACCTATTAGAAGCTCATGGTGGGGTTTTAAACAAGGAGGTGATCGGGTTGCCAAGCCATGGGATGAGGATAGGTATCAAAAAAAATTGATGATGCCCCCTTTTTCACCGGTCGGATCCTGCGCAATCAGCTTTTTTTGTTTAAAACTACAGCCCTTCTGCACATCAATAAGAAGAATAAATAATAAAAGACAAAGAGGTGAAAGGCGTTGATCAATGCCTTCATATGGGATGCGCCACGCATTCGCCCTCATCTGAGCCTTGTAGGGAGGTTGAATGCGTATGTGCCCTATACAATGACTTGCGCGGGGGGAGGGGCATCCGATGAACCAAG
>JARK01001529.1:339054-372680 GCA_000688135.1 Ancylostoma ceylanicum
ATCCTCCCAGACTCCTCTGATACCAATTTGCCGACCCCGGGGGATGGATGGCTTGGTTGACCACTCGCGCGATCGAACCATCGACCGTGTGCGGGCGCAGCGAGCCTCCTACCACTGCGCCACACGCGCCCCACCAAAAACAATAAATCTCGAAAAATGTGTCGCATTCAACAAAGACGTCACTGGAAATTCGAAACGGAAGAAGAAAGAATCGAATGGAGGGGAAATTATTGACAAATATAAATACCGTAGAATGCTAATGAGAAGGGGTCACAGGTATCAAAGACATTGAAGTTACAGAAAATTCATCAAGAGAACCCGAAATAATAAGAAAGAAACAAGCGTATTCCACGAAAACTGCAGCAAAACAACGGATTTCACTACATTTCATGCAACAAAAATAAACAAGGCGTTTAGCTGGACAAGTGAAGTCGAAAGTGAACGCTCGCACGATGGCCTACTTGTTACATTGTTGAATGCATGGCATTTCCGCTGCAATTATTCCAAAAGAACTTCTCGGGCTCTGCTAAAATTTGTGAAAACAAAATAGAATTCGAGGACGGCAGTTTCCATGTGTAATGTTTTTAACTCATGGTAACGGTTTTTGCATATATTTGCTTGCACGGCTTTCTATAACTATAGTTATAGAAAAATATTGAAGCGAGGACAAAGACAGGGAGCTGTTCCTCGAAGTAATGGATCAATTCGGTCTTCGCGGAAGAATACTGTTGGTCTCGCATACGCATTCAGCCGAATTTGTTGCAAAAGCTTACAGACAGAGCCAGCAAAACGTTGTTGGAGATGGAATGAACATTGTCGAACGTATCCAGAGTTTCGGTAAGCCGTACTTGAGAAAATAATTCATAATGCATGATAAAAACTGAAGGAAAAAGAAAAGGAAAACTGCAAAAGTAATATGAAGGTGATCAGAGCAAGGGAGGAAAACTAAAGTCATCATGCTAAGAGAAGAAAAATTCAGCCTCTTTCACTTTATTAACAACGCGGTTCACGTACAGTACTACAACCATTCTGAAGTTTGGAGTTTTGAATGTTAAATGCCAAAATCACTGAAATTCTCAAGCGTTGTTCGGTTTCTTGCAAACTTGTGTCGGACCTTCCACTTCTTTTTCGAATAGAATTTGATGCCAACTTTTTATTCTTTTGAATCATTGCCAAAGCCGACTTCTTGGATGCTCCCGCCTTTTAAAAATAGAGCGTGCAAAAACACATTAGTTTTAAAAACGGGCGTTAGGTTTGCGATAGCGGTGATCAAAACAATTCAGAAATTTCCCGTGTTACACACAAATATTGAAAGTGACAAACAGGAGATAACAAATGAGCAGAAATGTACCCCAGGAAGAAACCACACTGAATCGACCGCCACGAGCATTAGCGATAGCTCCAGTACGACCAGCAGGCCAACTACCTCTACTTCGAGATCAACATCGGACTTGAACCGTACAAGTAGATTGACAACAACGACCCATGAAAGGAATGACACAGCGGCAGCGCCAACATCGACGCCAGCACTCTCAACAATAGGTTGGTGTATTTCGTTTTTGAACGACAACCATAGTTAAATTAGATGATTGCTGCTGACTAAGTAAAACAATGAGATAGGAATGTTTTCACCTGTCTCACTTTCAGTAGAGAAAAATTTGGGTTTTCCTGGCAGAAAAGGATATGTTGTTTTGGGTGGAGAGAAAGCACTTCTCCACCCATCAAACACCATACCCTCACAAACTGAGTAGACAAAAGAGCATAACTCGGCTTACTTGTCAGTAATTTCATTCAAATCGAAAAGCATTGTCATTTGTGTGAGATTGCCAAGGTCACACAAGAAAAACGTCTCCTAGAAGTTCTAAATTGTGAGCTTATAGAAGTCATGGTTTTCGTGATGAAAGCCGTCTTGCCGTATCACTATTACCTTTGAGTAGTAACTACTCCATGCCGCCTTACGTTTTGCCCAAAAGTTGTGCGTAGTATTTCTGAAACTCGGAAAGCAGTAAACATGAATTGAATCGGATTAGAAGCTGATTGCTTGAACTGCTTTCCATTGTTTTTTTTCATACATCAAACTTACTATTTTGCAGAGCCGGCAAAAAGTGGTTCGCACTGCTTGTTCGCTGGAGATCTTCTCAATTTTGGAAACGAGTCTGCTGCATATGAGAACGTTTGTTCAGAAATTAGTGGGAGATGTTCATGGCATTATAAGTATGGGTCGTGTATCCCTCAATCTAATCGGCTGCCTTTCTGGAAAAACTCAATATTTCAATTTGTCAAAATGTGATGCAAAATTTGACCGCTATTCTGCAGCCGCTCAGGCCTACAAGTTTGACGAAATCCTAGAGTTTCTTCATCCATTCTCATACTTGCTCGCTTATTCATTCAATTGAAAATAGAGTACATTGGCATTTTGTTCCTCAATTTGAAAAGGTAACACGATCGTGCGAAAAGCGGAAGGTGAAGGAAGATTTAGCTCATCACAACGCATACAGTTTAAACGACAATCAAAACGGAAAGTGTCACTCATCCTTTGCCTCATTTAGGAAACGAAATTCATCGTTAATATTGGTAAGAAATTGTTCAACAGCACACGTGATGTTTCTGCTGGGATCTGGGCTTATGGATACACTAATTATTCATCGGTGACCATCGGAAATGACACAATGCGTAGCAGCTTAGAGGAATTTTCGCAGGACGTAGATGCGACGATGCAGCTACAAGATGAAATAAAAATATACAATAAACGGTGAGCCTCGGGAGACTTTTTGAAAATGAAACAAAAACGGTAATGAGGTCGTATGACTTTGAACTAGCCTAAACTCAAAGGCACTGGTGCGTGGAAAGTTCAGAAATGTGACCTCTATGGCAGTCATCACATCTAATATACACACCTCTACAGAAGGCTGTTTTAAGGCACCTTGGACAAACTTGTAGAAGGCATCAGTAGCTATGCAAGTGAACCGCACGTCACAGTTGGTTCATCGGGTGTTCTGCTGCTGTCTGCACGTTCGTCTGAGTATCTCACAGAAAAAAACGAAAACATGGGGCTCGTTTGATTCTGACAAGAACTTTTTTTTCAGAGTGCTTGCTACACTTAACAGCTGCAATGACACGTACAGACACGCGAATTGTTTAGTGTTCTTCTCTGGCCTGTGAGTATGCAACATGTTCACAGTGACTAAACAGCTGAAAATATACATATTTGTAAATCTTTTCTAATGCATAATCACCAAGTTATTTTTTTACATCCGTCTCATTTTTGCCGTGCAGTTTCTTTAAAGGCAGCACTCACGGAGCTTTTCATGTTTGAGATGTGATTTTGGGCTCGAGGAGGGTCACTGGAGCCATGCAATAGGGGCGTGTTGCCAGAGAATGCATGCGACTCATCAGAGGTGAAAACCTCCGTGAGTGCTGCCTTTTAGCAGGCTTATTGTCCAGTGATATCAAAAGATTTCACCACTTTATTACTCACAAAGTCGTGAATCACAAAATTAGGTGTCACATGTCTCTCCTTTTCAGGAACAGCACGCTTGTTTGGAAGAACTTCTACGATGACAGATACTTCAAGCTGAACGTAACCAGGAACGCAAGAATCAAACGAGTCGTGGCGGTCAGTCTTGAGTGTAGGTTCTGTTGCATATCTCTTCAATCGTTTTTTCCTTCACTTTAAAATAAATTCCATTTCAGCAGTGGACTTTAGCAAAATTGTCATTCCGCCGGACGGTGTAGCTGTAAAAGCATCACAAAACTATACCGACGACGAAGCTTCGAAAGTGGTGGAAGCAATTCTGGGAAAACCTGTGGAAGACTAGCTGATGAGCATCCGGAACAATTTCAACATATGAATTGAACTTGTGTGTTACCCCTATTGCTATTTCCTCACCTTCATCTCCAGATATATTAGTTTTATACTCATGATGTCTCTGTAACTGCATAGCTGCATAGTTTGGCTTAATATTGATCCTTACAAAGGCTCCAGTGTTTCTTTCCCTTTTTTCTTTAGTTCATGTATATAGTGGTAAAAATGTTCCTGCTCATAACGCTGTAGAAATCATAAAAAAAGAATGCATCTCACTCGAAGTTGATGCCTTCCATACATGTGCATTTTTATTTACCACTTCGAAGCACCGCATTAAGTGGGGTAATTTCCCAGTATGCAGAGATGACCTGTTACTGTTGCAATGGGCAGTACATCACGTTCAAATGTTCATTTTCCAGTAGTGCTAGAAATTGCAGGAAATTCTTCTATAAATTAATCAGACATGTAATTGGACAAGTCTCTGGACTACAGACTCACAAAATGCTGAGCACTGGTGAATTCTGAGAATCCAGGGGTTGCTGCAGTTTTCTGTTTACATCCCTTGGAATTCCCAACTGCTTAGCTGCAAGATGTTTAAATTCCTAATGATTTTTCTCCTGAAAATCTGGTTCTGAGTTATCCTACAGTTTCTCCACATTGACTTGCCATGACGACAGCAGAATTATATGCAAACGAATAATGTCGTGAAGCGTCCATTAACGAAATTTGCAAACAAGCAAAAACGCGGAAGTGACAGTCCTTTGTTCACTTTGATAACCTACAGTGGTACACAACACCTGTGTCGCAGAGGAGCTACAAGTGTTTTCACTATGTTCTGTGCCTGTATGCATGAACGTTTGCGAGAAGGATCTGAGCTTCATTCTCATACAGATTGGCCGAGTTCTTTATTTATTTATTTACTATATTATTTATTTATTTATTTTATATTTCATTTTTTTTTATTTTCTATAGCATATCGCTACCTTCACTACTAATTGTCATTGCTGACTAAAACAAGTCATTCTGACAAATTAGACCTATCTTCACTCTGAGAGCTCATTTCAGAAGAGCGGGTGAAGCAGATCCTTTCTGGGTACATTCATGAATATGAAGCTGTTTTCAATATTTTATGCGACAAGTATGTCAAAAATGCAGGTCTCGTGAGAATCTGGTCTCATCTCGCTCCACTAATCAGTTTTTTGTCTGACGTCTGAGCATCTCACTATGCTTGCGCCATTGCATCAGTTCCACACTAGTTATGCGTAATGATATAATGACATGGCCACAAAAGAACCAGAATGAATAGCTCATGGTCAGAATCAGAATGAATACCTCATGGTGTGCTCGGGCACAATTATGTTTTACTTATGAGTTTTACCACGCATGTTTATAATTATAACAGCTAATGAGGTATTCAGGTAAAATGAGATTGCGTGCTAACGCATTATTCCTCGTAACTATTGTTTGTGGCACAATACTAGTAGTTCTGCTTAGCATCGTTCTCTCATCAGGCCCAGCACAACCTGAAGAGGGTAAACTCTCTGATCGAATTTAATTATTCTTTGTTCATCACAAAAAAAAAACAGTTGATCTAGTTTCAAGCGTGATGTACTTTGCCTTGTGTCTGGGTGACGGAGATGGTGGAGAACAATACTTTGGACGAAATGGAACACCGGAATCTGAGGACTGCAGTTTTTATCTGGTATGCTCTGTTGAATGTGACAAACGTGCCGATAACGGTGATATTACCGAGTTTTTCTTAACGTACAAGGCGCGATACTCATTGTTCTACTTCTTTGTTGTACGCAACGCATTTGCCATTCCATTATTTTTTGCATTTTTTCTTCGCAATACAAATTGATCATCTGATCATTGCTTAAATTTGTTAGCAATTGACTTCCGTACTGCACTTTTGAAAAGAAGTTTCCGCAGTTCATTGGTTTTGGACCTCCTCTTCAAAACCCTATTTGAATTTCGCGCGTAATTAGTTTCGCGCTGCATTTTCTTGCACTTTTTGTCCGCGATGCACTAGTTTTGAGTTAGCTTCTCTAATTACCGTTTGAATTTCTCAGGTGGCTCTAGCTTGGCCCACTTCTAATGGTGTAGACCATGACTTGTGACTTGGACCTCTGACTTGACGTGTTCTTTCCTCATAGTGGTGCTCTTGCTCAATTGCAGCTGAAAAATTGCATCGCGAAAAAAAAACGCAAAAAAAATGAAATGTGAAATTGATTGCGCGCGAAATTCAGACAAGAATTCGAAAAGATCACCCAGAATTGAATTATCTCAAAAAAGCAAAAACAATGAAGTGCGAGATTAATTGAATTGCGGGTGAGGAATTGCAAAAGATTGTCCAGAACTGATATATTTATTGTTGAAAGAATGTGAGAAAAATGGCAGTGCGGAATGAGTTATTCGCAAAATTTAAACAAGGTTTCAAAAAGATGATCCAAATGTGATGCATCGTGGAAAAGTGCGAAAGATAAAGCAAGGGCAATTGCATTGGGCGCGGAATTCAAACAAGAATTCGGATTGGGGAGAAGAATGCAGAACAAAATTCAAATGACGGTCCAATGTATTGCGAAAAGCTCATGTCGCATGTAATACGCGCACAACTCCTGCTTGAGCAGACGGTGTACACTTTTTCGTCGTCTGTTACTCGTGTTCTAATTGAATACTCTCTTCAGCAAAAGAGGTCTAGAATATTAAAGAATGAAGAAGTGTAATGGAGATTCGTAAAACATTGCAACAATGTCCCACGTGTTCCTGTTTTCATCGCGACTCGGTGAGGACGTGATTCGGAGAGTAGTTAGGTGGTCGAAGTTCCCAGCGTAGCAATCATCATGATCTTGCTACAATGATCGTCGATGATCTCTCTTTTTGAGTGAATTATTTTATTTGCCAAGCCATGCTCTTTTTTAAATGAAATCCAACGAATTTTATGAGCAAGGATGGTTTTTTTCTCATCGCACAAAAGTTCGGTTTTGCACACGAAGTTCGCCTCAGGCCAGCGATTGTGTAACAACTGGTCACATAAATTACAGTTAGACGCAGGATCTGCGGTGCAGTAGTAATTCCTCACATCCTGGGAACATACAGTTCCATGGATAGCTTAGAACGCCTGATATTTTACAAAATGAATCAGGAGCAGCGATTGGCCGCTAGCTCATAGGTCGTGATTGCAGGAATGAGGTGACCCTTCAGCTTCAAGCCGGAGTTCATTGTCTTTGCGAATGAGTTGCTACCATCCTTAATATTTTCAGAATGTGAACAACACGCGAAGATCAATAATGGCTATGCAGAATCTGAACCAACGCTACAGTTACATACTATACGACGAATGTGCTCGATCAACCGTACCATTAAAAGCACTTGATGCGATCGCACGACTGGCATCTTTCAAACCGATACCTGGAGGAACATTCAATCAGACATCGTAGGTTGACCCCTATAATTGAGGAGTTCCGAACAAAAAACTCTATTTATTCCTTCCTTTCACATTCTTAGAGCAATTGGAGAGTTCGCTAGGCATGGCACAGAAAGGGACAGACTTGTGTATTATTTCCCGTGCAAATATAGTTACAGGTGTGGTTGTATATAATTGCAATCTAATGTACT
This sequence comes from Ancylostoma ceylanicum, assembly GCA_000688135.1. NCBI lineage: Eukaryota > Metazoa > Nematoda > Chromadorea > Rhabditida > Ancylostomatidae > Ancylostoma > Ancylostoma ceylanicum. The sequence goes on from JARK01001529.1 coordinate 346,478, forward strand.
TTTTTTCGAGTTTTTGATGTTGCAAATTGCAAAGCATTACTGCGTTAGAAGATGACAGTAGGTTACATAGGGTTATTGAAATAAATCATGCTATGGAGCATTGTAAATGAATACAAATTTGGAAAGCGCAAAATAAGAAAGGGCTCTGTCACGGACTGTTGCAGTTTTGCAGTGAGATTATGGAAGCCCACCACGACATGATCATGCAACAGAACCGAAACCTTGTCACTATTTTCCAAAATTATCACAAAACAATCGCACCATTGTACCTACAGTGTTTCACAAGAATAATATGTATTTTATTTATTTATTTATTTATGTAGTACATCGCAAGGATGTGCACATTGAAGAACAACAATAGGCTAAAATGTAACAGAGGATCTTCACTGGGTATTACGGTCACAACAAATAATTTTCCATTGTAGGAACAATGCGAAAGGCTGAGAAAAGCAACTGTTTTCGTGATACTCGCCAAGTTTTACACTAAAAAGAATGTCAAGAGACAAATGGTGGACGTTTCTAGGCAGCCATACATGCAGCCTATCAGTAAGCTGTTGGGTGTAAATGGTGCTAGGGAGAACACCACTTTCTACGAGCATTAGAGCATGCATAGAAAATCTAGCTCAGGATTTTCGGATATTAGGTATTCCCTACCCCTAACAATCCTGAGTCAGACTTACTCCCCTGATAGGAACGCACCGTATGGACAACCGAAAATAAGCTTAGCTGATCGAAAGTGTGGGTATATGTCTTTTTAGTGAAAGCTGGGAGGTACGGAAAGGTCGAGAGTAATATCATTATAGATCGATCAAAGTTCCTATCAATTGTGAGCTTAACGATAGAAAAACACCTTGAAGATTCTCCATTATAAAACAGGGAAAGGTCCAATTCAAAGGTTCGAACAGAAACACATGTCAATAAAAAACATTCAAGGCTAAACAAAAACAAAAGTATTAGCGAGTAAACAAAAGAAGTACGCGGAAGTGACATAGACGACCAGATGAAGTAGGCAGGCGAGCTAAGGCGGCCCAGAATCCGACCATATCTGAAGCTATACATCTCTGATTCTCAGAAGATTCAGAACGTTGATATCTGACAATCTTTTGCGAAAAGTGACTGAGTTTTTGGACGAAACAATGGATGCGGGTAGTTTCGTTATCCATCTATTATACAAGTGCGAAAAAAGAAAGAATGAAAGATTTTATTGAAATTTCGGCTTCTTATTCTGAGATGGTGTAAAGCAAACGTACCAGTTCGACCGTAAGATGGTGTAAAACTCCAGTACTTACTCGCACGCAGTTTGACCTCCATCCGGAGTATACGGAAGCAAAACACCAAATCATTAATTATTCTTCTATACTTTAGACTTTTAAGACCCAGGATCTTCAGACGCTCTCTGTAGGGTGGTAAAGCTTGAGGGTAGCAGGGATTGGGAAAGCATCTATAAAAAATAAGTCTCGTGAATATTTGTTGAACTTTCTCTAGCTTTTTGATTTGGTTTGTGTTGTAAGGGCTCCAAACGGAGGAACCATATTCGATGTGGGGAACAACGAACATTTTATATAATTTTAAAAGGATTCTGTGGTCCCTACAACGGACACTCCTTAAAAGAACGAAAAGCGAGGCTAACGCTTTTTTAGCAGCTGTCTCTATGTGGGTATCGAATTTCAGACTCTTATCCACAATAATTCCAAGATCTCTAACGGATTGAACCTCTCTGAGAGCGATATGGTTGAAATGAAAAGGATTTTGGGCGGTAGGACCAAGATGTAGCGTGACAGTTTCCGAAAGGTTCACTGGCAGATCCCAGTCCTCAGACCACTTCAACATCCTCTCAATAGCTGCAGTCAAAGTTTCGTGAGCCCATCCTTTTTCGTGGGATTGGTAGGAGCAGTAGATTCTGATATCATCCGCAAACATTTTGACCTTTACACCTGGGCATGCGGTTAAGAAAGGAGGGAGATCAGCCGTGTACGCTAGGAAAAGGAGGGGGGAGAGCACCCCACCCTGGGGCACCCCACTGGGGCAAGGGCGACGTTCAGAATAACCAGTTTCTACTTTGACGGTCATATGACGATCATGCAAAAAATCAGCAATCCAGGAAAGTAGCACACCGCGTATACCGAAATGTTCAAGTTTAAGAAGAAGCTTCTCATGATTTACTCTATCGAAAGCCTTCGAAAGATCGAAATAAATTATGTCAATCTCTTTGCCATCATTTAGATCAACGAGCCAATCAAACAGGCAGTCAGAAATCAGGGTAGTGGTGGATAATCCTGGAAGAAAACCATGCTGTTCGATGGGGAGTATGTGATGGGTAATCAGCCAATTCTGGAGTTTATCTCTGATCAATGTCTCCATTATCTTACTCGCTGTTGGATTTATGCTAATCGGGCGAAAATCGGTCACAGAATTTGAGTTTGCCTTCTTCGGGATTGCAGTTACAAGAGCATCCTTCCAAATTAGTGGTACTTCACCTAGTAACAGTGAAGCATTGAAAATAAAGCAGAGAGGATGATAAAGTACCGAGGCACATTCGCGAAAAATCCGCTGCGGGATGCCATCATAGGTGGCGGATGTCGAGGGTTTAAGCTTATTCATGATATTAAGGACATCAATAGGGTGGATGACGAACTCTGGGCAGCTATCTGTAATTCGCTGGACACTGATAGATGATGGTAAGGGCGAACCGATATCGTTCTGTGGCTTTTTACAGAAGACGCTCGCAAAAAAGTTACAGAGTGCTCTTGCCTTACTCATATCGGTAGTGATTGAACTCCCATCTTCATTTACTAAAGCTGGTAGTTTAGAATGCACTTTCATTTTCTTGTTCAAATATCTAAAAAAACTACGAGGATTTCGTTTTAACATGCACCGTTCACGATAGGCTTGGAATTTTCTGATATGATAGTCAATATCACTACAAATTTTTTTGTAAAGGGTCATTCCAGACGATTGCGCAGAGGTATGGAACATACGATCTCTCTGATGGATCAAATTTTTGATGTGTCGTGGATAGTTGAGCACTGACGATTTCTTCATTCGAAAAGGGACATGCTGTGCTAATTTACTGTATACCACAAGACAAAATCTGTAGTACAGCTCTGACGTGTTCGAATAATTTTCAAAAATTTTCATCCAGTCGAGATTGCGGAAAGAATTTCTTAGGTCTTTATAGTTCACTCTGTCAAAATCGGGTAAAGGGAAGAACAAGTTATTACTGCAGTGATAATTTACTTCGAAATGCAAACGCAATCAACGACGCCGATTACGAAGGAAAAGCTAACTGTATCACCTTCTTTGCTGGCGTGTAAGTATAACTTTTAAAGTTGTGGCAACACAATGAGCACAGCACCAGAGTCTTCTAGGGAATTGATGATGTGAGATCTCTCCAAACGTTATTTATTTAGGAAGAGTGCAGACGAAATGGGAAAATTGAAGCCAGAGAAGCTGGGTGAACCTAAGCGAGTTGTGCTCGTCAGCCTCAGAGGCATGTTTCATTTTAGTTCCAAGGGCAGTAAGTAAGAAAGGTTGCAAATTTTCATCCATATCTCATCTTGAGAGCACTGTCTCTCGTAGGAAAGCGTTCTTGAGGTCTTAACAGTGGTAGAATCTGAATGAGAAGCCAAGAACAATGACATATGTGAATTGTCTTGAAATCACTTAGGACCGTGTATTCAGAAGGGATGTTTGGCCGAGAACATTGTTATTCTCGGAAGACTGAGGAAGATGGCCGATACCTTATCAGACACTAACTGCAGTTGCTGTGTTGTTTTTCACATGGTAGTTCATGTTCATCATGTACACTAAGCATTAGATGCTGGAATACAGAATAATCCACAGACTAACACTTGAGAACTTCTTGTATTCTCACACCTCACCAATCGAAAAAAAAATTCGCGGCTGGAAATGCATGGTTTATCCTTGGAATCACCATGAACCCTTTTTTCACCCTTTTTTTCACTCCAGTTGACAATTTCCGTTCTCCCCTTAACTGAAAAACTGCTCATTGAAACTGCAATAGCAAAACACGCAATTATATTAAGTATGAAATCACATTTTGCCTAGATCCCATAAAGTGATCTAGGAGAGAAACTGAAACATTTCCAAAAACACTGCATTTTCAGCTCTGAATGCGTGCCATCCCAGAAGCATTTCCCGGAGCAACAAAGTTGAGGCGGGAAGGAGAACACTATGCCTTATCACATTCTCGAGTATCGTCCTGATAGCTCATTCCAGTGCTCAGATACAGATTTCATATTTTCATCAGTTGATCGCCCAAAATTGGCAGCGTGCTAAAATGTGGCCGCCACTGTATATTTTCAGTGCAGTTATTGAGTTTAGCCGTTTCTGCCTTATTAATTCAATCCACTTACTGGTTATGAGGCGAGCTGAATAACCTCGTCGTTATAGCGGAAACAGCATCGCGAAACATTACTTAAATTTCAATTTTGAATCTGCAAATCTGTGGAAAAATCGCGGCTGTAAGTTTGAGTGTAGTTATTGAGTTCCGTTGCTAGTTAAATTTGCTAACTGGTCATGGAAATATAGTGACAGAGGCGAGATGAATAACCTTGTCGTTGTCGCAAGAACGGCATCACGAAACGTTTCTCTAATTTGAATTAGTTCAGGTATAAATTTGACTACGAAAGTCGAGCAGAACGGCGAAGCTATCAGCGTGTCAAGAGCCTACACTACGGACCATGTGTCGAAAGTGGTTGACAGCATCCTATCTTCCTTCCGAAGCCATAATTTCGTATACGTGTAGATTGAATTGATTCCTCGGGAACTGCCAGGATAGCGCATAAACACTGTCCCGCGATGAGCAACAGTCCTCAGCAGTCCTCAGTACATCAAGAAGATTGTGATCTGATGATCTGTTGCACCTAGTGAGACAGTCTCATGAAACCATCATCCGCAATTTGCCCTTTCTTACGCTGAAAGATGAACCTTTCTCTTCAGGGTGCGTCAGAATTATTGACGCACCTAAAATGAGTCTGTAGAAAAGGCAAGATGCAAAAATGTTTTAAATATGCACATGCATGATGGAACCCATATCTTGGCGATCAGAATGAATGTTCTCTTGTTCGCAGCAGGGTCCTTCCTCGCGGAAGTAGTAGCGAAGACGACGAGGGAGAACATAGCCTTTGCGCCGCAACTAACCATGGTCGATTTTGTTCCAGATCTTGAATAGGAGAAAATGTGGGAGTTTGGTTTTCCTGTGGATGACAGCACAGTTCTTGTTCTCTAAGGCACGCATATGGGTCCCTCCAGCAAAATGAAATCCAGCTTATAAGGAAGCCAGTTCTCTGCCAGCTTGAATTCCTTCAAGTGGATTTTTGAAACTAGGCTTGCATCACTTTCGTCCCTTGCACATGAGCCAAGCCCTGCCAAAGCACACATGGATTCAACTTGAAATAGGAATTGAGTCCAGCAAAAAAATATCCCCAAAGGACGTTGTTTCATTGAGAAACAAGAAAAAGAATAAATTTTCTGTAGTAAAACAGGCGCATTTCCTCAGTAGGAACGCGACCAGATTTGCGAACAAGGAGCGAGCTTCATGTGCGTCTTGGAGAACAAGACCTGCGCTACTTCCCCTGGGAGTTTCAATTTCCTAAAGGAAAACCTCTTGATGAAATGGAACAAAAATTGAGGAACTTTAATTGCGGTGCACCGGCAGTAATCTCTACACACTCCTCGCGTCTTCGTGGCTGCATTCCTAAGAACGGGGCTCGCCACAAACGAGAATGATTCCTTGTGTTCACTAAGATGTGTCCTCCATTTTGGATATGCATGCATAAGACTTTTTGGATGTCATCTCATTTACAGAATGATTCTGGAGCGTCAATATTTATGACGCACCCTGTACATTCCATTGTCTATGAGTGCCGCCGCATAGGAGTCTGGTGTTTCAGGCTCACAGCGCTTTATTGAAGAGATTCATGGAAATGAACGCGGAAACCATTAAGATCCCTGCACAAGTTTTTGTAGTTCTTCTTAGAGGGACAGCACTTATGCGCAACCCTGTGCAGAGGTTTCTTCTACATAATCTCAACCTACTACTTAGCTGTCGATCTTCTCCTTATTCCATTTACTTGATTTGTTCAATGAATGAACTGCACCAAGGTAAGAGAACAATGATATCGATCGGAGTGAATAGGCAGATGATAATTTTGGCTTTATAGAATGAAAAAATAGCCTTTTAAAGTGAGAATTCCTCTCCATCGCCATGGTGGAGACAAATATTCGCTTATCGAGGACCTATATCTATTCTGGGAGATTACGAAGTGTTTCCTAGATTCTGCAGGCTATTGCCTTTCTGAAGCCCTACAGAAATTTGGACTATGTTCAAAACTTTGAAGAAGGCCCGAAATGAATTTCTGTTCATCAGTGCGCGAGGCAAGCCAAATTTTCGACAAACATGTATCGCTACCAGCGGAAGAAATTTTCGAATCGAAAATGTTATGTATGTTGTTAAGTGAATTGCTAATACACAATAATCATTGACTTTTCTTCTTTTTCCTTCTTCATGTTTTTAGGATCAAATGTGCTCGTCCAAAGACTTTTGCCGCACCCTGTATACCCGGTTTTCGCCCAATGAACATGTTTAGTCTAGATGGGCGCGTGTGAAGTAGCATTCCCGGAGACGTTCATGAATCCCGCCAAAGAAGTACTATTACACATAGAGTGAATTTTCAGAATTAGTTTTCTCCAGGGACTTTCCGGAACTGTTATAAATATATATGTACTACATATGTCATATGTATTTGTAATTTTGCCACTTAAATGTGCAAACCAGATTACAGTACCCAGCGAAGCCATCTACAATTGCTCCCTCGCCTTTGGTCGCAGTTTCCAAGGAATGGAGTGGAAGGGCAACACCCGTGCACATGTTTCACCATTAGTACAGTCACAAAAGTTAAAATTGAGAATTTTCTAAGAATCCAGGAGTAGTTCCACTTTTCTAGATACATCCCTCGGAACGTTCAACTGCTCAGTTACGAGCTCTTTAAATTTCCAAAGATTCTTGTTCTGAAAACTTGGCTCTGAGTTATCGTAGCAGATTAGCGTTTTCGTTCAATTACCTTCAAGCCACACCAGTTTATCTAATTCACAGTTTCTCCACTCTGGCTTGCCATGACCATAGCAGAACTGTATTCAGGCGAATCTTGTCGTGAAGTGCCCATTAACGTCGGAGCCTAGCAAACAAAAACAGTTTATTGCTGTGCACAACACGGCAATGACAGTCCTTTCGAGGGAGCCGAATCTACAGTTTCTACACTTTCACTTGTCATGACAAGAGCAGAACTGTATGAAAGCGAGTCTTGTCGCGAAGCGTTCATTAACGAAGCTTGCAAACAAGCAAAAACGCGGAAGTGACAGTCCTCTTTTCACTTTGATAACCTATAGTGCTGCACCTCGCCTGTGTCGCAGAGGAGCTACAAGTTTTCTTCATTAATGTTCTGTGTCTGTCTGCATGAACATGTGCGGGGAGTCTCCTCAGAGTAGACGAGTTTCTCACTAAAATTACATTACCATCACCTGTCATTACCAACTGAAGCAAGTCACTCTGACAAACTATACCTATCTGCACTCTGACAACTCGTCCATTTCAGAAGCAAGAGTAAGGCTGAACCTTCCTGGGTACTTTCATAAATGTGGAGGCTGGTTTCAATCTTTTCTGTGGCATAGATGCTAAAAGTGCGTGTCTCGCGAGAATCTGGCCTCATGTCGCTCCATTAATCGGTTTTTTACGTCTGCGCAATTCCCTCCACCATTGTCTTTGCATGGCAGTGCTGTCTGAACGATATATAGGGTTTCGCAAGGCCCTCGCGGTCTTGCTCTAGAAAAATCTGAACACTTATCAGTCTTTATATCGGAGGATATTCCGTGAAACTACGCTCATTTATTCATTTATTTATTGGACATGTATAAGGACATGCAATGGCCAGTCGTGTACAATCAAATTGTTAGTAATTAGATAAGCGTATTCAGTCTTCTCCCAAAACAAGTGTATTTCTTAGGGAGCACATTAGTACGTAATAGTTTGTTGAAATCGGAACAAACTCTATTGTTCTATAAAACTTCGATCTGATCTGAGTTTTAGCCGTGGTGGTGTAAAGCCTGAGCGGAGCTCCTCTTGTTCTTAAATCAATAATAGTGAAAAATTCATTGGGATCAAGTCTGACCAGTCCTGTTAACAAGTATGAGAGTATCAGATCATTGCGCTTTCTTCTCCACTGCAGTGATGTTAGGTCAAGAATTTACATATGCACTTTTTTGTACAGAGTGTGGTAGAAACACGGTAACGACACCTCTTTTCTTTCAAAGAAAACTGTTCTGCTGTGAAGTTGAACCTAGTTGGAAGGCCCTTTCACAATGTTTTGCCACGATAGTGCTTCGGCCCACAAGTCATGTTTGAATCAGGACTAGGCCGGAAATATATTTTGGGTGCTATCGATTTCATTGAGCGGCCATCCAGTTGCTTCGATCTCAATATATTATGTTAGTAGGTTTTTGTGGTACTCGAAACCTGGACTTGTTCATAACTTCTTCAGATTTTGGATTAATTGAGAAAGAACTTCAGAAATCACCGAATGAGTTGAACCTCAACCACTTGCGCGCCGCCGACTGCGACTTCACTCAGTGTCGTGGGGCCTATTTCAAAACTGATGGAGGGTATCTTTGGGAGAAGGGTTACCTATTCTCAGTTATGAGACAGTAAACATTGATCCTACGACAATGTTTCGGATTACACACAGATTCTTTCTCTGGATACACTTTCCCTTGTTGCCGTATTTTCGGTCCACCCTCTGTAATAAGCTTGCATAATGAATGAAAACTACTGGAAAGGAACGGAGAACTAAGAGCAGACCAACTGAAACTATTTCAATTGCAGTAGCTTGTCAGAAAAATTTTCAGTAGGAGAAAAGTGGAAGAGCCGACAAGCAATCTGTGATTCTCCCGGTTTTCTGCTGCGGTTCTTCCGACTTTCTGCAGCAGTCCTTCCGATAAGGGACGGGCATGCGCACGCCAGTTCCTCAGGAATGTGCTACACAACCAATTCCTCTCGAGGGACCATCAAGTGGTGGTACCCAAGCATAAAAATGACGGTTTCAGTGGGATATGGCAATAAAGCAAATTTCTCACATCTAGCTTAAAACCAGCTATTATTGGTGGCCGCAGCAAAACTGGGCTTCTTATATGAAAAGGTTAGGACAACACTCACTCTCCCTCTTCCACTCTGCCGTAGTTCCTCCGGTTTTCTGCTGCGGTTCTTACATATTTCTCGCTTATTAACCACACCATCGAGATCTCCGCTGCGGTCATTCCTACAATTTTTTGAGTTCAACCTCATCAAATTTTCTTTAAGTTCTCCTTTTCATTACTGAAAGTACCCTATCTCGGTTTTCGGCTTCCGTTAAATGTGTTGCACATTGCTGCCGTGCACAGAAAAAAAAACGGACTTCGAACTACTAGATCACACATTCTATAGTTCGAATAGGCCCCGTCGAGATTATTCGCTGTTCAGAAACTTGAAGGAGCATCTCAAATGAACAGATCTATATCACTATAACAGCTAATGAGATATTCAGAGAGAATGAGAATGCGTACCAACGCATTATTTCTCATAACTATCCTGTGTGGCGCAATACTAGTAGTTCTTCTTAGCATCGTTATCTCATCAGGACCGGCGAAGTCTGAAGAGGGTAAACTTTTTAAGCGAGTTTAATTATTCTTTTACCATCGCATAAAGCAATAGATCCAGTTCCAAGCGTGATGTACTTCGCCATGCACCTGGGTAATGGAGATGATGAGGAACTATACTTTGGACCAGATGGAGTACGAGAATCTAAGGATTGCAGTTTTTATTTGGTATGTTCTGTTGAAAAGTGACTCATGTATCCGATTACGGTGAGGTGACCAAGTTTTTCTTTACCTGCAAGGCGCGATAATCATTTTTCTACTTCCATCATCTAGCCCGAAATCTGTGTTAACACGAGCTTCGTAGACGTTTGGAAACTTGCACAAAGATCACTAGCAGAGCGACACAATCCATCACGGCCTTAGAAACAGAAGATGGTAAACCTAGAAGAAATTGCGTTCCGCAATACTTTGGCCGAAATCGAGAGGGAACTGAAGTAATCGAAGAGCGTGGTGTGTCTTTGTTGTCGCGTTAAACTGGTATTGCTGAGGCGCGAACCAGCAGAAATGTCAGGAAATAATTTTAATATGAACATCTACAACAGGAGCGGTTCTCAGTCGAGTGTGAGGCTCCCGAAACCATCCGGGAATGGCGGTGCCAGGGCACAGCACGAGGTGGTCACCACTGCCTTGGAACTACTAAGTCTAGTTAGTTTCAGAAATAAGCTACTAAGTATCCATGCATTAAAGCTCCCATAGAAAATTTTGAAAAAGTCATACAAGTAGCCTCCAATGAAGTGTAATTATGATATTTTATCTTGCATCGGGTACGATTTGTGGAGATTCAGTCAAGTTTATCTCAAATCTAAGCTGAAACCCTCAGAAAACTAATCGAATCACGGGAATGATAGAACCTGCGAGAGCTGGATCGAACTTGTTAGCGGACCTGTCAAGAACAGAAAATTGCCATTGGAGCAGGTTTTCACCTCAACCCGGAAAATTCCACAGGAAATTTATCTACCTCTAAGGAGGGTTTTGATGAGCTGTCGACTCCAAGAAGTCCGCGTAGGGGAAAGCAATTCTCTCCCAAAATGGCATCCTTCATTTCTGGGAAATCGTCTTTTTTTGGAGAAAAAAACCATTAACCAGCCTTTGAAAAAAAAACCACCAAAGTCATTAATGGTCAAAAAATTGTCAAAAACCACTTTTTGGCCATCAATGGCTTTTTTTCAGAAACGAAGACGTTTTCCCAAAAACGAAAGATGCCAATTCGGGCAAGAATCGCTACTCCCAGGGCACATTTCTTGAAGTTTATTTATTTATTTATTTATTTATTTATTTATTTATTTATTTATTTATTTATTTATTTATTTATTTATTTATTTCATATATGTCGCCGGGGAAGAGAGATCATTGAGGATCTCTCTTTCCCGGTGACTTATATGAATTGTTAAGTTGCTTCCTTGGATTGATTCCAACAGATTTTATGAATACGGCATGGTTTCCTAGAAAATCTCATAACACCAAAATTAGGTTCTACGCACGAAGTTTGCATCAGTCCGGCAATTAAGTCATATCGGTCACACATATTGAGGTTAGACGAAAGGTCGACGGTGCAGTAGTATCCCGTTACACGCTGGGCCATCCCATTCCATGGGTTATTAAAACGCCTGGTAATTTAGCGATTTTCCAAAATCAATTAGGAATCACGGTTAGCCGCTCCATCGAAGTAAGGTCATGATTGTAGGAAGAAGGTGATCCTTCAGCTCCGAGTTAGGGTTTATTGCCCTTTTTAGTATATCGCTACTGTCTTTGAAATTTTCAGAATGTGAACAACACGCGAAGATCAATAATGGCTATACGGAATCTAAACCAACGTTATAGTTTCATACTTTACGACGAAAGTGCTCAATCAACGGCACCATTAAAAGCTCTTGATGCGATCGCACGACTGACATCTCTCAAACCGACACCTGGAAAGGCATTCAATCAGACATCGTAAGTAGGCCTTCAAAATAGAGAAGCTCAAGACGGAAAACTCTATGTATCTCTTCTTTCTACATTCGTAGGGCTATAGGAGAGTTCGCTAGACGTGGCACAGAGAAGGACAGACTTGTTCACTATTTTCCGTGCAGACATAATTACAGGTATGGTTGTGATTGCTACACACAAACGTTTTTCACAAGTTTTGTGTTCCGAATATCGCTAATCATTACTGCAGCTAATGCTATTGATAACAAAACATTTAGCATCATAAATGAATAAGAATTCAAAAGGCGCAGAATAAAAAATGTGCTATGTCACATATTATGAAAGATTTGGAAATCCGTCATCACATGGTCATACAGTGGAGCCTGGTCACCACTAAAACAATCGAATGCTTGGTACCTACAGTGTTTCCCAAAATTACTGCCTTGTCTCTTCATAAAAAAGTGCGCCCAGGATACGTATGCTTCAAATTCTTCGGCAGAATACGTATGAAACCGCTTCAGTAGAAGCCTCCACGAACAGTTTGCTACCTGGCGATTCCCTGCCTATACCACGGATTACAGATCCAAGGCGCTTGGGATATTCCATCATTGCGAACTGATGCAGGCTTTCTTAGCTTTCTTCCTGAGCTCTCCACATTAGGATTGTAATAGATTGAGTGCTGGCCTTTTGAGTTATTCTTTTCATAGTGGTCGAAAGCACACAAAAGCAGCTAATTCTTTAATTTTACTCTGTATAATGCGCAACCCTCCCCTCCCACCGCGCGAGGTATAACAGATCACGCTTCTATCGTTTCCTTCGCATCGCCTCACCTCGAAGAGGGTGGGAAAATGACAAGCCCAAAGACACGCCCATTATTAAGTGTGCAACATGGAAGCCTGTCATTAGGGCAATTTCCAAGGATAGCCTAGTATAGCGAATTTTGAAAGGTGAAAAGGAGAACCTCCAAGGAAGCGTGTGGAGTATGACCTCGCAGCTCAGGCAGTGAGTCATCAAGAAACTCAAGAATTAAACGAAATTTTCTCTACGCTACTCCAATACAGTTGAGTAAAAGGAACATGTCATATTTTGCAGCCAGATAAGGAAACCAATCTGTCAAATAACTTGATACTAAGCTTACAGGAGAGTAATGATAGAATTGCGCAGTTTTCTTTTCATGCAACTACTAGTGCTCGCACATGCGCAAATACCACAAAATTGAAAAAAAAAAACAAAAACAAAAACAAACAATAACTAAGTTCAGCAAAGATCTGTATACCAGCGTTTCACGAAGATACTGCTTGGATTTTGAACATTGAAAGACTTATTTTTTATTTGCTTTCAACTCGTGCAACAAGCTGAACTTTTGTGGATGACAGTGGCTTTGTTGTAGAGTCAAACCCAAAACGTGCATTCTTTGTTGAAGGCATCAAGAGGCTGCCCGAAAAGTGGCGGAAGGTGGGAGCACGTGCGATTTAAGGGCGAGATTTTCACAACAGCCCATTACTCCGCTCCTTTTCATTTGTACTTCTTTAACGTTCATCATATGGACCGGGCAAACTGCATCGTCCTAGCCAATCCATGGTTGTGATGTCATTTTCAAATTAGAAGTGATTCCGCTGTTCTGAAAATATATAAATTCAAGATATAGAACCATAGGCGATGGCAACGAGCGTCCATGGAAGTTCCACAAAGATAGTAGTGGTTTGGAGGAAACTGCAGAAGCAGGCCCTCCTTTCGTACAGCAGAAGACTCGCTGGCGTCTTCAAACAAGGGGGGGGGAATGACTCTTTGATTCCTCCAATGTGCCGTGCTCCCAGGAAATCTCGAATCCATTTGTAGATGTGAGAAGACTTGAGTTAAAACTCTAGAACATGGCAAAATCCCAAAATTAGAATTTTACATATGAGCTAACTAATTGAATTGAAATAAAATTGAATTGACTTGCAGCATACATACGTAGGGGCAAAGAAGTAGTTTTTGGCCAGATATGGCATGTTGTGTATTTACACCTCGTATGTTCCCTCATAGTTGTAAAAACGACATGTTCAAGTGAGGACAAGGACATGAAGCAATTCCTGGAGGTGATGAAGCAACGCGGTCTTCACGGAAGAACAATGCTGGTTTCGAACACACATTCGGCCGACATTGTATCAACAGCTTACAACCTAAGCGAGCAACACGTCGTTGGAGAAGGAGCAAACATTGTCGAACGAATTCGTGAATTCGGTAAGACGACATTTCATAATGCATGTTGACATTAGAATTGAAAAAGTACAAAAATATGTCAAAGTCATCAGATTACAAGAGATAAATTTGAACTACCGCGGTGTAAGAGGAGATGTGAATTCAGGCTCATGCACTCCATCGACAACACGGTTGACTACACCTTCTTGGACGACCAAAATGGATTTCACCACTAAGTCGACAGCCACGAGAATTAATGACAGTTTTACCACAACCAGCATGTCAACTACATCTACCCAGAAATCCGGCATTTCATCTAGGTCTACCCTGGGGTCATCTACTTCATCAACATCTCGGTCTACTACACCTTCTTGGAGATATTCCACGAGTAGAACTTTATCGACTAACGCTACCATTGCTTCATCAACACTTGTAATAACGACAGCACCCACCACAGTTGATATCATAACTGCAGCATCAACAGAAATGAATCCAACCACTGAAGCAACGCGAACGAGCTCCAGTGGCGGTTTCACCAGCACCATAGAAACTATATCTACTACCACAACAACTCTGAAACCAACAACAGATGAACAAGTGGAGTCCAGTACCACGGCGACAGCGACCAGCATTATTGGCAATGCGACAACCATCTCAACAACAACCGAAGGTAACGTCACCGGTACTATAAATAGTTCAGAAACAACTATCAAAATGAATGCTATGTACCGTATCAACTGAAGAAAGTAGTCATAGTGGAAATGTCAGGATGCCCCAGAAATAATGCCCGTTTGAGGGCTCCAAGTTGCGTAACACGGCTCAAACATAAGATACTTTTATCTCTCGAGCTGTGTTATGATCAAATTTTTCAGTGAATTTTTACGGTCGTCTAGGATTAATAGAAAGAAGGTGAATTCACTGGAATTCAACGTGCAGTTTACGTGACTTTTCAAGATCAAAGGTTTTGCTATATTTCAAAAGGGCTTTCTATTACGCATAAGTTTGTCCAACACATCATCCCGTCTTTGGACGACCTCTTTCCGAATCTCGAGACTAAGGCCCAATTTGCAACAGGAAAGACTTTTAGTGAATGCTGCAATTGAGCTAATGCAGCTGTTGTCGACCAACACTAGCAGCACATTAACAATCAGAAAAAAAACCTTTCCTAAGCCGTCAAAATCTCGAAAGTGTACCCAGACTTGTTTCAGTGATATGAACAAAATGAAGCTTCCCTTAATGAGCAGTGTCCAGTCCTTTCTGTTCGATGCTCCAAAAAATTCCGATGAGGTACTTATTTGAGAGATTAATCTAATTGGTGCCAAAAATTACACTCCTATCAGCAATGTTTTCGTACGAAATTCACTTCCCCTACTTCTTCGCTATTTAAAGTCATTGAAAATGAGTAGCGCTATGTAATTTACTTGCATCCAACCTGGGCTACCATTTTTCGTATGGAAAATCTCAGAATTTTCGTCTATCCTCCTAGAATATGCTACTATCCCTGTTGCAATTCATGACCATCATCCAGGAGAAGTTGGGAATTCCTGTCTTTTCTCATGATCTTCCACAATCAGCCGATCACACGTGCTTGCCACTTGTTGTATGACCTAACGTAGAGTTGACACTAAATTCAGCTTTCATTACACAGTGGCAAAAAATAAACCCTTAGTACCTTTGACACCGCACAATGTTCGCTGTAAAAGTCGCAGAACTCAAAAATTATCAAATACTCAGAACACTCGAAACCCATGGAGCGAGTTTCAAACAAGGATCTCTCATAGACCAGTCGCGAACAAGCATAAAAATACTATTATAGTTTGCAAGCTTTTGCTTTGAAAAAAAAGCTTGGAAACTACAGTCATCGCCGTAGAATCTGAAAAATTTCGCGGGATTCGCGGTATTCGCGGGATTTGCGGGATTTCTTAATAACTCGCTCCAAAACAAAATTTTTCCAGAAACTCTTGTACGGTCTTGTAGGGCATACCTTGCTTCATCCATTTATAAGGAAATTGGTTTTTCTCCGCCGCGGCTGTCAGCAGTGATTTAACAAATCCGCTAATTACCCTGGCCCCGCCCACTAATTACGGGTCATTTGCTGAACGCTCATGCTCAAGTCACTAAAACAAATTGGAAAACTAATTTTTCGCCTTCTATATACAGTATATGAGTAGACCAACTCCCGACAAACCTGTCCATACTGGATTGACTGGAAAACTCCAGGTTTTCTCCCACTCTGAAAGGATAACTTCTTAAAATTTTTAAATACCCAGCTGAGCGAAGATGGAGATCACTGACATTCAAGTTCTTCAGCGAACTGACGTATACTGATCAGCGCCTTAGCCATGAACAAGATTTACGTAACTCACTTCGTAAATTAGGAAGTTGCAACGTAGAAACAGTTTGGCTTAAAATTTCGTCTCATCAAAGTTCAACTATGAAAATTTCCCGTTTCAAGCCATTTACGGAGGTTCTCTTCTGGTACTTCATTAGTACTTCTTGTGTACATTTAGGAACATCAGTGACGTTCACTAAGGTAACGACACTCAGCAGTTGCACCTAGATGAATATGCCGTCGTGCGCAATTTTTTCATTTCATTATTCAAGAATTACGCGCCTTAGCCTTGACGAAATTTGCTGAAAATCGGAGAGTCGATTCGGTTTAGCTACTCCTCCAAAATACCTCAGTAACCGTTTTTCGAAGGGAATTTTTAATTTTTCCGAAAATCCGCTCCACCCAATTATCCTGGGCCTGGGCAAGGCAGTCCCATGCTGCCTGCGTTCCCCTGAGGCACTCAGGTCATCAATCGATAATGAGACAGAGCCTAGACAGGTTATTATAGCCATTTTATGGCTACTCACATAATATCTACAATGCTGTGGATTTCAATGTTTATTGCATCGAAAAGTGGGCAGAGCGATTATTTAGATCTGTAGGGCAACAGTCCCCTGATTGAGGCTTATAAGGGAGAGTCCCGATCTTCGGCTGCCTATGCAGTGAGAGATTTGTCAGTATTTCAAAATTTACTTCGTCTAACCAGGCAACCAATTCAGTTATGATTTTGTTGCCATTTCTGGCTAGATTTTTTCCTCAATACGAAATGTGGTCAGTCTTAAGTACTTCATCAAACTCTTTTGGAAATCATTTCCGCCTATGAAGTGCAAAAATGCGTCCAAGGAATTCAGTGGAGGCTGAAAAAGGTCGAAAAAAATGGAGGGAATATCGAGGGGAGAAAGTCACATTTTTCAATGAATTGCTTTTCGTTATTTATTTATTCGTGAATTTCCATCATTCAACGCATATTCTGTGATATTCTCCCTTATCACTGGATGTTTTCTGCTCATCCAGTTTTTTTAAAATTGAATCCACAGCATTGTAGATATTATGTGAGTAGCCATAAAATGGCTATAATAACCTGTCTAGGCTCTGTCTCATTATCGATTGATGACCTGAGTGCCTCAGGGGAACGCAGGCAGCATGGGACTGCCTTGCCCAGGCCCAGGATAATTGGGTGGAGCGGATTTTCGGAAAAATTAAAAATTCCCTTCGAAAAACGGTTACTGAGGTATTTTGGAGGAGTAGCTAAACCGAATCGACTCTCCGATTTTCAGCAAATTTCGTCAAGGCTAAGGCGCGTAATTCTTGAATAATGAAATGAAAAAATTGCGCACGACGGCATATTCATCTAGGTGCAACTGCTGAGTGTCGTTACCTTAGTGAACGTCACTGATGTTCCTAAATGTACACAAGAAGTACTAATGAAGTACCAGAAGAGAACCTCCGTAAATGGCTTGAAACGGGAAATTTTCATAGTTGAACTTTGATGAGACGAAATTTTAAGCCAAACTGTTTCTACGTTGCAACTTCCTAATTTACGAAGTGAGTTACGTAAATCTTGTTCATGGCTAAGGCGCTGATCAGTATACGTCAGTTCGCTGAAGAACTTGAATGTCAGTGATCTCCATCTTCGCTCAGCTGGGTATTTAAAAATTTTAAGAAGTTATCCTTTCAGAGTGGGAGAAAACCTGGAGTTTTCCAGTCAATCCAGTATGGACAGGTTTGTCGGGAGTTGGTCTACTCATATACTGTATATAGAAGGCGAAAAATTAGTTTTCCAATTTGTTTTAGTGACTTGAGCATGAGCGTTCAGCAAATGACCCGTAATTAGTGGGCGGGGCCAGGGTAATTAGCGGATTTGTTAAATCACTGCTGACAGCCGCGGCGGAGAAAAACCAATTTCCTTATAAATGGATGAAGCAAGGTATGCCCTACAAGACCGTACAAGAGTTTCTGGAAAAATTTTGTTTTGGAGCGAGTTATTAAGAAATCCCGCAAATCCCGCGAATACCGCGAATCCCGCGAAATTTTTCAGATTCTACGGCGATGACTGTAGTGCGACAACATAACCATACTGGAAAATCCTTGCCGAAAACTTTTCATACAGCAAGTATTTTACACGGAAGTGAAACTATCATTTTACCGAGTTCAATACCAAGAATCAAATATTCGAGTAGTTCTAATGACAGTGATCGAAATCATTTGTTTTCCCCTGAACCCATCTGAAGTACTTGGCAATGTGAAAGGACACACCTTGCTGACTTATGAAACCAAGCTCACAACGAGATATCCCATTCCACAAATTTTGAGGGAGAAAGCGGTAGAAACAGTTACATGTCTTTGCCGAGCTTCACTTTTGTAACTAACTCGCATGAAAGTCCTAAATACCACTATTTTATCTGTTTTCATCCTGCAACTATTAACGAGAAGGTGGTCAAAGCGGCTTTCTCACTAGCTTGTCATTTGCAACTATTTAACAAGGAATTGACTGAAAATAAAATATCTCTTGTCTTTAAAACACTAGTGCTTTTTGCAGTATGAAACTAGCTTTTAAAAGGCTGGGTAAACAGTTGTCGCAGAGGTTCTATATAGTTTTTAGCACTAAATTAGTCCATTCTTCTGCTTTTGAACGGGTTCAAGTTTGTCTATCTTGCTCCTTAATTGATGGAATTACGAGCTATCAATACTAATTTACTACGTTGCTGCCATTATTTTTGGGACAACCTGATAATACAACACATGCGAAGTTTCCAACAGTAACTCTGTGAGGTTCACCACTAAAATATATCCCACCACGAATTCAGCATCCGCGAGCAGTGATAGTTGTACCACCACAACCAACATGTCAACCACGTCCTCCCTGAAGTCAACAACTGAATCCAATGGGACCACTAAGTCGACAGCAACGAGCTCTGGAAGGAATGAAACAGTAGAGACATCGACAGCAGCATTATCAACAACGAGTTGAGGGACTTGTTTTTTAGCAACAATTTGGCACTTCAGCTTATTTGCCGGTGTTTTCGCTAGCCAAGATATACAATAACAGACATGCGAATGTCTTCACTCCTTTCAGTTCAAGCATTAAGGATGTTTAGTTATCATGCAACCTCTCCTTATTCGAATACTGCAAATATTTCTTTCGATTGAGGCGCACTCGGAGGTCACATGGTGGAGCATTGGAGTTTTTATTGTCTGAAGAAGAGGCTACTCAAGGGTTTCATTTATGGTAAAGGTGATAGAGGATCCCCGCAATTTTGCTACGTGCAAGTGACAGTTAGAATCGGGTGACGTAGGTCTTTCTAAAATCAGAAGAAGTTTACGAAAAGCCGCTGAAGCGTGGCACGGTGATCTACGTATACAAAAACTTGCAGGTTCAGTCCAAAACCGATGACTGGATCAAATTAAAGAATACCGCAAAAAAGTTTTAGTTGGAGTGTGAAATCTCTTGTGTGGAGTAGAGAGACACCTACACCTTTGTGTGACAGGAATTCTTCATTTTGTGGCGTCCCATATGATTAAATCGAAACACCATGACTTATGATATACACACACGCATAGCGAGACTTCGGGAATATGGAACATATTCACTGTTCAGGAATCCCTCAATACAGCATCCTTCTCTGCGAAAAAAAAACTCAACAGTTCGTCTTCAAGATGTGCACCACCGACAGTGTTTCGATTAGCTGGAACGTTTGCAGTTTTTGAAGAAAGCAGTAGGCTGCATGATGAACATTCCCATTAGCTAGAGGTGAAGTATCATTTTTAGTAGTTGTTAGTGAGTTGTTATCTAAACAAAGCGGAAAAAGCGAGCAAGAATAGTAGAACCAACTATGTTACTGTTAGAGTGACCTCTATCAACATTGGCAGATGTTAGCCAGGAATGTGATTATACATATTTTGACAGAAATGAGCTAAATTTCCTTTTTCGAACACAAATCGTCTCGAGATTCACCAATAGAACTCATTTTGTGGAATACTGCGGATGACACCAAGTAATGAATTTCGGCAGATGTAGGTAAATTTTTTTCCTGAAAAGAGTGGTCAATGAAATAGTGGCTATGACCGGGTGTAGAACACGGCCACTTTTAGGCTTATCTTTACTGCGGATGAGTATCTACAAATCCCGTAGAAAATTGAACTCCCCTTCTCTTCTTTGAAAGAAGTTTTGGGTGAGTAGCCAAAAGTTTCGAGGCGTTGCCCTACTTTCGGGCGCTGAGGCATCCTTACCACAGCGCTGGACTCCTTACCTCCACTTTTGGACGCCATCGTAGCCTCGTCATGCCGTTGGAACCGCCTTCAGGCGTTGCCCCACTTTTGGACGCCGGCGCACCCTTATCAAACCGTTGGACCCATCTCCAAGCATTTCCTCACTTTTTACTCTGGCGCACTCTTATGACAGCGCTGGACCCGTTTTGGGTCTGCAAGCAACCCAGAGGTATGACTGGAATCGGAGAACCGCCCTACTATTCCATCAAAACAGGATGAAACAATTTCGTGACACAGAGCCAGATACACACACATAGAACAAGCCCGTCGTCTCAAACCATGATATATGAACTAGCCGCAGCCGGTAGTCCACCATGGCGGACACTAACGAATGCGCCGGCGAGACCATTTCCAGAGCATTGTGTTGTGTGAATGAGTTGGTGGGGTGCTATTCTGCTCCGTACAATGCAAGTGCGAAAACTCTAAACATGTCTCACCCGTAAGCTGCGAGACCGCCAGCGAAGAGGTGAATCACCCAGTGGGCGAATATGCCAAAAGTACGGGTCTCGCTACCAATCACATGCCAAGAGAGGTCCCGCGAAGATCCAGATCCACCTAGCTCTCTAAATCGCTTAGCCCTCTAAAAGCTGCACATCCCTCCTCAGCAATGTCAATGGCTGCATCACGTGCCGGGATAAGCCAAAATAGCCGAGGGTTTCGCAAGACTTTCGCGTCTGACTATCGAAAAATATGGACCCTTACCATTTTCTATATAGGAGTTATATCCGACTAATGAGAACAACGTTGCTGTTCTTTGCAAGAGAAAATAACTTTCCGATTTAGCTCAGCAATACATGCCCATATCTCGACAAGCAAGAAAAGCGGCGTAGTCACCTATTGGGGTTCTTCGGTATGAGTAGTACTTGGTGGATCTCTGTCCTACGCTTATCATAAGTTCAATTCCTCTTTCTTGGACAGAGGATTTTGAAGAGCAGCAAGATCTCTGTTGAGATTACATTCGTCGCCTTGATTTGTTCCTAAAAACCCAGGCTTATTTTTTATGAAAACAATCAAACAAAGTCGGCATTTTGTGCGAAATGGTTTCTGCGCGGCACTGTTTTGCATGAGCCGATTTGTGACTAGTGGAAGCTAACGCTCAAATGCCGACAATGGTCTTAAGCGAACACATGAGTTAGGTTTGATCATGCTATCGCTACCACGTGTTTCCTACGGAGGGTAGGGAGAGAATTTCACAAAAACAGATTTTTGTTGAGGGGAACGAGTTCCAGAGTCACTAATACGCGTGTTCTCCAGGTGCCACGGTGTCAAGCGTAAACTGCATTTTTGTTGGAGACTTGCGAAATTTTGCAGTGAGTCACTTCGAATATCGAAAGGTGCGTTTCTTCATCTTCCGTTTCAACAGCTTCAACATTCAGGATGCGGCATGAATGCCGTGTCAAATTCTGTCGCTAGTCTCCGTCCCCAATAAGATAAATCTCTTCGGCCTGGATTGTACCTCTACCACTGTCACCCCTTCTTCTCTATTACCACCGCGTTTTTTAACCGCCCACCAACATTCTACGTTAAAACACGCCCGAACTTGAAAATAGCTGAGATCCTATAATGAAGCCCAATCGTACAATCTTGCTTCTTGATCGCCTATCATTGGCAACAACATCACTTCACCGTCCAATTTGCACTACAATGCTGTGCTGTTGGAGGGCACTTTTAACCCTCATGTCAGACAATAGTCGCATCTTCACTTAATAGAAAAACCCACAAGAAATGAGTCCCATGCCAAACTGCGAGAAATAAAGATTAGGTGCACATGAAGTGATAATCTGTACAGAAGGTAATGAACACACTAGTCAAGAAGGAGGTCTACACGGAACACTGCAAGCACCAGGGACAGCATGTTCCCAACGATGCGCATTACCATGAGAGAAACTAGAATTTGGTTATGCCTACAAGGAAAGTGCACGAACTTAAGCTGCGATTTTGAAACGAGACAGATAGGGTAGGAAGAATTGTCCCAAACGATCTTGCAGATTATATTTGAATTAACTAGAGCCTCGAGGGTTTGAATCCCGTCTTCATGTTGCGTAACGATATGTATTCTTGCCGTTTTCCTCACTTGCACAAAACTCCTCCATTGGTGATCTAGCATCTCGGCTGTTTCCAGAGTACTGGGCACCACCGCGATCGGCCATCTGTGGGCCGTACGCCGCAGCGATTTGACATGAATGAGCCGCATAGCACCGCATGGCGATAATCCTGTTCCGTACATTATGCAGCCTAAAAACCCGCAAACAGTCAGTCGTAGGCCGCGGGAGTGTCAATGCAGGGCGCTGCTCCCGCCGCGAAATCCTGAAGCATTGTCTAAGCCTCTTGTTTTTATCTTATCATTGGCGACTGTATCCATCATTGCCGTCTTCAACAGAACCGGCGAAAGGTGGGTCCCAACGCGAATTGCACACCATCTAAGCACTTATGATGAAACATCGGCCGAGCGTCTCGTCACCTTCGTCTCATCTGCCAACACTCTCTATGAGCTGAGAACATGACGAAACAATGCGATCACGTGCCGGCCCCCCAAGTCTGCGCTCTAGAAAAATTTGCTGCACTACCAGGATTTATATAAGAGGATTTGAGACAGGAGATTCCGGATGAGTAGATGATTTTATTTATTGTTTACTGAGGGTGCCCGTATAATTATGATACACTGCAAGATGGAGCCAAACATGGATTACACTTGATTTTTCCGTTTTTCAAACTGACAGACGGTGATACAGAGTTCTCGGGCACGCCGAATTCACTGGTTGCAGTGACTTTTGTCAGGAATATGTGTGAAAACAGATATCGCCATTTTTAGGATGCCCGTATATATACACACTGTATATTATTTTAAAAGTGAAAGTTTTATGTATGTTCCCAAACCGAGACGATTGACGGATTCTAACCAAATTCTCCAAGTAGGTCCACAGCAGCGGGGGTTAAAGGCTACTTTACTTCTCGGATTATGGATTAACTTATCGATTTGATTCATCATTTTTGCCCAGAGATTGGTGATAACATGTTTAGTGGGGCTCCTCAATAGGCTGAACCTGAGCATGACAACCATTTTGAGTGAAGATATCGTTTTATTGGCTTTATCGATTTTTATACTTTCGCTAGGGAACACACAATCACATGTATACAGTGGTTGTGCATTCCGCTGAATTCGAGAATGGCAAGTATTTTGCACAATGGAGTCAACTTATTAATCTATTGATCTGATCAATTTTCTACTTCCATTCGGGGAAGGGCGATAACATGTGGATCGGGGTTCGCCAATACGCTCAACAAAGATATGGAAACAATTTTGCTTGAAACTACAGAAACTACTGAAAAACTTGAAACAACTTCATCGACTTTTCCTTTATGTGCGAGTAAAAAAATGTGCAGTGTATGTGGAACAAAATGAGTGTAAATCTACCTGCTATTGTTTGCCCAACCATTTCAAACCAAGGCCCATTGCAGGAGAGGGAATTCATTGGAAATATAAGCAAGAAAGTGTTCGAAGCAAATCCAAATGTCTCTGCAGGATTATGGGTTTATGGATTCACGGATTTTGACAGAAATCCTGCGAACACAACAATTGAAAGGATGCGAGACAACTTTGAGAGTTTCCTCGAAGACTTGAATCAACACATGGACATTGTCAGACACCTTCATAAACGTGCCCTAGACAGTATAACGTAAGTTCGCTCATCTGTTCTCGTATACAGGATGAGGGGGCATAAATTATTCTACATTGTACATACACTGTTTGACCACCTATTTTCACCTTTTCTTCCTCCTTCAGTATGAAAATGTTCTTCGTATTCGATGACTTTTGCTGTATTTAAAATGTATACCCCTTCAGAAATAGTGGGATGGTAGAAAAACTTCAACGCAAGTTTTGACGTCACCAAATATGCAGTTTTCGAAAATGGTTCTGTGAGTTATACATCAGCGTATCGTTTCGTTGATTGCGATAACGAAACGATCATGCAGGATCCACACAAGATTGTTAACAACTGCTCCGTAGCGAAGACCTCTTACAAAAATGGACCTAAAATTGAGAATACTTTTAACCTTTCTTCATACACCACCTGCCAAAAAGCACCAGCCTGACACAACTGGCGGCCGATTCCGTAGATTCCTTCCATCACCAATAGGTGGTTCACATTCAGTGCTGCACACGCAATCAACGATGCTGATTACAAAGGAAAAGCAAATTGTATCACCTTCTTCGCTGGCGTGTAAGTATAACTTTTAAAGTTGTGGCAACATAATGAGCACAGCACCAGAGTCTTCTAAGGAAGTGATGATGGGAGATCTCTTCAAATGTTATTTATTTAGGAGAAATGCAGAAGATATGGGAAAATTGAATCCAAAGAAGCTGGGTGAACCTAAAAGAGTTGTGCTTGTCAGCCTCAGAGGCAAGTTTCTTTTCAGTTCCTAGGGCAGTAAAATGAGGTTGCAACCCTTCATTCATGTTTCATTTTGAAGGCACCAACTCCCATCAGAATTCCCGTCCCGTCAGCATTTAAGAGCGTCTCTTTCTGAAGCAAGATATCATGAATCTGCAAATCTATGGGAAAAAATCGCAGCTGTAACTTTGAATGTAGTTATTGAGTTCTCGCGAAATTATTAATTCAATTTGCTAACTGGTTATGGAAATCTATTGACCAGAGGAGATTATTAACCTTGTCGTTATCGCGAGAACGGCATCGCGAAACGTTTCTTGAATTTGACTTAGTTTAGGTGTGAATTTGACCACAAAAGTCGAGCAGAGCGGCGAAGCTATCAGCGTGTCAAGATCCTACGATACGGACGATGTGTCGAAAGTGGTTGACAGCATTCTATCTCCCTTTCGAAGTAATAACAATGATTTCGAATAGGTGTAGATTGAACTGATTTCTCGCAAACTGTGAGGATGGCGCATAAACACTGTCCCACGATGAGGAATTCGCAGAAAAGAAAGAGAGGACATTTTCCTACGTCCTTCTAAAAAACAACCCACCACGGCCTAATGAATGAAAGAGCTTCTTTTCACTCACTAAGTTCTTCTCTGGGTGCACGCAGAAACTGTTCACGATTGAATGGGCGTACAGTCCTTACCAGGGTACATCAAGAAGATCGTGATGAATCTGATGCGCCTAGTAGGACAGTCTCACGAAACCATCATCCGCAATTTGCTCTAACTTTCGCTGAAGGGGAAGCTTCCCTTATATTTGTGAAAGTATAAGCGAAAACCCTCAAGGACACCGTATAAGTTTTTCTGTGGTTTTCTTAGAGAGACAGCGTTTATGCTCCACCCTGTGCAGAAGATTCTTCAATTTATTCTAAATCTACTACTGAGCTGTTGACCTTGTGCTTTGTTCCATTTATCCAACTTTTTAACTGAATGAATTGCGACAAGAAAAGAGTGTAGAGTTATCGTTCGGAGTGATCCCAGGAGAGAAAGCCAGTGAAGGCTTTCTATTATAGGAAGTTTGGCTATATGTCATTTTTATTCTGCCTTTGCAACCAAAACGGCTTGAGTAAATCAAAAGCATTTACAACTCCTCTCCAAACACTCGAGCGTATCTTCACTATCTTACCACTCAATTATGTACAGGTGAACCAAGATCGTAAATACATTACTTTTCCTGTAAGAATGTGGCTCCGAGAAGTTGCCATGTCAGAGCTGAGAATTAGCTCCTTTTGTGCTTTTGGAAAGTTCTCGAATGGAAACATGCATAAGAAGGCAGTGATACACACAAAATCATAATACACAACAACAGCCAGCAGCACACAAGTACAAACCTTGTGGCCAATCACTCCCCCCCCCCCCCC
>JARK01001529.1:372792-404183 GCA_000688135.1 Ancylostoma ceylanicum
AAGTACAAACCTTGTGGCCAATCCCCCCCCCCCCCCCCACCATACTATACGTGAAAAGGCTCTGAAACATTTTTCGCGACCAGGTTAAACATTGCATAAAGAGAATTTCTCATTCGGAGAAATGAATGCAAACGAAGGGCTCATCATTTTGAAAGTGTTTTTTTGGCCTCGTTCAGGGGTGAGAATTTCTTTATGGTTTAAGAAAGCCGTTCTATCAATTTCTTCAATGGAGTATTAAAATCATACAGGTGTTAACGGTTCACATACAAAAGTGTGTACCATCCACCACGGGTTAGTAGTGGGATGCGCACATATCCTATCAGCGGAAGTCTCGTCCACGCTTTCGACGCACGGAAAACAGCTCCATCATTTCTCTGATTTCTTGCGTCTTTCATGTGGTTTCATCACTGCCCTATCAGAACACATTCCATAGAAACCCGGAAATTCGGCGAAATCTCCACCAACTCCTTTCCACCTATCCTCGTGTCCTCCCGGCTGTCTATTCATCCTGTATGAAGTGAACGAGTTGTCAGAGCAATTGGTAACATATATACGATGTTATCTTCACCTCTGTTGTCGTACTTGAAAAAGACAAGTTGTTCCATCAAATTATATCCATTCCCATCCTACAAACATGTCCAGTCTAAATGGATAAGTAGGAAGTAACATTCCTGGTAATTTTCATGAGTCTCCCCATAGGAGTACTCTAACACATGAAGTGAATATTTAGAGTTACTTTTCTCCAGAAGCTTTCCCGAACAGTGATTAATACATATGTACGTGCTGCTGCCTCTCTCACATGATATCACTTTCATGGCTTTGGCCCTTATCTCACAGTGACACTCATGAGCATCTAAGGAAAAAACTTTCATTGATTAGGATTTTGCCCACATGACAAATAGTGAAGCATCAGGGGCACTAAGTCAGATTCCATTTTGTCATGCAGCATTTCGATACGCTTTTTATTGTATACTTGATAAAATATTCCAAATGCTCCATGTTCTCTGATTCCTAAACCTAGCCGTTGTGGCAGTATCTGTACTATTACCTCTGATGGTTCCAGGTTGTTACTTCGTTGATTATACACCGGCGCATTCCGCCTGATTTGCTGAGAAACTCCGTGTACATCGTGTTTTTCGCCTAAAATCCGCGGAAATTGCGGGTAAATTCGGAAAGTACTAAATCATACGAGAATTGTTCCAACGCTTCGCTGGTTGATTTGCGCTACTGATTTTCTGTGTTTGTACATACTTTCGGCGACAACGCCTTGACGACACCAACATGTGCGACGCGACAGGTATCGAAGCCGTTGTGTCGCGCAGTTGCGCACCGCCGAACTTAGCAAATTTGCGCATTGGCACAAAACTGCAGGCATAGCTCGATTTGGCGTAAACAAAAAAAGGTTATTAGTTTTTATGAGCAGTCGAACGGTCCCCTAGGATTTAGGCTGGAACTGCAAGAAAATTTGTAAACAATGGCCAACTCCCGTCCGCAACATTGGCAAGATCATTGGGTTGTGTTTTCTCGCAAGCGCAATACGAATTCGGCTCATAGGGTCATTTTTGGAGGAAGAAGGCTAAAGAGGAAGCGACGCCAACTAACACTACGCGACCACTGTTCGTGCATTCATCCATTCAGTACCCACTATTTTGGAAAAGTTAGCAGCTTACACGCGATGCTGGGTCGCGACGAAGTATAAACACGGCGCTACTTTCTTCTATGATCTACTTAACCAAGCCCACATTCTGGAAGGAAGTGTGAGGAGTATGGCAGAAAATTGGATCTCACGGATTCCATTCCTCGATTGTGTCCCATATTTTCAACTTGTTTGTGCGTTTGATGGCAAAAACGGAGTCAAATTCGAAATTCTTCGAATTTATCCATGTTGTACGCACAAAATAAAATTCCCCGTTATACGAAGCAAGAAGTATGCTATGGATAAGAGAGCTGAGTTGGTCCTTCTCGGTCTTTTGAAGGCATTGTGTCACCTCGTCTTCATGTTTGCGGTTCTAGCGGATCGTTAATATGCCCAATGCGCTGAAACTAGCGGTATACAGGTTGGCTGCAAAGTATTGGCGCGCGCGAAAACGCTATATTCTCGAAAGTAAACGCTCAGCGATGACATTTTTGGTTCCAGTAAAAAAGAAATGTTCTGAATAACACTATATAAACGAATTGCTCGCAATGTTCACAACTGGTTCCACCACAAGCTTCATAGCTTCACGATCGCGAAAATGGAGATGCGCCGCAGGTTACCCTGACCTCGTCTCTCTGTCTGTGAGATCATTCAGTCCAAAATGGGGAGTTTTCTGCTTGATGACTTTTCATCGGACTAGATCTAAGCAGAAAAATTAAGCCGGCCACGATCCGTACTGTTGCAAGACTTTTATACTTCAATTGAGAGGGTAAAGGCATACGGGTGTCAGAGAAAGTCAATGTCGATTTTCTCCACGTAAACGAATGCTGCCCTGTTGAAAGATAGTACCAAGGTTATTTCGCTTACATAGGATCAAAATCTTAACCAACATTTCACCTCGGCATACATCAACTTGAATAAATATGAATTTCGAAAAACGCGTCAATACTTTTTCAGCCACTCTGTACATAAGATTTTACAAAATGACCTCTAAACCCGTTTTTTTCAAATGTTTTTAGGGACGGGGTTTGGGACAGTTTTCCAAGCCGAGTGAACGCGTGAAGCCATTGATCTCATCGATCAGACACGTGAAGACATGGTGGCCAACGTTGCAGTCGTGGCGGGCAGCTAGCACAATCACAGACCGCTCCGCCCAAGTTGTCTGTGAAGTGCACATTCGGCCCCTCCGAAAACGGAATTTTGGTCACTTTCATGCGTTATGACGTACATCGTCGGAATCAGCGTGACGAGAGGCGCTACATATACTGATAGCCATAGCCTATTAAACAAGGTGACACACTGTCTCCAAGTCGATACCTGCGTTGAAGTGATGCGGCGCTCCACTGCAACCACGTCGTGAAACACGTTGGGCAAATTTTTGGTTGAAACGCCGGAAGTTGCTGGCTCACTGCATGTGAGCATCAGGTTGATCTCCACACCTCTGCCTTCGTTGTTCACGTTTTCTCGCGCATTTGCGCGTTTTCACCTGCGTTCTTGTAAACTTCCGCTGAATTTCCGCTTAATTTTCTGTAAATTCCGCCTATCTTCCTCGGGGTTCCTCAATCGTTTCCCTGCAATCTAGGCAGTTTTCTAGGATTTCAGGCCGGTGTGAAGCGACCAGAGAAGGCGACACTCGCTTAATGACATCATTCTCAACTCATTCGAAAGAACCACCCTCAGGTGATGGAGGACCAAACGTTGGTCTAGAGTCCAACGCTTTTTGCGTTTATCCACGCACCGATGAGGGAACGGAATCATTGGTAATAGACAGACATTCAGTGCAGCTATTCCTGCTAGATCCTCACTGCGGACAAGTGATTGTCAACCTGCACTGTAGATGAAGGAGTGGAGGCGATATTGCGCGAGGCTACAGCTTACGTAACGATACAAGGGGAAAGAAATCATTGGTAATAGACAGACATTCAGTGCAGTTATTCCTGCTAGGATGTTTAGCAGATATCTGCCGTACAAGTCAAATGGGAGGAGACATGTCGGGAGAGAATTGTCCAGTCATCTTCACGGGTCTCTTTTTTCCTTTGGATTATCTTTGACTTACACTGGCTATCAAACAAAGCTTTTTTTGCTCCAAGTGAGTTAATAATGGCGTTAGTCATCGGAGAAGTGTCCCTTGTTCGTTGAATTTTTCTCTCACTCTTCTCTATTCCTTTTCAATCCTGGAAATTTGTGCATCGATGCTTTCCTCGTTTCTTGTCAACTTTCTTCATTGCTCCAAAATCAATGATCTATAACGGATGCTAACGATGGAATTACGTTTACGTATACAAGAAGGTGAGTAGAAAAGCAGAATTAAAGTTCCGGGCAGCCTCCTTCCTCCCCCCCCCCCCAACTACTTTTATATTATTATGCTTCTTATGGTTAACGACTAAATTCGACTCTACAGGCATCCAACTATCGCGAAGTGGCTTAGAACATGCGTTCCCATAATGGAAGTTCACAAACATATTGTAGGAAATGTATGTTAATGAAACTATTAGGTTGTGTACAAATAAATTGAGTTTTTTGCGCATCAATTTTTTATCTGTTCTGTTTTCCTTGCGTTATTCATACAATGTTCATATTGTTGTATACCATTCTCAAGCATATCTAATGGTCTTCCGTTTTTTGATTACCGTTTGCTTCAAATCTCACCATTGGCTAATTTCATACCGAATGTTAATGATGCCCTCTTTTCAGTGCAGTTTCGGATTTGGAAAAAGTTTCGGGGCTAATCTTCGTTCAACTACTGCGAAAAAGGTGTGTAGTTATTGCGAAGGACCCATTTCTCATAGACGTCACGAACCGATCAAAGAAAGGCTTATTCTTGTGCCGCTCCGATGAGATCTAAGTGTGCTTGAGCTTCTGTTCAGCTTTGACTTCATTGGGCACACAATGATTTATCTTCTTCACCTTTCCAAGTACTTCCCAACGCTCGGCGACGCTCGACCATGACACTAAAGGTTCTTCCCTAACTCACACCTTTTGTGGATCCCTCTCCACCAATAATTTCAGGCCGTCGTCGTTAATTTCATGGATCCAACCTCGACTCTGTCCATCTTGAATGCTCATGCCTCTCTAATGGAATTTGTGGAACCGAGACTGATTAGAGTGAATTGAAGTGACATCTTTTCCGCACACTTTCGCAATATTTTCATGTGCCACCGCAGCTTTCCTTTTAAGTTAGAATTCAGGAAGCAAAATGATACAAATTTGTTCCTTGTGATCATCTTGGTCATTCGTCCTGAAGTTAGCCAAGAATAAGACCTGGAACAAATGAAGGTCAGAGGAAGAACGCTCATCAGACAAGTTTCAAAATGATATACAACAGTGTAAACATTAAATGAATAAAACAGAAAAAACAGTGGGTTAAAAATTGATGTGCGGAAAACGCAGTTTATTCGTACACAACCTATATCAACCAAATGCTGGCTCTAAAAATTTTCCAAGTTTTTTGTCAAAGACTCACTGATCTTTAAGTCTTATCTGCTGCGGTTTCCTCCAAGTTGAAAGTGTTTTGCATGTGAGGCCATGGATCCAAGCATAGAGATTATCCAAGACGAAGCTCCTGTTTTGCCCAATTTTTCAGAAGGCGTTCGTGGGTGAATAATTTAAGTGATACTCTTTGAGTGATGCATGTACTGAGGTCTAGATTCTTTTTTCCATTCCTGAAGGTTTTCCATAAATCCAAAGCTTCTTCCATTGTTTCCTTCCTTATAGAACTTTTCAAAAAAAACTCCCAACTGCAGTAGGGTTTCTGACGTTCCATTATTATCGTGGTTTTCACTTTTTAAAGATTATACCAACTGGATCCGACTCTGCTCCATAATTTTTGTGTTAAGCGAATTGATACATAGTGGATGAGAAAGGGACGAACAAAATGAGGAGAAATGACAACATTGCAAGGTATGGAAATCCGACAACGGAACTACCCGCACAGAGCTACGGTATTCAGACAAACCAAAATAGAAGGAGCTTTATGTCGTCGCTAACCTCGGGAGGGTCAAGGATAGGTAAGAGCGAGTTGCAGTGGTTTCAAACCAATCTGTTGAAAAAATAATTTCAGAGAAGATAATGAATTATATGAACATGGGATTTGTGGCGCTGCTTATTGTTGGCGCTGTATTAGCTGGTGTTTTAACCCTCATTCTAAGACCAGGATCATCGAAACAACCGGAAACAGGTCTGCTTCAAGGTTTACTCGCTAGCTTCCTCAACTATAATATTGTCCAGTGATTCGTAGTCTCTCTTCGTTTGTTCTGACATTTTGCAATTTCGTTCACTGATGAAGATTATTTCTCTGTGTTTAAGTGTACAAAGGAAAGGTGATGTACTTTGCCATTCATCTCGGAGATGGGCTAGATCCACCATCGCATGATTTGGATACAAATGAGGAGTTCCGCGCCAAGAAATGTGGCTTTCGGATGGTACGCTCATTTTCCAAGAAAAAAAAATAAAAACTATCAAAATGCAAGAAAGACAAGGACTTTCCAAAAAATGTGTATACACATTTAGAACACAACTTACAACGCGCTAACCCTGAGATAGCAACTGTTTCGCTTTCAGAACGTCGATAACACTCGAGATTCTATCCGAGCAATGGAAGGCGCGCCGATACGGTATAGCTTCATTAAATATAATGCTGAAGCTGAAACGACTCCACCTCTCGAAGCAGGTGATGCGTTACGAAAACTGTATGAGCTCAAATCAAACAGTAACAGAGTTTTCAATCAAACAGCGTAAGTTTTTCCTTTATGAAGTCTACATACTTGACGATAACAGACTATGAGCATGTCATAGGTAATCCGTACTGCTTTCTGCCTTTTAAGAGCGATTATGGAATTCAAAAAACAAGTTGGAGAGAGAGCCAGCGACCTTCTTGTTCACTACATTCCATGCAGGTTTAACTATAGGTGAGTTTCAGATCCTGTGTTTTCATCATAGAAAAATAGCTACTAAAAAATCTTTGATCACTCACCTGATCGATTTGAAGTAAACATGATTTAGTTATGGATACATGGATTCGAGCTAGTACATAGTTTGAGAACAAAATTCGTCATATAGATCCTGAGAGTCACATTTATGAAGCTCAATCATGACCTTGTATGGTTGCTAGGGTAAAAGCACAAAGCAAAATTATGAAAAACCACAGGTGAGAGGAATAAGTCGATTATTTTGTTGACTTGACATTACTGCTCCATTTTTTCCTTCAACCATGGATAGCAATCAGGGGTATTTCCTGAGCTTTACCGAGGTGCGAAACGCTCACATGATGGCTACATGAACATTTGAAAACAATACCCTATGAAAATATGGACCCAAAATTTTGCGAGAAAAATAGAAAGATGGTTTAGTTAAGCATTACACGCATACAACACCCATATTTGGATGAAACTTTGCGAACATATAGGAGTCGCATGAAGTAGAGAACAGAGAAAAGGGGAACCTAGTTGTATACTTACGAAAAAAAAAGTAAAAAACTCTTGCAGAAAAGTCTCATTCATCCATCCATCCGTTCACTCATTCATTCATTCACTCATCCATTCATTCATTCATTCACTCATTCATTCAATCATTCATCCGTTCATTCATTCATTCATTCATTCATTCATTCATTCATTCATTCATTCATTCATTCATTCATCCATTCATTCATTCATTCATCCGGTCATTCATTCATTCATCCGGTCATTCATTCATTCATTCATTCATTCATTCATTCATTCATTCATTCATTCATTCATTCATTCATTCATTCATTCCCATTCATTCATTCATTCATTCATTCATTCATTCATTCATTCATTCATTCATTCATTCATTCATTCATTCATTCTTCATTCATTCATTCATTCATTCATTCATTCATTCATTCATTTTCATTCATTCATTCACATTCATTCATTCATATCATTCATTCATTCATTCATTCATTCATTCATTCATTCATTCATTCATTCATTCATTCATTCATCCATTCCTTTCATTCATTCATTCATTCATTCATTCATTCATTCATTCATTTTCATTCATTCATTCACATTCATTCATTCAACCATTCATTCGTTCATTCATTCATTCATTCATTCATTCATTCATTCATTCATTCATCCATTCATTCATTCACCATATTCATTCATTCATTCATTCATTCATTCATTCTTCCATCCATTCATTCATTCATTCATCCGGTCATTCATTCATTCATCCGGTCATTCATTCATTCATTCATTCATTCATTCATTCATTCATTCATTCATTCATTTATTCATTCATTCATTCATTCATTCATTCATCCGTTCATTCATTCATTCATTGATTCATTGATTCATTGATTCATTCATTCATCCATTCATTCATTCATTCATCCGGTCATTCATTCATTCATTCATTCATTCATTCATTCATTCATTCATTCGTTCATTCATTCATCCGTTCATTCATTCATTCATTCATCCGGTCATTCATTCATTCATTCATTCATTCATTCATTCATTCATTCATTCATTCATTCATTCATCCGTTCATTCATTCATTCATTCATTCATTCATTCATCCGTTCATTCATTCATTCATTCATTCATTCATTCATTCATCCGGTCATTCATTCATTCATTCATTCATTCATTCATTCATTCATTCATTCATTCATTCATTCATTCATCCATTCATTCGTCCGGTCATTCATCCGGTCATTCATTCATTCATTCATTCATCCATCCATTCATTCATTCATTCATTCATTCATTCATTCATTCATTCATTCATTCATCCGTTCATTCATTCATTCATTCATTCATTCATTCATTCGTTCATTCATTCATTCATTCATTCATCCATTCATTCATTCATTCACTTCATTCATTCATTCATTCATTCATTCATTCATTCATTCATTCATTCATTCATTCATTCATTCATTCATTCATCCATTCATTCATTCATTCATTCATTCATTCATTCATTCATTCATTCATTCATTCATTCAATTCATTCATTCACCCATTCATTCATTCATTCATTCATTCATTCATTCATTCATTCATTCATTCATTCATTCATTCATTCAACCCATTCATTCATTCATTCATTCATTCATTCATTCATTCATTCATTCATTCATTCATTCATTCATTCATTCATTCTTCATTCATTCATTCATTCATTCATTCATTCATTCATTCATTTTCATTCATTCATTCACATTCATTCATTCATATCATTCATTCATTCATTCATTCATTCATTCATTCATTCATTCATTCATTCATTCATTCATTCATCCATTCCTTTCATTCATTCATTCATTCATTCATTCATTCATTCATTCATTTTCATTCATTCATTCACATTCATTCATTCAACCATTCATTCGTTCATTCATTCATTCATTCATTCATTCATTCATTCATTCATTCATCCATTCATTCATTCACCATATTCATTCATTCATTCATTCATCCGGTCATTCATTCATTCATTCATTCATTCACTGCAATAATTAATGATTCATAGAAACAATAATAATTACAATAACAAAAACAAATAAATGATAATTTTCATAGATGAACCTTCCCTATGCTACGCAGAACATAGTTTCCGTGAGAAAAGTATCTAATACTTTGAAAAAGTAGCTTATTTCTGTGATTTCATAACAACTATGCAGCTATTGTAGTGCAACCGGTGATGACACGAGGAACTTCGTAAAGGAAATGGAAAACTTCCGAGGAAGAATCATGCTTGCTTCTAATACTAATCCGGCTGCCGATGTTGCAAAGGCTTTCAATCAGAGTCCAGAGAATGTGATTGGAAACGACGATGAAGTGGACATTTCTGACAGGATAAAACGATTCGGTCAGCTAGTTTTTTTTTTGATGTATTCCAAATCCCAGAAATGGTCAGAGTTATGGATTTGGAGAAAACACTCAAATTGGAGATTTTTTCTTTTTTCGCTAGTATAGGCAGTGCTACTGACTCAATAAAAGGACTCACTTGCAAATTTGCTAGCACTCAACTATGTGAACACTGAAAAGTTTTTTTTTCGGGGGGAGGGGAGGAGATCTGAACACACTTCCCTTCGACCTTGATCCTTGTGAATTTGCTGTTATACCTGGCAAGTGTGGCGTTTTTGACCGTTGCTCGCCGTGGCGACGATGATTCTTTGCACATCGACTGTATAGCCCTTATGCGCTACCGCTATAAAATTTTCAAGCGCGCAGAGCCTGCGGTGCGTGTGCGGCGCGTCCAGCTTGTAACAGCGGTCCGGCGTCCTCGCTCAGTTGTTAAAGGACGCCGTTCATCAGGATTAGACTCAGGTAAGCGTTTTTATGCGGTTTTAATTATTGTTTGAAATGTTGTTGTAATGAACAGGCATGCTGGTGACCGACATTGATCGAACGGTCCCCACGCCTCTCTTTTTGCACGCATGCCTGAAACCGTTATTTTTTATGCTTTTCGTGTGTCTATTATTTGTTTTTGACCGCGTAGAGAGCTGCTTGTTTTAGGTAGCCGCTAAAAAGGCTTATCTGAGCCTAAAATCTGACGAATGGCGTCTCTGAACAGCTGAGCGAGGACGTCGGACCGCTGTAACAAGCGGGACGCGCCGCGCACGCGCCGCAAGCTCTGCGTGCTCGAACACTTTCTATTGATTGCGCATAAACACTATAGCATACAGGTGATCGGCGCCGTCTCAGCATCACGGTTGAGGCGCTCCAAAACTAAAACTAGTGGTGAGATTCATGAACACTCCCGGTAGGGTAACTACCAACTAACCGCCAATCTAAAGCTGAAGAGTTTTCCTGGTAAAAATGGGTGTACTTCGTGTGATTAAATCAGATTTGCCCTTTCAGAATTTTAAAAAGCTGACCGATTTCAGCCTGAGTTTCTTTTTTTTTTTACTTTTTTAGTGCCTGTTATTTTGAAACATATGTGAAGGAATTCAACATGAGCTTAATAGTGTTATTTGAAAAAATTTTCAGAAATAATTTCTCGCTTATTATAGGCACCCGGGATCCTGTGACAAGCATATCAACGACAACAACCCCGAACACATCCCCTAGCTCAGCTCCTCCAGAACCATCGACAGTGAACGGCACTCAATCCACATCCACGAAAGTTCTGAGCTCAACGACAGGAACTGCATCACCAACAGAGGCATCAACATCGGGTCCACACTCCCAGGAAACTACGAAAATGTCCTCAGCAGAAACACAGACCAGTCCTGGACCAACAGATCCGGTAGTCCAGTCCACTACTGGCCCCGTAAGTCAGGGCCCGTCAACACAGGAGAGCTCTCCTACCACTGCAAAACCCTTACCAACTGGGGAAACCAGTGCCGCCACGGAGACACCTGCCTCTACCACGAAGGAATCGTCTGCTAGCACCGGTGCAACCGAACCAACAGCGGCAAGTAGCGGTACTACTGTGCCTGTGGTACCAACAACGAAAGAGGTCAATACTGAAACGCCTGCATCGACTACGCAAGAGATTCCGACAACACATGACGCAGCATCGTCGACGACGGAAGCCGCTACAAGTCCTGATGCAACGAAATCGACCACTCAACCTAGTCCTACCACAGAGAGCGTAAAACCCCCTACAAATGAACCCAGTGCAACCCCTGAAGCCTCCACGACGTCTTCGAAACCTGACACCACAACACAGGATGCAGAATCAACCACAAAAGAGTCTCCTTCTACAGAGCAGGTGGAATCATCAACAGGGAAGATCCTTGCTACCACTACAACAGATGCACCACCTACGGAACCTAGTGGTACCACAAAGGAAGTGGAAACAGAACCCCCTACTCCTGAAGCGATTACATCGACATCTGCGGATATGACATCACCAAAGGTGGAATCCTCTACCACCCCAGGAGTGGAGACTACGCAATCTGAAGCTCAAGCAACTACTACTAAACCGACAACAAATACTACAAGTGGTAATTTCCAGAAATATTAGCAAATGCATTAAGCGTGCAGCTGTAGAGAACCCAAGAACGTGCAAAACTATGATAGTTAGGTAAGCCTCCAGCACAGGCCAATCATAGAATGCGGAAGGTGAAAAGAGAATTGCTAATTTCTGGCAAAGGTGAGAAGAAATTATGCTTATGCTCCTAGTAAATCATGCGAAGTATCAGAAGTTTTTCCCCGTTATAGAAAGCCCGCGGAGACCTCCCTATTTTCGCGGAAAAAATCGTCTTTTCGTGATTAATTTGCTAGTCAGGTAAGAAGACGAGAAGGTTCAGCCTTGTAAGGAAATGCGGAAACATATCAGCTTTTAAGTTCTCACTCGTGTAAGATACAGATTACCTTTAAGAAAGAATTGATGGGTGGAGGCCTGGGAAAGTCCAGCAATCAGCTTTTGTTCTATGGGTAGCTTCGATAGCACGTGTAGTGGGAATTAGTGCAAGTCCGGGCAGCTTTTTTTCCACCGCTGTTTCCCCGCCTGTTCACAATTCTTCGGAGAAATTTCCGTAAGGTTCAAAAGCATTTTCCCTTTTTTACGGAGCTACTGTTTAGGATTTCATATTAAGATTTGTTCGCTTCTGAAGCTATGGTGAGAGTGAGTACAGCTCTTTTCCAAGGCTCAGCATTATAGAGAACTTCCTGAAAAAGAAAATAGCGCATTCAAATCTACATAGTTAGACACTTCGCCCACGTTTTCCTTTTTCCTTATATCGTCCCAATCATTTCCGAAAAGGAGGTCAACCTGATACACTCCGAAGCCCAATTTTCGGCTTGGACTAAGCTCCGCCATTTGATCTCATTATAAGAATGTTATGGCCGACAGTGTGCTGGAGGAATACTCTGCGAGAAGTGCTGCTAGCCGTAGTGAATACTGCGCCAGGCAGTTACCAGTTCTGATAGTTTTGATAGCGTATATTTCTAAGTTCCAGTGTAATAAATTCCATTAGAAACAAAGACGTACATCCATTCTTCGATTTCAATCCTATCGTTTTGCAGCGCCTGCGAAGAAAGCCACGCACTGCCTGTTCGCTGCAGACCTGCTCAATTTTGGGACCGATTCTGCTGCTTATGAGAAGGTTTGTTCAAAAATTAGCGGTAGGTTTTTGCGTTCCATTCATCTCGTCTGTCGCCCTAATTTTCTGCCTATGTGCGGAAACACGATGTTTCAACCTATAAGTATGTACTACATATGCGTTAGACAAGATGAGGTCCTGACGATGCTTAGGATTACCTACGTAGAACCTAAGAGCTTATTGAATAGTCTGTTTATTCAATTAATCAATGACGTGGCATTGATTAATTGAATAAACAGACTATTCAATAAGCTTTTCATTCCAGATTTAAATAATAGAACTGTTCACTGAAGCATTACCAAAGTTTTCTCAGTGACTTCTGAATTTAAGAAAGGTCCCATGATCGTTTAAGCAAGAAGAAAAAGATAATTCGATTCATCAAGAAAGTTGTACATACAGTGGCGTTCAGTAGGATATGATCGGAGCCATAACGGCCATACTAGTCAGACGCATGCATCCATTTGCGGAAGATTTTCTATGAAGACCGGTCAACACGACATGGGATGCTCAATGAAAAGAACACGCGGCCGTCGCGAGGCCGTAAACGCGCGCGTCAGAGCTGCGACTGCGATGCGATTGGCCCCTATTCTTCAGCACATGGACGCACCCGCGTCAGTCGCACGCATACAGTATAAGGTGCCCTTTATTGAGTGAGGAACCTCTTGCTATGACTCGCTTCTGGGTTGAGCTATCTAACCCAAATTTAAGTTTGTATTAAAACCCTATGGGTGCTTTCCAACGGCAGCTTACCGCTGGCACAAGCCCAACTCATGTGGATTACTGACCTCAAACTTCCATCTTCTCGTGTTCTACGGAATTTGTCCTGCATTGTCACTCCTAACTACTGGGAGAAAGGAAGGGTTGCTACAGATTGGACACATTTTTGTTCATTAATTCCACCACAATGCTATTGTCGCACTTCCTTTGCTGGACAAACGGGAGGACAAAATTAATTGATCAAAATCACCAAAAAATCTGTTAGATTATATCTGTAGGATGTGGCAGCAATTTTATTTGAACTCTATGTAGTATGCAAAGGAAATGCGGCAATAGCACATACTGTAGTCGCCAGTAGTGGATATCATAGAAATATTGTCTTCAGAACAGCCGTTTTTCCTTTGGAATTATAGAAATTCTCACCACTTTTGCATGACTTCTTAGCAAGTCCACTTTTTTTATGTAAAGAGAAGAACCACAGAACCCTTATATAGCAAATAGCTCATAAAAGCTGTGAAGAAAATGAAGAAAATGCTGTGATCAGTGCCTCTGATTGCAGCTTTTTCTCCACCACTGTAATTTCGCTCAACACCCACAGGTCAACGTGCCAACCAATCCTCTTACAATCGTAAAAGAACATGTTTAAACACCTTTCATTGTGGAACTGTCGTTTTATATTGCAATAGTCCTTCAGTGTACGAAGAAGTGGAAGAAACGATGCTGGATTGCGAGGCCACAGATCCATACGAGGTACTTCATTTGTTCGAGCGTGACGTCGTTGAATTCGGCCATCCCGTGACGTCGATTGACGAGTCCGGTGTAGTCGCGGACAGACTCGTCGTTGCGTTGTGTCCGAAGGTAGACGTAGCGACGGGCGAAAACGGACGTGTTGTGCCCAAACAGCTCCTTGAGTGTCTTCACAGTTTCATCCAGGGAGGCGTCGACGGTCTTCTTCGGCAGGATGTGGTTCGTGAAGCGAGCGTACGTGGCGGCGTCCAACTTCGAGACTATGAGGCGAGCTTTCGCGAGAGTGGAACCGTCATTTGCGATAATGTCGTAGTAGCGGTTGTACCATACCTTGAACGTGCAGCCGTTGTCCGGATCGTATGTGAACTCAGGGAGGCGTGTCGAGAGCGAATTGGTGACGAATTCGGCAGTCGATGCAGCAGCAGCAGCTGGAGTGGCACTCATGGCAGAGAACAGGCGTTCCATTCGTTCCATCATGGCGTTGAGTGTCTTCGGTTGTTGCATGGCTTGTGCGTCGAATGCCTTCTGTTGCTGCATGGCTTGTGCGTCGAGAATAGCACGAAATGTGACGGCGTCCATTGTGGTTGTCCCTCGGTTGTTGCTTGGAGTTGCTGATCGCCACTTGTTGTGGTTGTCCCATAGTCGTAGTAGTCGAACGGTTTATTAGAAGAACCAGAAGGACCAGAATACAGCACAGGCGAGTAAGTCGTATGAATAAGACGAAGTGGATACAGTGACAATGGCAGGGTTTACATACCCCGAGAGGAGAGCTTCTAGACCATTCCAGAAAAGATCAGAAAAATCAATAGTAGATCACACATTTTAGATCACCTCAAACACATAGCAATCAAGGTACTACAACAGAAAAAATACCATGGTCACTGTTCACTAGGGAAATGAAGGAGATGAGCTCCTGCGGCTCTCGTCAGCGTCCGTTTGTGAGGGTCTTGCCCGCTTCTGCATGCCTCACACAGATGCGTAGCTTTTCGTTGTGGTATCAACGCCTATGTTCAGACAAACCGAAGGCTCCTAGTTTTTTATTCTTTGCTTGAGAGCAGAATAAACGCTATCTCAAAAGACCCTAAAAGTGTGGTGAGGCCTGCTCGACATTCTCACATGGAACATGCTCATACCGTTCCTTTGTTTGGGTCCCGCCGAGCTTCCCGGAGCTATCGGACTTTTATGTATATGTTGATACAGATTCATTAGATATGCTGCATACGATTTTTTTCGATAATTCGAATATTTCATCAACGAAAAGTTCTGAAACATTGGAGTGTTCGAATGTTGAAGTGAACAAATATAACGAATGTCTTGAAAGTACGACTATTCGACTAAACTGATATATGGAGAGTGCCGTACTTTCATCTTCGAATGAACGAATACCTCATTCCGTCAATTACTAAAAGCCTCCAAACAGTAATCTTAATCTACATAGATTCACATCTGTATTCAATTCATTTATTTTTTTTTATTCACAAGCTTAACTGTTTGAAATCAGAATCGAAGATGTTCGTAACCGAAGGTTTGTACCGAACTTTATCATAGTTCATCCAGCGCCACAGAACAGGATTTCATTTAATTAACTACGACAGAATACTTCTCCTTATTTTCTTACCAAGGCAGCTTTCTTATACAATATTCCCATAGTTCCGTAATAGTGTAGGTCTGCACCGCTACTAAGGAGTTGATTCATTAATGTTCGACTGTTACTCATCACTTCTATATTAAGGAGAAGAAATTCATCATCAAAATTGGTGAAAAGTTGTTCAACAGCTCACAAGATGTCTCCGCTGGGATCTGGGCTTATGGATACACTAAACGTGTGTCTTTAGTCATCAAAAATGATGCGATGCATCACAACTTCGAAGAGTTCTCAAAAGCCGCGGATGCAGAAATGCAGTTACAAAATAAGAAAATATTATCCAATGAAAGGTAAGCGATCAGAGATTTTTTCTCTAGATGAGAGCAGGAACGATTATTTGAATTGAAAGTCAAGCAGTCGAAACACGATTAGAAACGTAATTCGTCGAGTAGACACCCTACTAGCATCATCTGCCAGTTGCTGCTATCCTTGCCTCAATTGCTGCTCAAGGTTTCCACCATAGAGCAGCACTGGCCAAGGGATGGCACCCCAGAAATGTTACCTCCGGAACATTTATTATCCCTTACAAACCTAACAACAAGATGAGTTTTCCAAACCGATTTTCTTCTCATCTCTGAGTGGAATTCTCATTCAGAGTGATCACGGTCCTCAATAGCTGCAATGACCCGCAGAGGAGCGCTAACTGTTTGGTGTTCTTTTCTGGAGTGTGAGTTCACAATTCTCTTCTCAGAACACCTAAATTGATTTTTGGAAAAACACACTATGTATTGCCAACTTCTCTTCATATTCGTTGACACTTTTTGCTATGCATTTTCTTTTGGACAGATTTGTTCTCCTGTATCGTCAATATGTGTATGTCAACCATCGTTAATAGCAAGGAATCACTACATTGAGTGTTACATATCATTCTTTTTTAGGGACGATGTATCCGTTTGGAAAAAGAAAAGTGAAGATAACCAAGACGAGTACCAGAAACTGAATATGACCAGAAACGCAAAAATGACCAGAATCGTAGCGGTCGGCCTGAAAGGTACGTTCTGTGTCTCTTCATTCTCCTCTTTTCTTCACTTTGGACTTCTTGCTTCCATACCAGTCATAAATCTGCGTGATTTAATTTGATTTCCATTTCAGCTGTGGATCTTAGCAAGATTGTCATTCAGCCAGTCGGAATAGCTGTAAAAGTATCGCAAGATTATTCTGACGATGACGCTTCAAAGGTGGTGGAAGCAATTCTGAAAAAATCTGTGGAAGAATAATTGATTGGTAATAGAACAACTTTCGCCTCTTGAAGTAAAATTAAATCCTTTTCATTCATCTGACTATTCCTCTATCTTTTTGTGGAGATATTTCAGTTTTATACTTGTGATTTCCAACCTTTAGGGGTTGATAGTATTGCAATACCGTACATACTTCCACCGCTTCCTCCCCTTTCCGATA
This sequence comes from Ancylostoma ceylanicum, assembly GCA_000688135.1. Lineage (NCBI taxonomy): Eukaryota > Metazoa > Nematoda > Chromadorea > Rhabditida > Ancylostomatidae > Ancylostoma > Ancylostoma ceylanicum. Next base: position 389,971 of record JARK01001529.1, read on the forward strand.
TATCAGGCTGTAGCTGAACCCCTCGTTCACTCATAATCTCATATGTATATTGTAGCTGCGATACTCATTCAATTGTGAAATGCCGAGGAAAATACCTCTCATTTGAGCATTATTCAAACACTCTCAATACATGTACTTTTTCCATTACATTGAACAGTTCTGTGAGTGTGGCGCACAAAGTGAGAAGTCCAAAGTACTGGGGCAAATTCGACACCAGTTTGGCCAGAATTACGAGAAACACACGGAAAATTGGATAGCGCTTACTAAGGAAAGGTTAGGTTACAACAGATGATATTTCCGTGGAATGGGCTCGAAGACCCATATGTTAATGTTCTTGTATAATGTCAAACTAGATAACCTGCCTTAGCAGGGATTTGGTGCTAACACCTACAAAACAATACTCTTGCGTTGCGAGACTATGTACCGATTTTTTAAAGAACAACAATTCCAAAAATTATTAACCGTATGGAACGAGTTGTCGAGCTTTTTGGAGGTAGCACTACGGACATCTGGCCCTCGCGACATCCAGCTGAAGCTCAACGAGCAACCGATAATGCTCTAATGCTCTTATCTTTAAGATGTATCGAATAGAAGCTGCTCATGACACACGAAAAAAACTAAACAGGTAATACTCAAGAAAGGGTAGAAAAACTGGTTGGATACAATTACACGACAACCCTCTTAATTTGCTAATTTACAACAGGTAATCTTTTGGGCTGTGATTGGTCGATTCATGTGGATTCATGTCGATTCCCGCGCTGGAATCACACTGTTATTTCAAGAACTCGGTTGGAATAACAAAATTGGTAAAAAAAATTTAATTGCAGTATCAAATAACTGAAAGTGAGCACATGAATAATTCCTGGCGCGTGTGGCGCAATGGTAAGATGCTCGCTGCGCACGCACACGATCAAAGGTTCGATCCCGCCCGTGGCCAGCCAAGCCATCCATCCCTCTGGGGTTGGTGAATTAATACCAGAGGAGTGTGGTAGGAAGGAGAACTGATTTGATAGGTCGGATGCCTCTCGCAAGGGCACATACGCATTCAACGCCTTACGATGCTCAGATGAAGTCGAATGCGTAGCGCATCGCACGGACGGGAGTGATTAACGCCGCACACTTTGTCCAATTACATAACAATTTTAATGCAAATANAGTTCGGAAACATAGTCATTACTACTACTTCGTCCGTGAGAACGCAGGTGACGGAGTCCGTTACGACTACTATCGAGGTGATGGAACCTCCCAGCACAACGACACCAGCTCTACCAACAAGTACAGAGCGTGAGCACTTCGAACTACTTAAAATGAATTTGATTTACATTGACACACTTCTTCGATTTTTCATTCACCATTAACCATTAACACTAACTTTGTACCACGCTGAGCATACGCTATCTCACGGTTGAGCCCAGCGAACGGTCACCGAAGATCCTTGGGATGCAGTCGTGCGCGAACGCGGTGCGGATGTAAAGGCCGGTCGCGTGACCGCGGAGCCCACACTGGGCGCCGGCGCACCTAGCGCGTGCACGGCTACGCTATGTGGAGATGACTCCCAATTTCTCTCTAGAAGTTCTACACTGGTTCGCATACAAGAATCCCTCGATTTCCCGATAGAAACCTGCATGTGGTCAATGATGAGCCTACGAATAGCTCGCGATGGACCCTCCATTTGCCCACATGCTGAATTTCTACCGCGGAGTAATGGTGGGCTCACCGTGGCACAAAAGTTCAGAGAGCGAAAATGAGTATTGAAAGGATCCATGATAAAAACTATAATTTTTCCGAAATATCGGCCTTTTCTCTAGTTTTACATACAATGTGGGGCATAATTACTGTCCCGCAGGAAAAAAACGTACGGAAAATGCACGAACACACATTGAAGATCCATCTTTACGAGAGTAAAATATCGCTTTTTCAAGATAAGTTTGCCTTTTTCGAAAGGCAACCTCGTATTTGAACACAGATTACTCTATTCTTCTTTAACTCCTTTACGTGGCTTCATGAAGAGATCTCGAGTTTTTTACAGATAACTGTCTTATATCCCTTTGAAAACAATGGAAAATTTGAATGAATAACTCTCTTTTTCATCTTGTTTCACGTGAAACACCGTTCACTTGCACTCGGCTTTACTGTGATGAAGCCATCACATCCAAAAATCTTTGGACGACTATCAAACAACTATTGTTCGCAAAATAACACCAACATTTCTGAAATACAGGGCAAATTTGCAATCAAAGTCCAGAATTTCTAGCTATTTCCTTGGGGTGCCTCTGATGACCTATGAGACGTGAATGCTTCAGTGTTATATGATTGATCATTGGAAAAGTAATTCGTTTCCACCACGAAGAATTTGTAAAAATCGAGGAATATTAATAAATACAAAGATAAAAATTGAGCTGAAGCTGTGAGTCAAGGCTTTATGACTTCAATTTATTTATTTAGTGCTCCACCAAATTTTTCAATTGTAGGTAGCGGGCACACCACTTATTAGAGTCTACTCACATTCTGTCTCATATCATTGCAGCGCCAAGCAATCTGCATTGCCTCTTTGTTGGAGATCTGCTCAATTTTGGAACTGATTCTGCAGCTTACCAGAAGGTTTGTTGATAAGAAATGAAAGCTGGTCAGGTTGAGAGTGTGTTTCAATGCATAAGCTAAGTTTCTTGATGCCTCATACTAATAAATATCTCTCAGGATTAGGGTAGTTGTGCCTAGCCTGATATGACGAGAGTTCAAGATGTCGTGAAGTAACGTGTTTATTGTTTATTATATGAAGCTAATAACAATATAAGAGCGAAAAAGGGGAAAGCCACCATGATCACCGCATGCTAGGTGGATGAAGGAGATGAGCTCCTGCGACTCTCGTCAGCGTCTTTTTATGCGGGCCTAATCCGCTTCTGCATGTTTCACACGGATGCATAGCTTTTCGACGTGGTATCAGCGCCTAGGTTCAGACAAACCGAAGGTTCCCAATTTTTTCTTGGCTTGAGAGCCGAATAAACGCTATCTCAAAAGACCCTAAAAGGATGGTAAGGCCTGCTCCATACTCTCACAGGAAGAATGCTCATATCGTTCCTTCGTTTCGGTCGCGCCAAGCTTCCCGGACGCGCTATCGGACTTTTATATGTTGATGCAGACTGTATTAGGACCAAATATGCTGCATGCGAATTTTTTTCATAATTGGTAAACTAGTGAGGGAATGTTCTAGAACTTTGGAGTATTCGAATGTTTAAATGAACAAATATAACAAATATCTTGAAATTGCGATGCTAGACTAAACTGATATTTGGAGAGTGTCGAATCTTTGAGTATGAGTAATTTTGAGTAAACGAATATTTCATTTCGTCGACTATTCAAACCCTCCAAACACTCTGTTCGTCTTCATAGAATCACATTTGTATTCAATCATTTATTTTTTTCATTCACAAGCTTAATTATTTGAAATCAGAATCGAGGAAGTTCGTAGCCGAAGGTTTGTTTCATCAAATGGTACAGAATTTTATCATAGTTCATAGAGCGCCACAGAACAGGATTTCAATTAACTACGACAGAATATTTCTCCTTATTTTCTTACCAAGGCAGCGTTCTTATACAAAAGTTCCGTAGTTCCGTAATACTGTAGGTCTGCACCGCTACTAAGGAGTTGATTCATTAATGTTATACTGTCATTCATCACTTCTATATTAAGGAGAAGAACTTCATCATCAAAATTGGTGAAAAGTTGTTCGACAGTTCACAAGGTGTTTCCGCTGGAATCTGGGCCTATGGATACACGAAACGTGTGTCTTTAGTCATCAAAAATGATGCGATGCATCACAACTTCGAAGAGTTCTCAAAAGCCGCGGATGCAGAAATGCAGTTACAAAATAAGAAAATATTATCCAATGAAAGGTAAGCGATCAGAGATTTTTTCTCTAGATGAGAGCAGGAACGATTATTTGAATTGAAAGTCAAGCAGTCGAAACACGATTAGAAACGTAATTCGTCGAGTAGACACCCTACTAGCATCATCTGCCAGTTGCTGCTATCCTTGCCTCAATTGCTGCTCAAGGTTTCCACCATAGAGCAGCACTGGCCAAGGGATGGCACCCCAGAAATGTTACCTCCGGAACATTTATTATCCCTTACAAACCTAACAACAAGATGAGTTTTCCAAACCGATTTTCTTCTCATCTCTGAGTGGAATTCTCATTCAGAGTGATCACGGTCCTCAATAGCTGCAATGACCCGCAGAGGAGCGCTAACTGTTTGGTGTTCTTTTCTGGCGTGTGAGTTCACAATTCTCTTCTTAGAACACCTAAAGTGGTTTTTGGAAAAACACACTATGTATTGCCAACTTCTCTTCATATTCGTTGACACTTTTTGCTATGCATTTTCTTTTGGACAGATTTGTTCTCCTGTATCGTCAGTATGTGTATGTCAACCATCGTTAATAGCAAAGAATCACTACATTGAGTGTTACATATCATTCTTTTTTAGGGACGATGTATCCGTTTGGAAAAAGAAAAGTGAAGATAACCAAGACGAGTACCAGAAACTGAATATGACCAGAAACGCAAAAATGACCAGAATCGTAGCGGTCGGCCTGAAATGTACGTTCTGTGTCTCTTCATTCTCCTCTTTTCTTCACTTTGGGATTTCTGCTTCCATGCCATCTATAAATTTACGTGCGTGATCTAATTTTTTCCATTTCAGCTGTGGATCTTAGCAAGATTGTCATTCCGACAAACGGAAAAGCTGTGAAAGTATCGAAAAGTTATTCTGACGATGACGTTTCGGAAGTGGTGAAAGCAATTTTGAAAGAACCTGTGGAAGAATAATTGATAAGCAATAGAAAGAACTGCGGCTCGTGAAGTAAACCTGAATGCTACCCAGTTATCTGATTATTCGTTCATTTTCCTGTGCATATGTCTCAGTTTCATACTCGTAATTTTTCAACAGTAGAAAGACATGCTTCCGTTGTTTCGTGCCCTTTTCGCTGCATCAGGTTGTAGCAGAACCGCGCGTTCGTCCATAATCTCATATGTATGTATATTGTAGCTGAGATACTATGTACTTCTCATTCAAGTGTGGAATGCCCAAAAAATTATCATTCAAACATAATTCATACACTCTCAATCCATGTGCTTTTTCTAATACATTAAACAATTCTGGGAGTCCGTTTCAAAAAGTGAGAAGCCCAAATTACTGGCGCAAATTTGACACCAATTTGGCCAGAAGTACGAGAAACACACAAAGAAACTGGATAGTGCTTACCCAGGAAAGGTTAGGTTACGACAAGCGATGGGCTCGAAGATCCATGTAAATGTTCTTCTTTGATGTCCAATTAGATAACCTGCCCACGCTAGGATTTAGTGCTAACAATTAGAAAGTAAAAACCTTGTGTTACGAAATCGCGTAAACAGCAGTTAAAAAAAAACGTTTTAATCGTATAGAACGAGGTGTCGAGCTTTTTGGAAGTAGCAGTACGGACACCTGGCCCTCGCGACATTCAGCTTAAGCTCAACGAGCAACCGATAATGCTCTAATGCTCTTATCTTTAAAATGTATCGAATAGAAACTGCTCATGACACACGAAAAAACTAAACAGTTAATACCCAAGAAGGGGTAGAAAAACTGGTTGAATACAGTTGCTCAACGGTGATCTCCCAACACATGAGAGGACATATTTGGTCTTGGAGAAGACAACCCTCTTGATTTGCTAATTTACAACAGGTAATCTACTGGGCTGTGATTGGTCGATTCATGTGGATTCATGTCGATTCCCGCGGTGGAATCACACTGTTATTTCAAGAACTCGGTTGGAATAACAAAATTGGTAAAAAAAAATTAATTGCAGTATCAAATAACTGAAAGTGAGCACATGAATAAATCCTGACGCGTGTGGCGCAACGGTAAGAAGCTCGCTGCGCGCGCACACGATCAAAGGTTCGATCCCACCCGTGGCCAGCCAAGCCATCCATCCCTCTGGAGTCGGTGAATTAATACCAGAGGAGTGTGGTAGGAAGGAGAACTGATTTGATAGGTCGGATGTCTCTCGCAAGGGCACATACGCATTCAACGCCTCCACGATGCTCAGATGGAGTCGAATGCGTAGCGCATCGCACGGACGGGAGTGATTAACGCCGCACACTTTGTCCAATTACATAACAATTTTAATGCAAATAAACAGAAATAATTATAAGTACAGAAATAAGGGAATATCTTCTTATATAAGTCCAGATAGTGCAGCAAATTCTTCTAGAGCGTTGGTGTGGGGGGGGGGGCGGCACGATAGTGTTTACCAGTTTTCAGGCTGCATAATGTAGGAGCAGGATTATCACTATGCGGTGCTATGCAGCTCACGACGTGTAGCTCACAGATGCCAGATCGCAGCGGCGCTGTGCCCTTTCGTCCCCTAGATTCTCGATCGCACCGATGATGAGCGGTCTACGAACGACCCACGTCAGCCCCACGATGTAGGTGCTCGCGAGAGGGGATGTGCAACACAGAGGCAGCTGAGTAGCGGCACCACCCTTTTTGAACACACCCTAACACACCCTAACTTTCCTTTATTGTACTCGAGATCTATAAAGGGTGCGGGTGCAGCGATGGTGTACACGGTCTCATTACTGTTGAAAATGCCAGGATATCGGTGCGAAGGGTGCGCCAGCGCAGAGTACTGCAGAAAACACCGAGATACGAGACCAAAAATCGAGGAGGGTTGTGCTGGTGGGCAATAGTTTGAAGAACGCCAAGGATATGGGTCCACCGAAACAAAGAATGTCTTGACCCCATTGTTGTGGAAACCACAAGGATTTAGGCTCACCGATGGAGGAAAATGAGTCAGCGCTCAGCATTGTGGGAAAACCTTGGGTGAGGATAGTGCGTCGGAGTTCAATAACGTAAACACCACGCCATGGCTTTGTCGAAGGAGTACGGGTGCGCTTTAGCACAACAGTGTGGGAAACGTCCAGATACGGGTAAATAAATGATGTAATAACGGGAGGAAATAACGTTACACAGGAGAGTAAATTCACAGGACGACATGTTTGTAAGAATTCCCGATCATGGCTGCCATCAAGATTGCTGCCCCGATGCTAGTAATAGAGAAATTTTTCTACTTATAAAAGTATTACCCATGTCTCCGCCACTGCATGATGGATAACCTCAGTAACCCTAGCTACCGTGAACCCTAGCTACTGCACATGTTTTTATGCGGGACCACCTACCCGTGCAGCTTGCCCGCGCGATAAAAGCGCCGGGATGCAATAGTATGCACACTGCCTATTTCGGAAAAATTTTCTGAATTTCGAGTTGTGAGCGTACAGCCGCATTATACAGATCTGCGCAATCACGGTTGATAAACCCGTACTGCATTATTCTAGCGTATAACTGCACGAGAGAAGCTATCATGTCATACATTTCTAGCCTCAGATTTCAGCAAGCATGATGGTTCCAGACACGTCGCTCATCTCCTCCTGCAACGAGTAGTGTAGTGAAGTTTGCATTGAATCCAGCAACCTGAGATGTGTAGACCCAAAAAGGAAGTAATGCGGATGTTGAGACCGTTAATTTCAAGACTTCTCCTGCGGCTTGTTATGCCAAGCCAATATCAGCTGTCAACGTAATGTCAGCAACTCGAAGGCTATTCGTCGAATAATGACATCACTAGAAATCGTCTTATATTGGCGATAAAGGACCGCTCTCACATTTTTTGTACGTAGTAAAGTCCTGATAGGGAATTGTTTCCAGTCCATGTTTTCCGCAGACCATATATTTCACATGCAGCTGCAGAACGCGGTAGCTTCATTATGTTGGTCGTCAGCACTCCTCATACGAGATAAAAATCTCCTCTCTCTCTTGTTATGACCGATCGCTACTTCAGCAGCATTTGCTGAGTATCAATGAGTACAATACATACTATGGAAGTCGTGTGGAATATTAGTTGTTTCAATAATAATGACAGATTTTGACGGCTACCTCTGAATTATCNAAATGTCTTGGCCCCATTATTGTGGAAACCTCAAGGATTTAGGCTCACCGATGGAGGAAAATGAGTCAGCGCTCAGCATTGTGGGAAAACCTTGGGTGAGGATAGTGCGTCGGAGTTCAATAACGTAAACACCACGCCATGGCTTTGTCGAAGGAGTACGGGTGCGCTTTAGCACAACAGTGTGGGAAACGTCCAGATACGGGTAAATAAATGATGTGATAAGGTACGGGAGGAAATAACGTTACACAGGAGAGTAAATTCACAGGACGACATGTTTGTAAGAATTTCCGATCATGGATACCATCAAGATTAGTGCCCCGATGCCGATGAGTAATAGAGAAATTTTATCTACTTATGAAAGTATCACCCATGTCTCCGCCACTGCATGATGGCTAACCTCAGTAACCCTAGCTACCACGATCCCTAGGTACTGCACATGTTTTTACGTGGGACCACCTTCCCGTGCAGCTTGCCCGCGCGACAACATCGCCGGGACGCAACAGTATGCACACTGCCTATTTCGAAAAGTTTTTCTGAATTTCGAGTTGTGAGCGTACAGCCGCATTATACAGATTTGCACAATCACGGTAGATAAACCCGTACTGCATTATTCTAGCGTATAACTGCACGAGAGAAGCTATCATGGCATCCATTTCTAGCCTCAGATTTCAGCAAGCATGATGTTTCCAGACACGTCGCTCATCTCCTCCTGCAATGAGTAGTGTAGTGAAATTTGCATTGAATCCAGCAACCTGCGATGTGTAGACTCAAAAAGGAAGTAATGCGGATGTTGAGACCGTTAATTTCAAGACTTCTCCTGCGGCTTGTTATGCCAAGCCAATATCAGCTGTCAACGTAATGTCAGCAACTCGAAGGCTATTCGTCGAATAATGACATCACTAGAAATCGTCTTATATTGGCGATAAAGGACCGCTCTCACATTTTTTGTACGTAGTAAAGTCCTGATAGGGAATTGTTTCCAGTCCATGTTTTCCGCAGACCATATATTTCACATGCAGCTGCAGAACGCGGTAGCTTCATTATGTTGGTCGTCAGCACTCCTCATACGAGATAAAAATCTTCTCTCTCTCTTGTTATGACCGATCGCAACTTCAGCAGCATTTGCTGAGTATCAATGAGTACAGGGTGGTCCAAAAATATGGAGACACTCCAAAAGATTTATATCTAACGTTAGAAAGCAAATTGGCAGCTCTGTTCCCAATATAGTATTTTTCATCCAATACTGAACAGAATATACTATCACATCTCATTAACTCTCCCAACACCGGCGAGAAAAGACGATGAATTCGAACTTGTCACTTGCTGTGGCGTGGATGGGCCCTCCTCGCGGATAATCCCACGTCTCTAGACGCCATTGCTTCAACGATTAAAGAGTGTACTGGGAGTGAAATCAGTTTTTGTGCTAAGATGAATACCGTAACGGGAGATGTTCGCGAATGAATCCTAAAACAGTAATTATAAGGAAACGGACGTGAATTCCTGTGCAAAAACAGGGTGAAATGCATGTTAGAGCTGTTTCCGGTTCCTTTTTCAGTGCTTAGATAGCGGAATAGAACATATTAGGCCTGCAAACATGCAATCCTGAAGTTTTCAGGAGAATTACCCCCATTATACGATTACTCATGGGAATCCGATTGGATAAGCACGTTCAAACCTTGTAGGATATAGGCGAATTCGCACCAAATCCCGGATCTCATAACCAAGGTGGCTGGTCTTTCACAATCGCTTTGATGTTTTTCTGTTACCCAAGCCTTGTATTCTTTAATGCACTGGCAAGTGACCCTCTTGCACAATCTTAAACGTTGACATTACATGCGCGCCTAGAGTACACAGAGTTGTAATTGGGTGATGGAAAGAAATCTTGACTGACGGCGTTCTCGCCAAATTTCATAGCAGCAGGGATTGTTCTGTAGGAACGTGCGGGATTAACCAGATGAACAGCGAAAGATTGGATACAAAGTGCCAAGACACGAGATAAGTTGAGGAACGCGCATCGCAACCTTGTCTCCATATTTTTGGACCACCCTGTACAATACATACTATGGAAGTCGTGTGGAATATTAGTTGTTTCAATAATAATGACAGATTTTGACGGCTACCTCTGAATTATCNAAGTTTGCAAATGTTCTCTTTCGCAGGGTCAAGTCTATTTGAGTGTTTCAAGTTTGCAAATGTTCTCTTTCGCAGGGTTTCCTCGAAAAATGGAGCCGATTGAGGGGCACACCATGGACATCGAGGTTACTGGAAAGCACACGCGCGTCCTGGATGTGCTGAGCAACATGTGGAGCTTCACAAACTCCGAAGTAAGTCTTTTTCAAGATATCTGAAATAGAACTTCCGTCATGGAGTTTTATAAGTTTGTTTTCCTCATTATTTGATGACGTCATGTGCCAACATGAGGAACAAACTTATAAAACTCCACGACACGGTCTTTTTCCTCGCTGTTTTCTTGCTCAAATCATCCAAACGATCTTCTCAAACGCCCTCAGTGAGGCATTCTCCGCTCCGCGGAGTTTTACAAGTTCTTTTTCCTATTCACACATGGCAGCAGAAGAGTTGACAGAAAACCCCCACAGAGAAAGCCTTTCCATCTAACGATTACTCACATCTTTTTTTTTGGATTATGATCAGCTAATTCAGGTTCTTCTTGAAACTGAGCTAGAACGTTGAAGAGATCAAGAAGGCCTTGGAATACTGCAAGGATTGTCGAATACGGTAGACTCCTCCCTGCTCCACGGCCATCAATAGAGCACTGTAAGTTATGGCCGTTTTTTTTTTTCTCCCAGAATTCTATTCTATTGGTGATCATGTGCATAAAACGGTCGGTGATGCATTACAATGCGGACTTTCGAAAATATGTGATGAAGGGAACGAAACTCATCTCCAAACCGGTAAGTTCTTCGTAAGTACTCAAGTCCAGTGGCGCGCAGTATTTCTCTTCTTTCAGAAAAGGAAGATGGTTTATACAAGCACCGCTACGACTTCCCTTGGCGAGTAAGGTGGACTTCACGGAACCAGACTAGGAAAAATTTTTTGGAGTGCAGTGGAAAAATTTGTTGGAACTGTATGCTCATTTCTATATAAGAGCTGGTTTTTGTATTTTTGAAAGATTTTCTTTCAGTATCGCTCCATCGTTTTGTTATTGAAGGTTTTCACTGTATTTGAATTCGTTTTTCAACTATTAAATGTTTATTAACCTATTAAGTGTTGTTCTAACCCAGATCTGGTGGTAGTTCCATCACAATTGGCTTGGTTTCTTTTCTTTAATTTCACCGCTTGGTATATCTGTTTCTGTTCCTAATACCAGTATTACGGCGCACTTTATGTATGTATCAAATAAATAAATGTAAGTCATCGTGCTTGAATCCAGCACCAAGATTTCCTCTGTGAAACCTTATCTCCGAATGTTCTCTGTGCGCAGGTGGTGTGATAGAGAGGGAGCCAGTAGCGGAATGATAGTTGTGAGCGAGGGTGACAGTGATAGTTTTTCTTTTATGGCTTGATCGAGTGAGAGAGTGATAGTTTTTTTTGGGTCTTTTCTTTGCCTACTGGGTTGGTCAGTGTCACCTTTTGAGCAATGTTTGAAGACTTCCCAGTAATGAGTGAGTGAGGTGAATAGATGTAGCTGAGGTTTGAACACCTCATGGTTTCAGAGGGAAAATTTTTGGTGCGATCTTATTCGGATTCGAAATTTTACCTCGGATTTAACTTTTTAGTTACTCGGGTTTGATGTTTCACTTGCTAGAATTTGACGTTTCACTCAGACTAAAAATCATGGATTTGGATTTTTAGGCCGAAATAGAATTTTCCTCATCCCTAATTCGTTTTCAGGACACTTACTTCCTGTTAACCCGGCCCTTGACGCTTATTTTTCGTGAAATTTTCTCCATCATTCCGCTCACACTCGGGAGTCAGTTGGTTCTGCTTTTTTGAATTTTAGCAGCGTATGCCTCTTTTGTTCTGATGGTTCTCATCTCTTTTTTTTGAACATTTCAACACCTACTGTCACTTCCACTGGTTTTCTTTTGCGATATTTTTTGTTTTTTCCCTAGTTTTCGCTCGCCTACGACTAAGATTCCTGATTTTTGTAGTTATTCTTATGGATTCTCGAAGATTTGGTTCAGCACAGCTCTATTTGTTGTTTAGATGACATCAATGAAATTTTGTTGCTTTTCAATGTTGATTAACACTCAATTTAGGGGTTTTTAGCGCTGTGCGGCGGAATCATTCTCCTCCAAAAAGTGGTTTACGACAAAAAGACAGAAATTGGGCGATGAAATCCGTTGAATGGGGCGACGATGTTGGTTACTCTGGGGCGAAGATCGGGAAAATCCGGGGTGACGTTGGCGATATATATCCTTTTGACTGGGACAATTTTGCAGCGTGTCTGAGCAGGTGTAGAGGATGCGGACATCGATGTATTGGAGAAAGTGGAAGACCACTGACAAGGGAAATGCACGAGGCTAACCCCGGTGATCGAAACGAAACATACGTTTTCGGAGCAATGCTTAAAGGCAGCACACACGGAAAATTTCACTTTTGAGTTGAGTCGCTTACCGTGTAGCCGGCTGCTAGTAAATCACAATGGTAAGTTGAACACAAAGAATAACTGCCTTCATGCGGAGATACTGCCGTGGACACGGACGCAAGCATGGCCATTTTGCTGTCCACCGCGCCAGTTAACGCTACTGACTTCGTAGGCGGCCAGTGTTCTAGCGCTGTGTATAGTGTAGTGCATGAAATAGTGTCCAGTGTAGAGTATTAAATGCGCACCATCCACAGGATTTCGTGGCGTTACGCGCATATACCCTGAGCAGAAAACTCGTCCGCGCTGTTGACGCATGGAAAACAGCGCCTTCATTTCCCGTCTTCCGGCGTGTTCCACGCTGTTTCATTCAGCGAAATCTCCAACACAAAAATTTACGTGGGTGCTGCCTTTGAGGTGATGTTACTGTATGTATATCATTTTTGCCCAATGTTCCTGATGCGTTCACGAGAGCGCGTCAAAGATGTTTCGGCAGCCGTCAACTTTAACAGACCAAAGATCTGTAAGGAACTCTTTCTGACTGATTATTTGAGGTGCTGAACACGAATGTCGTATCCATTTTGTAGCGCAACCACATTTTCGTAGCGGTACGGTAGGACTGCGGTAGCGTGCGGTAGTACACCTACCGTAGCCCTACAAAAATGAGGCTATGGTGCAAAATGGACACAATATTCGTGTTCAGTTCCTCAAATGACCCCCGTATGCAATGTTTCAGTCCAAATTTTCTCTTGAAGATTTTGGGACCGGGAGGTCCGTGTTCAATAGTGCCAATTTTTCTATTGCCATACTATACGGGCCCTAGATGGAATTCTGCTGCGCGAACCAGCCTTGATTACCGTGAGTGGCTCTCCGACGATGGAACGTTTGCAGACGCATTCTTATATAAGTTATATTAGTTTATTGTTTATTGTTTCATATGGTCATGCGCTCGTGAGTCCTAGCTGCATGCGTGGTAGCCGCGGCAAAGTAGTCGAGTGTGTAAAGCCTTGGTCTATTAGGCAGAAGAGCGAAGTTTTGGATCCCGCCAGTGAAATCGGAATAACAAGGTTCAGAAAAAGAAACGAAAAAGGATCCTATCAAAAAAGAGACCATGTTACAAAAACATCAAGTCGAAACCTTTCCTATTCAACATGGAACTACGCTTGAGACAGTAGAGTTGTTTCGTAGTTTCTGCAGTACTGCACATTCGTAGTTTGTGCAGTGCTGCATATCTGGTATGTTGTAATAATTAGAACTACTTCAGATCCTCTTATATAGATAGTGGTAGTGCAACAAAATTTTCTAGACCGCAGACGTGGGGGCAGGCACGTGATCCTATCTTTTCATCATGTGCCCGGTCATAGACACTGCTGATGGATGAGGCGAAGCTGGCGAGACAGTCGGCCGATGTTTCATCATAAGTGCATAGATGTGGTGGAAGTCGCGGCGGGACCCATCTTTAGCTGGCTCCGTTGGTCACGATAATAATGGATACAGTCGCCAATAATAAAAGCGAGAGACTTAGACAGATCTTTCAGGATTACGCGGCGGGACCAGCGCACTGCGCTGGTCTCGCGGCCTACGAGTGAGACAGTGTTTACGAGTTTTCAGGCGCATAATGTACGGAGCAGGATCATCGCTATACGGTGCTACGTAGCTCACCCATGCTAAGTCGCGGCGGTGCTGTGC